>OY829914.1:60137855-60511390 GCA_963691935.1 Nephrotoma guestfalica
AAACCTGCATTATCGACATATTTCGTATCAGGTGGTAGTACAAAATTCTGTTGATATTAGCCGAAAATTACATGTTATTGAAGTTAGCCGAAAATTCCAGCCGAAAAAACCTGCATTATCGACATATTTCGTATCAGATGGTAGTACAAAATTCTGTTGATATTAGCCGAAAATTACATGTTATTGAAGTTAGCCGAAAATGTCAGCCGAAAAAACCTGCATTATCGACATATTTCCTATCAGGTGGTAGTACAAAATTCTGTTGATATTAGCCGACAATTACATGTTATTGAAGTTAGCCGAAAATTTCAGCCGAAAAAACCTGCATTATCGACATATTTCCTATCAGGTGGTAGTACAAAATTCTGTTGATATTAGCCGAAAATTACATGTTATTGAAGTTAACAGTAAATTTTCGCCAAAAAAAATTTGAAAAATCAATATCACATAATTCGAATGTTTAAAGGTCATATGAACTGGGTGAAGTTAGACAGACTCGTAATTAGCTGGATCCCATATTTATAATTTGTCGTGTTAGGGGCCAATGAATTTGAGTTATGGCACTAACAGTGAACACCTGTGCCAAAAATCAGATTTTTACGAAGAAAGTGAACACCTGTGTCAAAAATCAGGTTTTTGGCACAGGTGTTCACTGTTAGTGACACAACTCAAATTCATTGGTCCCTAATACGACAAATTATAAATATGGGATCCAGCTATTTACGAATTGGTCTAACTTCAACCAGTACAAATTACCACTAAACATTCGTCCAGTTTTTAAATTATTTCACTGTGATGCTACATAAAATATGGCCTAATTTGTGGCACAGGTGTTCACTGTTAGTGCCTTAACTCAAATTCATTGGCCCCTGACACGAGGAATTAAAAATATTTGATCCAGCTATTTGCAAATTGGTCTAACTTAACCCTGTAAAAATTACCACTAAACATTCGTCCAGTTTTTCAATTATTTCACTGTGATGTTACATAAAATATGGCCTGATTTTTGGCACAGGTGTTCACTGTTAGTGCCACAACTCAAATTCATTAGCCCCTAACATGACAAATTATAAATATGGGATCCAGCTATTTACGAATTGGTCTAACTTCAACCAGTACAAATTACCACTAAACATTCGTCCAGTTTTTAAATTATTTCACTGTGATGCTACATAAAATATGGCCTGATTTTTGGCACAGGTGTTCACTGTTAGTGCCACAACTCAAATTCATTGGCCCCTAACTCGACAAATTATAAATATGGGATCCAGCTATTTACGAATTGGTCTAACTTCACCCAGTACAAATTACCACTAAACATTCGTCCAGTTTTTCAATTATTTCACTGTGATGCTACATAAAATATGGCCTGATTTTTGGCACAGGTGTTCACTGTTAGTGCGACAACTCAAATTCATTGGCCCCTAACACTACAAATTATAAATATGGGATCCAGCTATTTACGAATTGGTCTAACTTCACCCAGTTCATATGACCTTTAAACATTCGAATTATGTGATATTGATTTTTCAAATTTTTTTGGCGAAAATTTACTGTTAACTTCAATCACATGTAATTTTCGGCTAATATCAATAGAATTTTGTACTATCACCTGTTACGAAATTTGCCGATAATGCAGTTTTTCAGGTAACTTCAGTAGCATGAATAAAACATATAAAACAGTTAAGAAATCCACAGAAATACCCATCTGAAAAATGTCGATAATGCAGATTAACTTTAATTTAGATTAAATGACAATCGAATAATGTCGATAATGCAGACACGAATATTTTTTTTTCAACATTTAAATTGACCTATCATTTGAGTTTATTTCCATCCATGACACTTTTAACAGTAAATTTTTCGAAATTTTCAAATTTTGTGTGTGCGATATATTCAATCGACTATTCCCGGACTCCCAACATGAAAATTGACCTGAAAATTTTGAGGTTTTGCTTCATATATTTCTTCGAGCTAAAAAAGTTTTGTATTATAGTTTTAATGCATTTAATGTAAGGAACTAAACATTTTGGATTTAAGAAGAAATTACTGTTTAACACCAAATGTATTTATCTGATTTAACGACATTTTTAACGCTGACTATGTATATGAATCTGTCTTACCGACATTTACTAGGGGATAATCCGTATTGTTTGTCAGCCTGCATTATCAACGCTTTTCGGTTAACAAATTTAAGTTGTTACTGCCGAATCTGCATTATCGACATTTTTTAGGCTAGAGCGAGTCGGCTAACTTTAACAGTATCTCTACGAGACAAATGTTCATTATTAAAAGTTCACCTTGGGCGGGGGGGGGAGGGCGGATGACATATATTAGTGCTAAATTTAGTACCCCTCTTCCCTTTCTTGTAAGTGGGGCGGGACGGGGGGGGGGGGGGGTTAACTTTGAAATAAAAATAGGAACTCTTTCTTATTGCAGAAAGTACGTTGGATTTATTTGGAACATTTTTTTCGATTCATGATATATGGCGCTGTATTAACGATATTAAATTTTTTTTCAGTTTCTCTTACCGAGAACTTATGCATACGATTCTGCAATACGTTTAAATTAAAATTAACTGTTATCGTAACCTAGGAACTTGCGATGTTGGTGTTTTTTTATTAAACTTTGTCTTTGAGATGGCCCCACAAAAAGAAATCTGGCAAAGTAAGATCTGGTGCAAAATCACGATCAAGTACTTCACGTGCTACGGACCACTGTTGGGCGCGTAAATTACACGATGTAATTTCCACAGTTATTTACATGTAGTTTACATGTAAATTACATAAGTTATATTTTACATTATGTAGGTAAGATAAATATTGTCTTTTTCATAACAAGCTTTCTATTATATAATTTAATAACTATTTAATTATTATAAAAATTGACTGTGTAGCGTTGAAAATAAAACAAAAAAAAAATAATATGTCAAATATTTGAGGTTATAAGCTTTCTTGTGTTGTTCCAGAAATCATCATAACTTCCGTTCTAAATGCAATTAAGATATTCTGTAAAGTGCTCTGAACTTCGCCGTGTACAATGGGAACTAAAAATAATGTTGGTTAACACCAATAGGTGCAGTTGGTGTAGTTGGCTGTTGTTGAACAACCGGTGGTTTATTTACTAATCTTTCACCTTGGCCAAGAGTAACTGTAATTTCCTTTAAAACTTTCAAAAAAATTCGAACAAAATTATTAGTCCCTCCTTGTACGAATATATTGTCCATGATGAAGTATTCCCAAAAAGGTGCTTGTGTGAACAAACGCAACTTCACCATATTTAAACTCTGGACGACCAGAATCTTTTTCCGGCTTTTGTTTATAATTTTTAATTTTCGAACACATTCCTACACAAAATTATCTCACCATCCCGACCAGTCCAACCTCATAAAGAGCACATCTCCATCAACAGACGCAATTCTTCCCAGCTTTCGTGACTTTTCCTTCTTTTGAATGTGTTTTAGCCGCGGTAATACAGCATGAGGTTGAGTGAATGCTAATAGCCCATGATAATATTTTTTTATTGGTGGATGATGGAATGCTCTCAATTTGATGGGTTTCATGGATGTTGGAATAAACAGGACTCGCTTTTCAACTACCGGAGTTGATTGTTGAATTAAATTTCCCCCTCCGACTTTAACCCTCATGGTCGTTTCTGAAAGTTTCGGCATATAATAAATATCATTCGATATATTAAACGGAACTGTAGGGATTTTTTGGTGATGGAAAAAAATTAACTTACTGATATGTTGATGACATTTACGGGACAGTTTGAAACAAGTTCTTAGTATAACCCTTATAAACAAACGTTTGTTCCATTTATACAATATTTTCAGTTATTTTCAGATAAATTACACTTTTTTTTATGAAATTTACGTAATTTACATAAAAATGTATATAAAGTTTTTTGCGTGTAAAATGCCCAGCACTGCTACCGACGAATACTGTGCTGAAGAACCATCATGTTGAAACCACATGTTCTGTTGCAATTCTTAGCTCAAGTCTTCAAATAATGTTGGCAGTTCATTTTCCAAAATATCTCGGTACATTTGACTATTCAAGTTGCCTTCAATAATCTGGGGACCGATGAGTTTGTTGCCAATTATTCTACACCACACGTTGACAGTCCAAGGGCGCTGATGTTCAACTTTGCAAAGCCAGTGAGAATTTTCAACACACTCCAGTAATGCATGTTGTGTCGATTACATTTTTTTCGTAGGGTGCTTATGTTCCGAGATATTTGAAAGTTTCGGCTTAAAAATATCACCCGGTATATAAGAACGGTATTAATAAATAGAAAAATGCAACGGAGCTTAAATTTTGTGTTATTAGAGTGTAAGACGCTTTTCTTATATAAACATACGAATTATTTTTTCGCTTCCTTTTACAGTGAAATTTATGCTCCGAGATACTTATATGTATAACACAACATACGAGTTAACCTACTCTGCATATCAAATAGCGTATAGCATCATCGTTTGACTATATGGAATTTTAATATTTATCTGCATCACCGGTGAAATTTGAATAAATCAAATTGGATTCAATTGAATTTTTACGACGTATTTGGATTATTCGAATTTATATGGTGTTCAAAGATTTATTTAATAACATGAAATACTGCGGCAGCTGTTTAAATTGTAAAATTTTCGTAGTCCTTCAATTGTAACGATGAATTTTACCAATTTAACCCTCAGTCTTATTAATCTCTGAGATTCCGATAATTTACCATAAGCAGGAATGGGTGAGGTAGATTACGCAATGTAATCTACGCGGATGTCGACACGAAATGTATCACGTACATTACTTAGCGATTGTTTACCTCGCTGACGTCAACAATGTAGACAACGTCGACAACCTAGGAAATGTTATTCGAAACGCAATTTGCTCATATGTAATTTTTATATGAACCTGCAATGAAGGACGTTAGGAACAGTGTTGTTACGTATTGTCTACACCGCGTAGATAATTAATATCCTACGCGTGTAGTCAATTTATGTAGAAAATTAAGAAAATGACGTGAATAATGTAGAGAATGTAGACAATGTTGTAAACTATTATTTCTATAAGCAATTATCAAAATTCTATGTTTCTTTGTAATTGAAATCATTTCAAGACGGAGTTCATTCTTTCTTCACATTTAAAAATTTGACTCCCAAGCTTCTATATCAATAAATGTTGTAATCTGGTCGGTTCCCTTCAATGAAGGACCTTGTGATATACGACAATTTTCGTTTTTTTGTCAGGTGTGAGAACGAACAAAGCGGATGGTTTGCCGACACGTGTACATGCTACGTACAATTGACCGTGCGAGAAACATTTATATTCTAGATTCAGGCCACAAATACTCAAGGATTGGAACAAATCTAAATTGTAATTTGTTGATCGTCATGGCGAATGCAAGACGAATCGAAAATTGAATTCGTTTAAACTCGAATGGCATTTCGGTTGGGATCATCGGAATTCTCGGGACGAGAACTTCTTCACCTTTGAACTTTCCTTTCAGTATCGTTAGTATCGAATTACATTGTCCGTGAGTTTTTTCCCCACCAAACGCGTTCCCTTACATAGTTTTGGTTGGTTCAGAATTCGAAGCATGATGACGACCGAGCCAACATTCTGGTGAGCTCGTCCTTCGTTGAGACGAAATTGCAAAAATTTGGCGGAAACGAAACCAATCCGTTTGATTCGTCGACAGGAACGCGGCCATTAACGATAGTCAGCATTTGCTTGGAGAAATCTTCGGCAGTTAAATCGTATAGCAATGCAACACGCATGTTTGGCGTCAGCAGAAGTTTTTCACATAGCGCCACAGAGTCGATGATTTGAGGCAAGCGTTTAGTTCATCGGCAGCGGTCGATCTGGGAATGACCGGTAGTGTTTGACGAAAATCGCCAGACTGTAGAATCATTGCGCCTCCAAAACATCTTGAGTAATTGCGCAGATCTTTCATAGTTCGATTGAGTGCTTCCAATGCGCGTTTGTGCGCACCATTGTGCATTTCCTCAATTTACATACTACCAAAACCATAGCCATTGCTGAGTGTTTCGCGATGTTGGATGTCCGTTTTCTCGTCGTTTGAAGGTTCAACGGCAATTTCAAAGGTCAATGAGCCATTCGGCATCCTTTTAGCAACGTGGCTGCTATTCCAATCCCAGAAGAAGCAACTGCTACATCAATTTGAGGAATGTATTCCCTATTCCACCGAGCGCATCGTTGAAAAATAAACCACAATTCCCATCATCAATTGCCTTCGTTAACGTATCGTACACTTCCTTCTGTTGGGCGTTCAACAATAGTACATTCGTTCGAACTGGTTGGTCCAATGCATCTCGATCGTATTCACATTCACGTTCCAATTCTCGATTGAAAGCGTCGTTCATTCCACGATATGGCGTTGGCATTCCTAACTTGACTAACAAACTGCCGCACTTGAGGTAAATATGCCTTCTATCAAACGAAAAGCGTGGCTATGTATCTCTTCATTCACTTCGAGCTCGGAATTCCCTGAACTGACACGAATTCGATGTGAAGGAGATGCAGAAACAGTTGTTTCAGCGATTGTCATGTCTCAATGTGTATCGTTTTCAAGCAAATTGAGCTGTTGACATGCAGCACCAAATGTTGGGTACACTACACCATTGATAATTCGAAGTGATTCAAATGATGTGGGCCTACGAAAATTCACAAACAACAACCGCAAGCAGAAGCATTCGTTATTTTTCGGACGAACTGTGTTAATAAGACCAAGAGCATCAGTAGAACGCACATCCGGATGATCAGGAACCGAATCGCCTTGCTTCCGACATTGAAATTTCCTCGATGAAGCGTTCCAAGTGTAATAACGCGGCATTTCAGAGTAGAGTAATGCTTGTGCAAACGGATCACTTTCAGCACGTTGAGCAACATGCGTTGAAAAAAACTCGTTGACCAATCTCCAGATGCACCGCCAAATGTACAACATTGGGACGACGTTCATGAATGAGGAATGAGAATGTACGCAAAATCGCCTCATTGCAGCTCACATATCGACCAATTTGTTAGTGCGTGATTTCATCGTTTGCAGATGTACAGGTTATCCAATTCAAGCTTGATAAAGTAAACTTAAAAAAAACACACAAAATATTCGGAATGTATTGTAATTTTTATTTCATTTTACAGATTGATCCTTGCCATTTTTAGTTAAACAAGATATCATTCAAATGTCCTCCACGGGACTTCTTACAGGCCTTGATTCTTTTGCGGTAATTTTCAATGACTTTTCGGCACATTTCGGGCGGTATCTCGGCCATTACCTTACGAATATTAGTTTTCAATTCGTCAAGAGTTTGAGGATTGTTTGCGTAAACACGATCTTTCGCGTAGCCCCACAAAAAGAAATCCAAAGGCGTTAAATCACAGGATCTTGGAGGCCAATTGACATCAGCCAATCGCGAAATCAAACGTCCAGGAAATTTCTCTTGCAAAAGATCTCGATTTGCTCGTGTTACGTGACTGGTTGCTCCATCCTGCTGGAACCACATATCGTCAAGATCATAATCTTCGATTTTCGTAAAAAAATAATCGGTTAACATGCGGCCATAGCGCTCAGAATTGACGGTAACGGTTCGTCCATGGTTGTTCTCAAAAAAATACGGCCCAATCACACCACCAGACCACAATGCGCACCAAACAGTGACTTTTTCCGGGTGTAATGGCTTCTCTACAATCAATTGTGGATTTTCTGAGCCCCAAATTCTACAGTTTTGCTTATTAACGTATCCACCAAGCGAAAAATGAGCTTCATCACTGAAGAAAATTTTGTTCGAAAAATCAGCATCGACGGCCTGTTTTTCCAACACCCAATTTGCGTATGTTCTTCGTTGTCCATGGTCAGCAGGCTTTAGCTCTTGTGTCAAATGGACTTTATACGGATGAAGATGCAAATCCAGATGCAAAATGCGCCATAATGAGCCATAAGATAGGCCTAAATGTTGAGCTCGACGAGGAATTGACAAATTTGGATCTTCTTCCACACTTTCAGCTACAGAAGCGATATTTTCAGCATTGCGAATGTTTCGATGATGCACAGACCTTACAATATCAGTAACAGATCCAGTTTGTTCAAATTTATTCACTGTATTCAATATGGTTTGCTTTGTAGGACGATTATGACGACCATAATCTGCTCGTAAAGCGCGAAATGTGGATACGGCAGAATCACTATTTTTATAATAAGATTTAATAATTTTAACGCGTTGGTCGATTGCTAAATGCTCCATATTCTTAAATGGCAGAATGTCAACTAAATAAATGACAGCGTACTTGACGTTTATCTTTGACAGATGTCGGTATACAGATTTCTACTTTATCAACCTCGAATTGGATAACCCGTTATTTAATGAACTTCACGGAATTGCAATACTCCACGTGGCAATGCGCCTTGAATGTTTTGGAAATAAGTTTCGATTACGGAACAATCCAAGTGTTGTAGTCCACGAAATCGTTCCCTTTCACTTTCGTTGTGATAGTTTTACCGTTATCATCGGGTGATCAACGTCGATACTGTGGATAATCATCATTGCCCGTGCTAGTCGCCGACGTCGACCATGCACGGTGATTGGGGGTTGATGGCGCCACACGGACCATCAATTATGTTCGTAATTACAACATCATGCAGGTCTGGATCGTTTTCGGGATCAGGAATCTCGGCACATATGACGCTATCTATTTGGTCTGGTTGAATTCTTTTGACTAACCAAATAAGAATATGTGCATGCAGAAACCTTCTGCCATTCAATCGAATACGCCCAGCATCATGTATCCCCAAAGACACGATGCTTATAACAATGTACCATCAGCGACCGGATTTTTTATTTAAAGACACGTGCGGTGATTTCGTGCCGATCATTTGATGTTTGTTCGGGGAGCAGCACTTCAACAATTTCATCCATTTCGGATTCAATAGATCTGGACGACCGTAATGACGAACATATGTATGTCATTGCATCTTGTGCATATTTATGTATATGGCGCGGGCTGCCAATGCATGTCTCCGGTAGAATAGTCAATCAACCAACATTAGTTGCATCTCCTTCTCGAGGCCGAGACGGTCGAGATATCATCAAAAAAAGCCTTTCCATACAAAATGTATGCGAAAATGAATTTTCTTATTCTGCTATTCGGGGCGGAGACAAATCCAACAATTCAAAGATCATAAAAATCGGTCCAGCCGTTCTTGGGTTAATCCGACTCTGTTTTATATCATTGTGTTTTATATGAACATAATTAGCCATCATTACAGCTTCGCCCCAAAACTTTTTCTCTAGACCTGCATCAATTAGCATGCAGTGAGCCATTTCTACCAACGTTCTGTTTTTGTGTTCCACTGTTTCGTTTTGTTGAGGTGTGTACGCAGTAGTTCTCTGGATTTGAATTCCGCTTGACTTTAGATAATTCACGAATTCATTACTGAGGTACTCTCCTCCTCGATCTGTACGAATGCACTTAGGTTTCTTTCCAAATTGAACCTTTACCATCGCAATATATTACTTGAATTTGCTGTAAACTGATGATTTATTTGCGATTAGGTAGCTTACTGTAAATTTTGAGTAATCGTTTATGAATGTCACAATATAACGATTACCTGATGGTGTGGTCGTTTGCATCGGACGACAAACATCCGAATGAACCAGATCCATGACTGGAACTGCTTTATTACTCGACTTGACCGGAAACTTGATTCGAGTAATTTTTCCTTCGAGACACACTCTGCACTTAGAGTTGATTTCGCAATCCGCTGTACACTCGCTGAAGTTGATGCCTCTAACCAAATTTCGTTTCACCAATGATTTCACAACTTCGATGTCTCTATGGCCTAGAACCTTATGCCAATAATGTATGCATCCATTGGATTCCTTTTCGATCGAGTAATCTTTGTGAGGTTCCTTTAGTCTGTATAGTTTACCGCTGATTTCGCCAACTGTTTTCCCTTATTTCACACTTGTTGCCCTTGAAATTTATTTGAAAACATTTTTCCGTTAGCTTTTTGACTGAAAGCCAATTTCCTTTGATATCTGGCATTAGCAATACGTCTGTGATTCTTACTGGAACACTTTGATTTTCCTCGTTCAGAAAATCGACCTTAATTATGCCTTTACCCGCAGCTGTTAACTGTTGACCACTTGCAACGCTTTCTTTATCACTACAATTCATGTCGATATTGACGAAAATATCCTTAGAACTGGCAATGTGACACGTGGCACCTGAATCGACAATCTAGCCATTGCCTACTTGATGTGTCACAAACAGTTTTTCTGTTTCATTTTCATTTTTCATTTTTAGTTTTTCCTTCCTTCCTTTTTGTTGAGCCAGGCTTTGTATTTTCGACAATCCTTTTTGATGCGAAAGACTTTCTATTTTCATCTTTTTGACCTTTCGTTGCTCTTGATGAGTCAACCTTTAATGCAGTGTCATCCGTTGTTCCGCCTCGATCCATTCTTCTTTTGAATTCAGCGAGAACCTTTGATTTAACCAACGTGAGTGTCAATTTACCCTCTTCTTTACCCTCGAGCACCGTTACGAAACCGTCGTAGCGTGGTGGAAAAGAAGCCAGCAACGTAGCACTCATAAAAAATTCCGGGCCAAAATCTGCACCAAGCGCCAATAACTTTCGAAACAGCTCGTTCATGGAATTTACGTGTTTTTCCGCATCTCCGCTTTCATCAAGCCGCTGTTGCATGAATTATTTCAAAATGTGCACACGATTGCTTGACGTGTTTGATTCATACCTTAAGAAATGTCCATGCACTTTTTGCTGAATCTGCACCGATGATGTGATAAATTTGATCGTCTTCTACATTCAATGCGATTGTTGAGTGTGTCTTTTCATCATTTGCTGATTGATGACTGCCCATAAACCTTTTTCCTTAAGAGGCATTTCCATTTTGTATTTCCACACAAAATAATGTGTTCCGTTAAGCTTTGAAATGCTGTGTTTTGACTCAGCTGGCGCCATCTTTTACCGTATGTGAATTTCACAACACTGAAAATCAATTTATCCAATTAATCTTTATTAATTTTTCCGAAATATCCGTATTCTTCATCCACTGGGCCCAAAACCTAATGGAATTAATGCTAATCAGGGCTGGAACCTTGAAAATGAAACACGGATAATTCTAAATTAATTTAATTATAAAACTTCTTTTATTTTATTTTATGATGTTCTTCACGTGTTACTTGATTGATGGTTCGTACAGAAGTGAAGTTAGCTACAAAAATCAAATACAATAAACAAAGGAAATGATTCAATGCTTATTTCCAATACAGTTGAACTGTAATTGAATTGAACTTATAAACGAAATGTGCACCTACAGCGCCACCTGTTGAGAATTTTTCAACTTTTCGTTTTTCCTGAACCTTGTGGCAATTATGAACAAATCTAACGTAGGAAGTATCCAATTTGGTCCAGTCGTTTTCAAGTTTTATGCATCCGAACAAACCACGATCCAGTTTTAAATTTATAGATTTATAAAGTTTTATTAAATTGAAAAGTTGTCAAAGCCCCCACCAGAGGTAAGTGCACTTTCCTTTAAATAAAGCTACCCGATAAAAAGGAAAATTCTAATTCCAATCTGTGGTTGGAATAATACAATGTTCTTACCGTATGGGTTCTGCTAGCTATAGGGACGTCGATTTAATGTTGAAACAAGCACATCTAACATTATTAACGAAATGTCATTATTTTCTTAGTTGATAAGAAAAGTTTAATTTGAATGTGAAATTGAAAACAGCTTTAAACAAGGTTTGTTGACCATAATACTCGTTTAACATATGTATGAAATGAACAGTTTTGTCTGCAGTAATTCTTCAAAGTTAACTTCACTATTCATATATACAGAATACAAATAAATACTCCTTTGTGATAATTTCTTCTTCTTCGGATTTTGTCCGTGTCAAAGACAGCAAAGATGTTAGAATTTTTTTATTTTTATGGTATACACTCCCACCTCCTCTATATGCTACATGTACAAGTGAGTGGGAGACAAAACGTTGACCATTATTCTGATCGATATAGTAAACCCATCGGCCCAGGCACACCTTTTTACGCCATTGATTTAGTGTAAAGCACGTTTCCAATATTATTGCATGGGCGATACTGTTTATGAAATTATGTGGGACGTCTTATATTTCGTTTTTATTAAAATTTTCTATTGAATAAGGTGTTTATTACGAGTAAATAATTGTAAAGCGTAACACACTTTACCGTATTATAGAAAGGTGTCCTTGTGTTCAAAAGAAAATAAATTTTTTTTCTTAAAAATACTTTTTTTTTCCCAAATAAATTATTTATGATTCGAGTACCGTCATTCATTGTATAAATACAATGAGACGCGACGCAATTTATCTTTATATAGCCTGTACAAGCAAATCGACTGTGCGCGGTTAGGGTGGTACAGACTAATTTTTAACCGAGTGAAACTTTGCCAACAAGATTTCCAATTATTTGCCAAGAAACGAGTATTAAACTTTGAAAATAATTTTTTTTCCTTTTTGCCTTCCCAGACCTTTGAAAATTGTTTTTCAACTTTGCCATATGTACAGTACTAGACATAACCGACCGAATCAAAAGCACTGCAATATTAAATTGAAATGAAAATTGAAGCGAGGCGGATTGGTTTTCTATTCACAATGGTTTATGGTATCTGTTTTTTCATCGAACAAAAATAGACAAAATTTTTAGATGGATAGGTAGACACCTGTTACTTATTTTCAAACGTACAATTGATAAAATTTGTGCAGACGGGGAAATATTGGTGGTGTGAGAACAAATAAAATATTTTGCCACCAAAAGTTGGTAATAGGTTTCTGATTATTTTTCTCGCTACTTTGGTTTAGAAAAGTTAAATTGGTTTTCAACATTTAATTTTGGGTCACGGTTGACAAATTGTACATTTTTGTAACGTATTAGAAAGATGTCCTGAATTAATTTGCCTACCGTTGCTTGTATATCATAGTCCTAAAAGCGTGAGTGGAAATACAATTTTTTGTTGCCTAATTATAACTAAGGTGAGGTTTTTAGTGTCATCTTAATACGACTTACTATATATTACTTATTTATGTAGATTACGAGTCTCCATTAGAACTAGCGGGCATTTTTCTGAACAAAAATTGTGCTATAGGAGAAGTACCGTGGCGAATCGATGATCAATGCTAAGGCATCGTAGAGATGTGTTCGCTTAAATAATCATCAATATTTTTAAATTTTAAATTAAATAAGATCTAATAGGATTCTAGAAAACACTAATTCGTAGCATAGACCAGCGCCAAAACGATGAATTTGTGAACTAGTAGGGCTGGTAATAAAAATTTAATTTCTATTATTTTGTAACATTCTTCAAGACCTTTTCAATGATATGTCACACTTATATTCACATCCTATAATAAGTCAATAATTAGCTACTAGCGCCTAAACGGTGGATTAATCAACTAAAGCGCTAACAATAAAATTATTGATTTTCCCTATAGACTAATCATATGATATGCCACAGGATTATATGGAAATAATGAAAGTCGTAACTGCTTCCAGCATCTCAATAGTAGTTTTGAGTAATGAGGTGTTTGACATTTTTCAAAACCTTTTCAACGAAATAGTACACGAGTATATGGAAAAAATGTTTTGCTGATATTTTAGGTGATTTGCTGTGGCAGATACCCAACACCTTTCACATACAGAGCCCAAAAGTTTATCAATTCTCAGCATTAAAAATAAAAGAATAGTGACAAAAAAATTGAATCCGTTCCCGAGATATAATCGGTGCAGATCCTTCAATCCAGATATCCAGACTGACAGAAAAACTTTATTTTGCATTTTTGAAATCAGAGACCTACAAAACGTTGAGAAAAATGGGTTTGAAACAGGATAATTTTCTATCATTTTTATCAGGTTTTCAATAAATTTAGTCTTAGGATAGGTTAGGTTAGGTCTCAATGATTGCTATGGCACACTTACGCCAGTTTTGGCACATTGTGATTCCACAGGATCCGACATTCTGTGTATCATTAAACTCCCTTTAAATCCATCTATTCACATAACGTAGGAGATCTCGCACATTCCAGCTTTTGATATCAGAGAGGCTGTCCATAGTGTATTTGCTCAAGTAATCATGTCTTCTGTCAGCTAGCGCAAGACATGAGCATAGGAAATGAACAAGAGTCTCCTCCTCCTCCTCGTCCTTGCAGCTTCTGAAAAAGTAATTTGCATCCAGACTCAGCCTTCTTCTATGATCTCCGAAAAGAAAGTGTCCGGTAAATACCTTTGATCGCTTCAACCTCACCTCAGACCATACTTGTTTCACTACCCTGCCAGTCGGACTGGCGAGCCACCTAGCATTTGCCAACGCAACTGCTTTCCTATGACTTGCTGCTTTCAGCCCAGACATAGGGCTTCCTACACATTCCCTCCTTGGTTGCAGTTGGAGAGTCGTACCGCGTACCTTGCTAATTCGTCTGTCCTGCAATTTCCCTCAACGTCAGAGTGACCCGGAACCCAGACTAACTGGATATTGCAGTGTTCACTCATATCGTTAGGAGTGACAATCCATCGTCACTCTTGACGCCAGGGAAACTAAATCCAGTGAAAGAATGGCCACCAGACGGTCCACACAGATAGTGGTATTAGTCAACGATATTACACTATGTTTGAACTGTTAAGTTACGAATTTTGATTCGTAGTTATCAAAGTTGGTATCAGGACCCATAGGTAATCGTGAAAGTGCGTCAGCGTTAGCATGATGTGTGATATTTTTGTATTTAATGGTATACGTATATCCTTGAAGAAGGATAGCCCATCTCTGAAGGCGATGTAAGGTCATGTCAGGTAACATTTTGTTCGGATTAAAAAGTGACGTTAATGGTTGATGATCGGTACAAAGTTCAAACTGTCGCATCGACAAGTATTGATGAAATTTCGTCACTCCGTAGATTATTGAAAAAGCCTCTTTTTCAATTTGGCTATATGCACGTTGATGCAAATGCAATTGGTTTTTCTGAGCCATTTGGATACCGATGAGAAATAATAGCACCAATTCCAATCGATGAATGCTTCCACTTCCTTCAACTTTGTTGGCCGCGGCATCAGTTTCAGGGCGTCTAGTCGCTTTTCGGAAGGTAAAATACCCTCAGCATTGATCACATGTCCCACATATTCAATATGTTCAGCCGCTAGTGGGCATTTATTTCGTTTACATCTTAACCCTAATTTCTCAAATCGATTAAAAATTTCGGTTAGATTTGCGATGTGTTCCTCGTTTGTTTCTCCAGAAATTATTATATCGTCGAGGTAAATAGCATATTTCGGTACACTTGCAACGACTTCCTCCATGAACCGTTGAAAAATTCCAGGTGCGCTGGCCACCCCGAAAGGAAGCCTTTGATATTCAAATAATCCGAATGGCGTATTGATTACCATTAATTTCTTCGACTCGTCTGTTAATTCGATTTGCAGATACGCGTCGGTTAAATCAATTTTCGTGAAAAATTTACCTCCTTGCAATTTGTGGAAGAGTTCTTCGATTCGCGGTATTGGATAGCGATCGATCTCAATCTGTGGGTTTACAGTAACTTTGAAGTCCTCGCAAATTCGAATTTTGCCATTCGGTTTCGAGACGATTGCAATGGGTGCAGCCCATTGACTAAATTTTACTGGTTTTAAAATATTTTGGCTGACCAGCCTATCGATTTCCTCACGAACTTGTTTGACGTACGCAAAAGGCATATTGTAGGGCTTGGAAAACTTCGGACAACCATTCGACTTGTGAACTATTTCGGCTTTAAAGGCTTTGCAAAGTCCTAGTGTTGATGAAAATAAATTTGGATGTTCGGCACACAAATTATTAACTCGCTCGATTAATTTTCGATGATCTGGAGAATCCAAAATAGAATTAATTTCATTTTTAGAACCGGAATAATTTTTTGGATACGAAATATCAAAGTGAAGTGCTTTAAACCAGTCTAACCCTATAACATTTGTAGCCCTATTACTATTAACAATTAAGAGATCGCCTTCGAACGATTTATCAGCTAGTGAGATAACTACTTCAGTAACTCCTTTCGATTCCAGAAAAGTTCCACCATATGATGTTAAAGATTTGTTTGTAGGCTGGCGAGGCGAATTTAGTCTTAGGATAGGTTAGGTTAGGTCTCAATGATTGCTATGGCACACTTACGCCAGTTTTGGCACATTGTGATTCCACAGGATCCGACATCCTGTGGATCATTAAACTCCCTTTAAATCCATCTATTCACATAACGTAGGAGATCTCGCACATTCCAGCTTTTGATATCAGAGAGGCTGTCCATAGTGTATTTGCTCAAGTAATCATGTCTTCTGTCAGCTAGCGCAAGACATGAGCATAGGAAATGAACAAGAGTCTCCTCCTCCTCCTCGTCCTTGCAGCTTCTGAAAAAGTAATTTGCATCCAGACTCAGCCTTCTTCTATGATCTCCGAAAAGAAAGTATCCGGTAAATACCTTTGATCGCTTCAAGCTCACCTCAGACCATACTTGTTTCGCTACCCTGCCAGTCGGACTGGCGAGCCACCTAGCATTTGCCAAGGCAACTGCTTTCCTATGACTTGCTGCTTTCAGCCCAGACATAGGGCTTCCTACACATTCCCTCCTTGGTTGCAGTTGGAGAGTCGTACCGTACCTTGCTAATTCGTCTGTCCTGCAATTTCCCTCAACGTCAGAGTGACCCGGAACCCAGACTAACTGGATATTGCAGTGATCACTCATATCGTTAGGAGTGACAATCCACTCTTGACGCCAGGGAAACTGAATCCAGTGAAAGAATGGCCACCAGACGGTCCACACAGATAGTGGTATTAGTCAACGATATTACACTATGCTTGAACTGTTAAGTTACGAATTTTGATTCGTAGTTATCAAAGTTGGTATCAGGACCCATAGGTAATCGTGAAAGTGCGTCAGCGTTAGCATGATGTGTGATATTTTTGTATTTAATGGTATACGTATATCCTTGAAGAAGGATAGCCCATCTCTGAAGGCGATGTAAGGTCATGTCAGGTAACATTTTGTTCGGATTAAAAAGTGACGTTAATGGTTGATGATCGGTACAAAGTTCAAACTGTCGCATCGACAAGTATTGATGAAATTTCGTCACTCCGTAGATTATTGAAAAAGCCTCTTTTTCAATTTGGCTATATGCACGTTGATGCAAATGCAATTGGTTTTTCTGAGCCATTTGGATACCGATGAGAAATAATAGCACCAATTCCAATCGATGAATGCTTCCACTTCCTTCAACTTTGTTGGCCGCGGCATCAGTTTCAGGGCGTCTAGTCGCTTTTCGGAAGGTAAAATACCCTCAGCATTGATCACATGTCCCACATATTCAATATGTTCAGCCGCTAGTGGGCATTTATTTCGTTTACATCTTAACCCTAATTTCTCAAATCGATTAAAAATTTCGGTTAGATTTGCGATGTGTTCCTCGTTTGTTTCTCCAGAAATTATTATATCGTCGAGGTAAATAGCATATTTCGGTACACTTGCAACGACTTCCTCCATGAACCGTTGAAAAATTCCAGGTGCGCTGGCCACCCCGAAAGGAAGCCTTTGATATTCAAATAATCCGAATGGCGTATTGATTACCATTAATTTCTTCGACTCGTCTGTTAATTCGATTTGCAGATACGCGTCGGTTAAATCAATTTTCGTGAAAAATTTACCTCCTTGCAATTTGTGGAAGAGTTCTTCGATTCGCGGTATTGGATAGCGATCGATCTCAATCTGTGGGTTTACAGTAACTTTGAAGTCCTCGCAAATTCGAATTTTGCCATTCGGTTTCGAGACGATTGCAATGGGTGCAGCCCATTGACTAAATTTTACTGGTTTTAAAATATTTTGGCTGACCAGCCTATCGATTTCCTCACGAACTTGTTTGACGTACGCAAAAGGCATATTGTAGGGCTTGAAAAACTTCGGACAACCATTCGACTTGTGAACTATTTCGGCTTTAAAGGCTTTGCAAAGTCCTAGTGTTGATGAAAATAAATTTGGATGTTCGGCACACAAATTATTAACCCGCTCGATTAATTTTCGATGATCTGGAGAATCCAAAATAGAATTAATTTCATTTTTAGAACCGGAATAATTATTTGGATACGAAATATCAAAGTTAAGTGCTTTAAACCAGTCTAACCCTATAACATTTGTAGCCTTATTACTATTAACAATTAAGAGATCGCCTTCGAACGATTTATCAGCTAGTGAGATAACTACTTCAGTAACTCCTTTCGATTCCAGAAAAGTTCCACCATATGATGTTAAAGATTTGTTTGTAGGCTGGCATCGTGGCGATCCTAACTTCCTATATCCATCCAGTCCAATCAAGGAACACGAAGCACCCGTGTCGACTTGAAAAGTCATTGCGACGCCGTTAACAAGAAGATCTACTACGATTTTACCTGATGCCTCATTCATAATTGATGAGTTGACATTGACTTGAATTTATATGGTGGAATAGACTAACTGATAGACTAACTGAATTAATCTTTTCTTTTTGTTGCATCGATTCTCCGTTATTATTTCGGTTACGACTTCTACCATGTTGATGATAACCGTAACTGTTAATATTTTTTGTATTTCCGCAATTAAAATTTGTCCCAGCTGATGAACGGGATAAACACACAGGCAAAATATGACCTTGCTTACCACAATTATCACACACAGACTTAATATGCTTACAGTCACGACGCAAATGATAAATGTTGCACCCTGGACATGATTGATTACCCGTATATCGCCGCTGCGATGACAATGCACGATTGTTGCGGTTTGTGTGACGTGATCGATTGGAATGATAGCGGTGATGATTTTTCCCGTTTTTTTGTCGTTTTTATTTGATTAACATCAGCCGTTGCGAACGTGGTTGGTTCTTTTTTGACTTCTTTACATGATTGCTGGGTAGACTCGTAGATGGTTGCAATTTCGAGAACTTCATCTAATGTCGGATTTGTTTTTTGAAGTGCACTGATACAGACTTGATCGTGTGGTGTATGCTTGACTATCATGTCACGAATTTCAAAATCAGCATACGAATTGTTACATTCAGCTTTCTGACATATAAATAAACAATCTCGAACAGCGCCTTTTAAATCGGCTGCCCAATCAGAATATGTTTGTTTGCACACAATGGATGTATTTCCTTAATATTCGTCGCCAAAATGTTAAGATTTATAAGACTTAACCGAGAGGTGAATTGCATTAAAAAATAAAACACTGCAACTCACAAGCGTTATTTCAATCTTTATTTAGGAATTTTTGTATGTTAGATATGTTTACTCGAACGATAAACAAGAAGTGGATCAATTAATAAAAATGATAAAACATTTTTACACTCACACCATACAGTAGTACGGGCCTTACTACTACCGTGTAAAGTTAGTGCACCACCTCCGGTTTCAGACCCCATTTCCTTCCGATGGTATTTTTGCAAGAATAAAGTGCCACAGGGGCCTTCTTCACTCTTTCTATCGTGTTTGGTTTCCAACTGAGCTTACCGTCGAGAATAATCCCCAGGAATCTCTTCTATCAGTAACGGCCAGCATAGTACCATTTGAACGGAATTTTATATCTCCTAGTGAAAAGGACCATCTCTGTTTTAGATGGGTTAATCACCAATCCACATCTGCTGGCTCAAGCCGTAGTGATTGATAACGCGTTCTGCATCACATCTCTGATTGTACAAAGGTACTTCCCCGAACCATGTTTTGAAACGTCTGTAACATTTTGGTGTTTTTTTGCTTAGTACATCGCCAGAGTTGAATACTGTAGGTCCATGTCAGCTTCAGCATTTGTCATATAGCAGCAGCTCTCTCCACTTGGCGACGAGTGTGCCATGCCAAGATATTTAGCTTTGTTTGCATATGGCACCGGTCGTGAGCTAATTTCTATCGGTAGATGGTAAACTTTTTGATATGTAATGTTAATATGCGTGGAATTCGTCTCAATAAGCTTGATTCTCCAGCGCTTAGTCCAGTTACAAACCGCATTCGTAATCTTCTGGAGTTTGCTCGTTACGTCAGCGAAATTACTTCCGATCGCCATGATTGCTGTGCCATCTGCGAAGGTGGCTATGGTTCCTTCATCTGCTGTTAGAATATCCCTTGTGTATATAATAAATACAGGATTCGTCCTAAGACACTCCGCTGTGGGACACGGGCAGTGATTTTCTTTAGTTCATAGTATTCATCCTCATAATTTACACGAAAATGTCTATTGGATAAATAAGATCTTAGTATGGCATGTGCAGCATATATTCCAATTTACTGTGCCAGACTTTATCGAGATCTTGGGCGACATCCAGAAATATGCTGAAGCATACTTTTTTACGTTCTACCGTTCTTTCAATAATGTTGGTGATTCTATGCACCTGCTCAATTGTGGAGTGCTTTTCCCTGAATCCAAATTGATGTAGAGGAATTAGTTATTGGTCCTCAATTATTGGTTTAAGTCGTTTTAGTAATAATTTTTCAAAGAGTTTTGACATAATTGGCATGATTGATAACACGGAACATATTTTAACCGAAACCTTGCATTGATTATGTGTAATACTTTACGAAATCCTTTACCTAGCATACCCTTGAATATTATGCATATCCTGGGGCTTTTCTATCATTCTTGTTGCTTTTTACTTCTACTTTTAATTCTTTGAGAGTTACTGGGCGTGTATCAAAATCATCTAGCTTGTGGATTGACATTATATTTTCATTGACCGTTTGCCTTGGTAGTGGTTGGAAGATATCCTTGAGATACTCCGCAAACAGATCAGCTTTCTCTTAAGAATCTCTTGCCCAGGTTCCATCCTCCATTTAAAGTGGAGGCACTTGCATTTTGGGTCTTTTGAGTCTCTTCGTCGCCTTCCAAAGTGAATAATCAGAATTTTTTTCATCGGTTACGCTAACTAAATATCTGTCGATTGATGCATTTTTAACTTCTTTAAGAAGAGATTTGAGACTGATGCCTAAATTGTTAAGAATTGTTTTGCTCCGGTGTTCTAGTTATTTGCCAGATTTTACGTGCCCGTCGTTTTTCTCTTACCAACTCTCTAACTTCCATTGGGTGGAATATGTTCAGCTTCTTCCTAATTTGTATAATTGGGGTACTTGCCAAAGCAGCATAATGAATTGTTTCATTGAGTTGTTCTAATTCATTTTCCAACTGGTGAGAATTTCTTATCGGTACCTGGAGATTGATTTTTCCTCCAATACTTCACGAAAGAGATCAAAGTTTGTTTTGAATTTATTAATTTGGGTGCACTCTCCCTTCGGGAAATGATCCGATACTAGAGAGTTACTGTCTTCAATGTGAATGTAGTTCTGGGATATACCTCTTGCAACATAAAAGTCTATTAGGGCAGGTCTCTTCGTTTCGTAACTGGGCCAGTAGGTTGGGGAAACACCAGAATAAAATTCGCATTTTAGACGTCGCATAGACGTCGTAAGTCTAGATCCTCAATAGGTATTTTTCGCATTAAAGTCACCTCCAATAATAAAATCACGTCCAAGCGATTTAAATAGTTTAAGGTAGTCCCCCTTTCCAAGTTATGCCGGGGAGGACAATATATTGCAGAGACAGTAAGCTGTTTGTGTTTAATTTGAATCCTTACAGTAGTGACTTGCATTGTTTCTTCTTCGATATTTGATTCTAACTGGTGTTTTATATTTTCTTGTATTAGTAATGCCGAATCACCTCTTGCTCTTTCCGCTGGATGAATGGAGTAATATAAGTTATAATCCCGTATTTTAACAAACCAAGATTTAACTAGATGGCTTTCAGATATTAAGAAAATGTCGATTTTTTCTGAATTTAAAAATATTTCTATTGCTGGAATATGTTGCATAATGCCATTCGCAGAGAGTTGCATTTTCAAGTATCATGTGGTTCAGATTACTTTGGTCATTTATGGTCTCTAGCCCAAATGTTTGATTGAACCCAAACCTTTCACTACCAGGGAAAATGAACTTCTTTGCCCTGTGTCGCTTGGTTGTGGGTTTTGATCCATCTGATTTGATATTTGATTTTCGTGATTTTGCGGTTGATTTCTTGAGTTATCTCTTAATTTTTGTAGTTGTGTAGCAACCTCGCAGCCTCGATAATTAGCCGGATGGTGGCCCTTACAATTTGTACACTTGGTCTATTGTACATGCCTGGATAATATGATCACCTGAGCATTTCACACATCTTAGATCCTGGCCGCAATATCTTTGGGTGTGATTAAATGCCAGACATTTTTTGCATTGGGGTATGCGTGTTGTGGTTCTCCTCATTGGTTCGATTTTCACCTTTATGTAAAGGATTCCTTTTATTCCATAAATGTTTTGATTTTAATTTGTGAGTCTTCCATTATTTTTTTGCTTGTGCAAGCGTAATACAAACCTCTTGCCATGACTTGTATAGGTCAGGCCTGTTCGTTCTCGTAATTGAACCACTGATACTTTCCAGCATTTAATTTCATAGATAAGGTTCTATAAGTATCTGAGTCCAGTGTATTAATTTTCCAAACGTCATTGTTTAGCGCTGTTACCTTATAGTCTTTGTCAGTAACCGATTTCATCAGTGACTGAATTTCTGGATGACTGGTTACACCCACAATATTTATTGGTGGAGGTGATTTTTCTTCCGGTTGCACCAAATTTGGTGTAATGTTCTTGGTAGATTTACTACCTTTTGGTTGATTGGCTTTGGGTGGAACATCTTTTGAATCTGGACTAGATTGTCCCCTATACCATTTAATTGCTCAGCCGCAGGTGACGATTCAACTTTTCTTTTCTTACTCTTCCTGGACTGGTTTTTCTTCTTTAGGCTCCAGTCCGTTTCTCTTTGTAATTCATTTTCATCAGTGGAATAGATGAGTTTGTCTGGTTCAATGCTTCCTATATGACAATCTCCTTTTGAATCCCGATTAATTTTTAGGTTTTCATTTTCTAATTTGATAATGCAATAGATGGTCCTCCCCAGAATCCATAGGGCCAGTCTCCACAAAGAGTGGATTTACCAAAGATGATATTGGTGTATACCACCTGGGGTATTATTTCCTTTTGTTGGTACCATTGCATAGTTTTGATTGACTAATTAGCTATTCTGCTTCACTACTACGAAAGGATTGGGTACCGCAACCGTTCGTTCTACAGAACGTTGCCCAGAGTACGCCCGTATCCATTTATGAATATTTCGTGGATGCTGTTAATCTCGTACCCCAATTGCAAATAGTGTAGCTGTTACTGACTCGTTTGGTTTTATTTTTGAGGTATTTGTAGTGCAAGATGTTTTTACATTATTTTAGAGTAAATAAATAACAAGATGTCAAAACAAGCGGAATGTAAACTTAATAATTTACCTATATGTAATTATGGATTGAATGTGTTTGTAAACCCATTTATACATTATTCTTTGCTTATCACTAATTCCAAAGTGATAAATGCCACATTAAAATTTCTTATCTTGCTTTGAATTGCTGACTTAAATAAATTTCACATAGACAAACGATATTTAGTTTTCATGATAAGTCGTTTTAACTTGTGCAAACGAAATGTCTGTTTTTTGTGAAGACATTCCAAATACGGAAGAAGTTAAGAAATCATTGTATGGTGATGTGCCATCAATGGTGCGCGTTCATTTTGTGGGCGAAAGTAAAATACCAAGTATTGATGCTACAAAATTAGCGCCGTGCGTTTTGCCAGTGTTTTATAAGAAATATGCAGACCAGATTGCATCATTCAAAATATATGAAGACGATGTATGGTTTGCATCATACCCGAAGTGTGGTAAGATTAGTAAATGTATTGAAATAGTGCTGTAGAAAAAATGTATATTTATGTGTTTAAGGAACAACATGGACTCAAGAAATGGTTTGGTTAATTGTAAATGATTTAGATTTTGATGGGGCCAGAAAATCGCGCCTAACCGATCGTGTCAGATTTCTCGAAATATCTACTATTTTTTCGAATTTGTCTTTCATAAGTGAAAAAAGCTCAGTGAAATTAACTGAAGAAATGCCTCGCCCACGGTTTATTAAAACACACAGCCCCATTGCTTTATTACCAACCGAATTTTGGACTGTAAAACCAAAATTAGTGTATGTTGCTCGTAACCCGAAAGATACAGCCATTTCATTCTATCATCACTACGTTAATTTGCGACACTATAAAGGAACTCTGGAAGAATTTTTGGACGCGTTCCTGAACGATTTGCGTAAGTTAATTAATATTATGGTATAGTCACAGTTATAACAAGTAAAATATTTTTAGTCACCTGGTGCCCATTTAAAGATCATATTTTGGACTACTGGAGGTTGAGGAATGAACCTAATATTTTATTCATTACGTACGAGGATATGTCTAAGGATTTAAAGAGTGTGTTGGTTAAAGTGGCCAAATTTTTCGGTAAAAATTACACCGATGATCAACTTAATCAACTAACGAAACATTTATCGTTCAATGAGATGAAGAAAAACGATTCGGTTAACAACGAGGATATGGTGGAAGGCGTCGAAAATGTGTTTGGTAAAAAACGAGCCGATTCAAATTATCGGTTTATTCGTCGGGGGCAAATGAATTCGTCGAACGATGAAATGCCGATTGAATATCAAAAGAAATTTGATAACTGGTTAGCCGAAGCGTTTAACGGAAGCGATTTTCAGTTTAATGTATGAAAATATCTGCCTGATAGTCGGCCCCAAAAAGAATGTCAACACATATTTGTAGTTTATTTATTTATTTAAAGAAATCTATTCTGTGATTTACATGTATATGATTTCAGAATTTAATTTAAAACAAAAATATTAAAAATTTAAATGAATAATTTCAAAACACAAACATATAAATCAAATCTTGATTTAACAATTATAAATTTAAAAAATAATTCTTAAGCCTTCCAGCCAAATTTGGCAATAAACGATCTAGTATTGGTGAAGAATGATCAACTACTCCCAACCCGATGGAAATTGGGACGTATCACAGACACTCACGCCGGAAAAGACGACTTGGTACGAATACTAACAGTAAAGTGTAAGGACGCGACCAATAACAAAGCTGTGCAAACTCCCTATTAGCGACGATCAAAGTGAGATATTACCTACGAAGGCCATTGCATCGCTCAAGGAAACAACCACCGGGAAAGCCAGTGCAATTACAACTCAAAACAACAAGCCGGTATGCAGACAACAACCTCACCGTCGACCCAAAACGACAGGAAAAATAAACCACATGGCACTAGCCATCCTTTCAGTGTACTGCCCATTTGGTTTTGTGAGCATAAGGCATAACATCGAAATAAGGCCGTTCAATCATTCCATTGAGATACATTTCGAGGAATTGATCAAGTTGGAGATTGTGGCGACAAAATGGACATTAGTTGTTCAATACAATTTATCTTCCTACTGCGAGGAAATTGGCAACTGTTAAAGAGCCCACACAGAGTTACAATCAGTTTGTAAGGAGCTGTCCGGTTTAAAATGCGACATCATTCTTCAGCAACTCTATTATTTCAATACAAATATTTGATAGCAGACAACGAGCTATTATTTGAAAGTAATTAGGATCGTAAACGAATGAAGCGAGACCTCGGTGATTCAGTGGGCCTTGTACTAGGGGACCTATTTGGAGTACTCACCCAACGAGAGGCTGACAACACCATCAATTTAGTAAAACATAATACAAACCTCACCACGGCATCTATAAACAACTTAATTAAAGACCAACATCGTTTGCGGCAGGAAATGTTGCAGTTAAAAGAATATTGAGCGTATGAAGACAGAGTGCGATCAACGATAATGACTATTTTTGAAATGATGCTTGTTCAAAGAGCCTCCAGGACACGCAAGGATTACTCAACGTGATTTATCATGCTCATCAAGACGTCCTGCACCCATCCATACTTACCCCAAGTCAGTTGGAAGAAGAGCTATCATTCATTCGACAACACGTGCCGGTGACCATTACTCTACCAGGACACGACATTCATGACCTCCACCATGTGTATGAAACCATGCAAATCCGCAGCCGAGTAACTCAAAAAAATGTAATAATTGAAATCACTTTACCACTGTCGTTCGTGTGGGACTATACACTAATATATGTAGTCCCAATTCCCAACATCATCCATGGAGGCACTCAGTCACAAATCATTAGCTCCACTGACTATATAGCAATGGACAATCGGCGTGAACGCTTCACATTATTAACCAGAGAAGACGTACATAAATGTCAGGTATTTAAGCCTGTACATCTCTTATGCAAAGTATCACAAATTATCAACACTCCTTCAAATCAAACGTCATGTGAGGTAGTGATGTTACAACGAAAGAACGAATTGGACACCGTATGCGGCACTAGGTCCACAAAAGCTAGTAATCATTGGATCAAACTTCACGCTGCCAACCAGTGGACCTCCAGTGTGCTCATCATATCCACCATTACGCAATGATCCACATTTTATTTTGGAGTGCTGTAGTAATAGGAGTCATCTGGGTTGCAAGCAAATTAAGAGGAAGATGCATTGCAAACCGCCGTTCGCCGTCTCCTCTAGCGAGAGCCAACGAAAGCATAATTTAACAGATGTGCGATATCAGTAAAGCCCGGGAATATGTTGAATCAGTGTCACCATGCGCAATAATACAATATTCCAAGCGGTCGATGACACAGTATCGACACGGGTGGAATATTGTAGTTATATTGTAGCAAATTCAACAGTTTGTATTGTGTGTTTTTGTTGTAGATAAATATTGTTGATTTTAAGCGTAAGCAATTTTCATTTATCGAGGTAAATGAGGGCCCGATTTATCGAGGTAATAATATAGAATTGAATTACAAACGCATAACAACAGTTGGTTTAATTATCAGTGAATATTTGGAGCTCACCAGTGGTAAACAAAATACTCACCTAAGTACAGAAATCTAGGCAGAGCCCAGATTTTTACAACTCCTTTAAGAGGAGTACAATTGGGTTACAATAAACACATGTGTTTTATGTGCTTATGGAATACACGTTTTAAAGGTGACCAATATAACGAGCGGAACTGGGCTTTACGTGAAAACATTAGATTGCGATACCACCACTTCATATCAAGCTTGGAGTAGTTAACAATTTTATATTTAAAAGCGCTGAATCCAGATGGAAATGCGTTCATCGAATTGCATCGCATTTTTTCACGGTTAAGTGGGATGAAAATAAAAGAAGGTTGGTGTTTGGATCTATTTGAATCTAAGTTTTGATCAAATGAAATTTAATTTTCCATCTTTTTTTACTACAGTGGCACTATTCTGGCTTTCCCTGGGGATTGGGAATTGGGAAAAATATTTGCATAGCATTTTTGCCCAAATTATATTTTTCTGGCCTACTGTTGGAATTAGACTGGTGTAAATATTTTCGAAACAAAGTTGATTGGGAAATATTTGCTCCGCAAAAGTTTTGTAGGGGAAAATAATTCCCAATATATCTTTGTTTCAAAAACATTTACACCAAACTAATTCCAACAGTAGGCCATAAGAATATAAATTAGACAAAAATGCTATGCAAATATTTTTCCCAATTCCCAATACCCAGGGAAAGCCAGAATAGTGCCACAGGAATACTTAACGGACCAGATATTCGTCGTTTGATGAGCGATGATTTATTTTAAAATGCTCTCAGTGAACGAGAGCTTGTGACATGGAAATGTGTAAAAGAAGTTATTAAGAATGCTTTCGGAATTAATCGATCCGATGATTCGCGCAAGTATATTGAAAATATGCTGATCGCTTGTCATATTGTAAACGTTCGAATGTCATTGAAAATACATTTGTTGCATTGTCATGTGGAAAAATTCACCGAATAACCACCAAGCGTATCCGATGAGCACGGCGAGCGTTTTCACCAAGTGATGGCGAGGCTCAAACATTGGTACAGCGGCAAAAAGCTACATGCACTCTTGGGTCACATTTGTTGGAACTTGCAAGAGGAAGAAGATCCCGAAGACGATACGAACGAATCAGAAAAAATTAATAAAAATCACCATAAAATCAACTGAATCGATTTAAATTTCTTTTAAATAGCTTCTATTGTATCTATATGGATGGACAAAAAATGATAGAAAAAGTGTTTTTCGTCGAAATGAAAAGAAAAAAGAAAAGTAACACAAAAAAGTGAACGTAGATGTGGTTTTTCGGTCTTGATATGTTCGGCAAATTTCTTTTCCTTGGCTTGCGCAACAACTTTGCTGAAGGAAGCAAAACGAAAATCTTAATGGTTCAAGAGCTATCAACATGAAAATGAGTGTATATTTTGACAAATTTTGATTCAGGGCCAAAACATGCCGAAAGCGATATCTCAAAAATGGGGACTAAATTTCAAATGGAACTAGCACTATTGAATTCAGCATACTTGAATTAGGGTTGCCCCCTGGGTGCCCAGCTTGTCACAAAAAAAAGGTTCATTTTTGGGGATTTCCCCTCCCAAAGGGGATTCAAGCACAGTATTATCAGTGAGTGGACTTCGTTTTGGAATCTTTAGACCCGTGTCGATACTGTGTCATCGACCGCTTGGAATATTGTATTATTGCGCATGGTGACACTGATTCAACATATTCCCGGGCTTTACTGATGTCGCATATCTGTTAAATTATGCTTTCTTTGGCTCGCTAGAGGAGACGGCAGATGGTGGTTTGCAATGCATGATGACTCCTATTACTACAGCACTCCAAAATAAAATGTGGATCATTGCGTAATGGTGGATATGATGAGCACTCTGATGATGGAAGGTAATCTGTTCATCATTTTTCAATGATTCAAGCTGATCATCCAATCCGGTTGCTTGTGGCGTGGTTAGTAAGTTCAATTGATCCACCTCGTTCGCTTTATTTTTGACCACAGCACTGAATTCCCGTAGGTTGTTAGCAAATTTATTGATAGTGTGTTTAGCAGTTCCTACAGCAATTATTTGAACGTCAGAGTCTCTGAGCACGCAGCCGGATTCGATTTCCACTATACCGGAACCTACGATGGTGTAAGATTGGATTCTAAATCCACATACGACATCGATTGTGATTTCGTTGGGTATCACATATATCCACTGGTTGGCAGCGTGAAGTTTGATCCAATGATTACTAGCTTTTGTGGACCTAGTGCCGCATACGGTGTCCAATTCATTCTTTCGTTGTAACATCGCTACCTCACATGACGTTTGATTTGAAGGAGTGTTGATAATTTGTGATACTTTGCATAAGAGATGTACAGGCTTAAATACCTGACATGTATGTACGTCTTCTCTGGTTAATAATGCGAAGTGTTCACGCCGATTGTCCATTGCTATATAGTCAGTGAAGGAATTGGGACTACATATATTAGTGTATAGTCCCACACGAACGACAGTGGTAAAGTGATTTCAATTATTACATTTTTTTGAGTTACTCGGCTGCGGATTTGCATGCTTTCATACACATGGTGGAGGTCGTGAATGTTGTGTCCTGGTAGAGTAAAGGTCACCGGCACGTGTTGTCGAATGAATTGTATAGCTCTTCTTCCAACTGACTTGGGGTAAGTATGGATGGGTGCAGGACGTCTTGATGAGCATGATAAATCACGTTGAGTAATCCTAGCGTGTCCTGGAGGCGCTTTGAACAAGCATCATTTCAAAAATAGTCATTAGCGTTGATCGCACTCTGTCTTCATACGCTCAATATTCTTTTAACTGCAACATTTCCTGCCGCAAACGATGTTGGTCTTTAATTAAGTTGTTTATAGATGCCGTGGTGAGGTTTGTATTATGTTTTACTAAATTGATGGTGTTGTCAGCCTCTCGTTGGGTGAGTACTCCAAATAGGTCCCCTAGTACAAGGCCCACTGAATCTCCGAGGTCTCGCTTCATTCGTTTACGATCCTTATTACTTTCAAATAATAGCTCGTTGTCTGCTATCAAATATTTGTATTGAAATAATAGAGTTGCTGAAGAATGGTGTCGCATTTTAAACCGGACAGCTCCTTACAAACTGATTGTAACTCTGTGTGGGATCTTTAAAAGTTGTCAATTTCCTTCCAGTAGGAAGATAAATTGTATTGAACATTTATTTATTTCGATGTTGGTGCTCACGAAACCAAATAGGCAGCACACTAAAAGGATGGCTCTAGTCGTTCTGGTTCGACGATGAGGTTGTTGCCTGGATACCGGCTTGTTGTTTTGAGTTGTAATTGCACTGGCCTTCCCTGTGGTTGTTTCCTTGAGCGATGCAATGGCCTTCGTAGGTAATATCTCACTTGGATCGTCGCTAATAGGGAGTTTGCACAGCTTTGTTATTGGTCGCGTCCTTACACTTTACTGTTAGTATTCGTACCAAGTCGTCTTTTCCGGCGTGAGTGGCTGTGATCCGTCCCAATTTCCATCGGGTTGGGAGTAGTTGATCATTCTTCACCAATACTAGATCGTTTATTGCCAAATTTGGCTGAGTTTGGCCAAGTTTGAGACGGTCGCTTCCAAAAGTTTTGCGCTATTTTCTCGACCATGTGCCATCTCGTTCTTAATCCTATGTTGCTGGTTGTCGCTTCCGGCATCGCCTTAAGACGATCTCCAATGAGAAAGTGTCTTGTTGTTGCGCTGTTGTATCCGTTGTGTCGTTGGTTAGTGCAACCAGCGGCCGAGAATTGAGGACCGTTTCGATTTGAGCGGTGAGAGTGGTTAATTCTTCGAATGTTAGAGTTGAATCTCCTATTCCTCTCTTAAGATGAAATTTCACGGATTTTATTCCTGCTTCCCATATTCCGCCAAAATGTGAGGTATGAGGTGGTATGAAGTGCCATGTCGTTTCATTACTGGCTAACATAGCTGCTACGTCGTCGGGTAATGTGGCCATAGCTGCACTGTACGTCTTCTTCATTACGGAATTTGCACCCACATGCCTCTGTTGTTAGGCCTCTGTTGTTAGGGTGCTCACTATCTCAATGTGTATGGCCTTGGTTGTCATGAATACGAATAGGGCAATGTATGCTTTATATGATTTGTTACCCCGACCCTTGGTGGTTTTTAGCTGGATGGGTCCTGCATAGTCGATTCCCGTTTTAGAAAACTGTCTTACCGGGCTCACTCTTGCTGATGGTAGACTACCCATTAGTTGTTCCATGTGTTTTTGTTTGTAGCGAAAGCGGGTTATGCATTTTTGTATCACTTATTTTACAGCTCGTCTCCCATCGATGATCCAATATTTCTGTTTCAGCATTGCAAGGGTAAGCTGTGTGCCACCATGTAATGTGTTTTGGTGGGTTTCCTCAATTATCCGTTTAGTAATTATGTTGTTTTTGCTTAGAATTACAGGCTGTTTGCTGGCGGTTGTCAGATTGGAGTTTTGGAGCCGTCTCATCACACGGAGTAAGCCTTCGCCGTCTAGGAAGGGTTTAATGAACCTAGCTTACTGTCCTTTTCTAGCCTTCTGTGCTTGTTCATGCGGGCGATTTCTGGACCGAAATCTTGCTCTTGTGTTATTTTTATAATTGTTGTTTCTGCTGCCTTAACTTCATTACCGGTTAGCCAACCCTTGTTACGATTTTCTTGTTTCCAGTTATTTATGAATCGTAGACAATATGCGACCGTGTGCTTGATTTTGCTGTGTGTAGACAGTCTGCTAAATAACTCTGCAAGTATGTGTGGCCTTTTTATTACCGTCGCCAGCACTTCCCTTTTCTTCCAGCTCTGCTTGTAAATCTTATGGTGGATCCGGAACGGGTTCTTCAGTATTCCACTGCGGTGGCATAGTAGTTAAGAAGCTTGGTCCATGCCACCATAAGTTATTGTCAATGAGCTGCGTGGGTGTTATGCCAATGCTGTTGGTAATGTCTTTTTAATCGTTGAGATTCTATTTGCCACAAACGTTTTGAAGCGGCTTGAATCTACTTTAATCCACCAGAGTGTTATTGTTGAATCTGACCAAGCGTATGTATTAACGTTTTCAAGCTTCATGGTATCTTGAACGTGTTTCATTAACTTTGAGAATAATAAGGCTGCATTTAACTCGAGGCGAGGCATTGATAGCTTCGTTTTGATTGGTGCAACACGTGTTTTGGACATTAATAGCTGAGCTGCTGGTTTACCGTTATCATCCACTGTCTTACATTAAACCACTGCCGCATAGTCGTGCTCTGACACATGAACCGTGTAGTTCCGTTTTGCATCTAGACGTCGTACTGAGCCATCTTGGAATTTTTAATCTTGATATCTCATTCAGGTTGTCTTTGTAGTCTTGCCTTTTGCCACTTATTCTTTCTGGTAGTTGTTCATCCCAGCGTATTCGCAATTTTCAAACATCCTGCATCATGATCTTCGTCATGATTGTTGTCGGCAACAGCCATCCTATGGGGTCAAAGAGCTTTGAGGAGTTAGATAGGAATGAGCGCTTGGTGTACTGGTTGTTGGCCAGCTGCAGTCCGGCTATATCGAATTCGAAAATATCTTCCGCTGATTTGTATAGTATTCCCAACGTTTTAATGGTGTCATTTAATTTTATTTGGATATTTCCGTTGGCTTGTTGTTCTCTAGGAACGCTTTGCAATATTTTGGGAGAGTTGGATGCCCATTTTCTTAAATTGAATCCACCTTGTGCTGTGTGGGCTTGCAGTTCTTCCTCGTCAATGCTGAGTATTGGATCCTTCCTTGGCCAGTTGAATCAATGTTCTCATCGCTAGGAAGCTGGCAGCGGTAGTTCCGTATGTTATTGTTTTTAGCCTATATGCTTTTATCGGCTCGGAAGGGTCCTGTCTCCATAATACTCGGTAATAGTTCTGGTCGTTTGTGTTGAGCCAGATTTGACGGAATATTTTCTCGATGTCGGCTGTCATGACAATCTTGTGTTTCCTCCACCTTAGTAGTATGTCGGCCAAGTTATTTCCCAGGCCTTGTTGTAATTGTCACCAGTTGTTGAGAGATGACTGATCAACTGGACTGCTCCCTTTTGTAGATTGGCCTTCAAGTACGTCATTTTGATTGTGTCCGATAGCTTATTGTTGTTGTGGATGAGCTCGGTGGAAATATCGTTGAAGGAGCTCCAATGCTCATAATCGCCATGAAATGTTATGGTAGCTCTATCTTGGGCAATTGTACCTTGGCTTCACCAGGCTGGTTCGAAGTCTCTTCTTTCCGGTTGCGCTGCCATCGCAATGTTGTTGAGTCTACTCTATCCCTGAGAGCCTCGTAGTAGTTATTTTGGAAGTAGGGAGCTGTTTGCTCTTGCTCTTCCATTTCTACTAAGAACTCTATGTGCAAATCGTCAATTGCCCCCATTTCATTGGGCCATTTTTAGCTTTATGAACTCCATTGGAATGTTGTTGTCGTCCAATGCTTCTTCAATCGATTCTTATTTTCTGTGCAACCTCCTCATCAGGACATCTTGCTTCTTGAGCAGCTTCTGGTTAGGCATTGACGCATATCTTCAACATATTTTGTAAATCCTTCCCATACTATTTGCCTGCCTTTATAGTATGGGTGTTTTGGATCTAGTTCAGGCTGGAACTCTCTTATTTGATTGTCCACATCGACGTCTTGCTCGATCGAGAGTTGCTATTTTCGCCTCAAGATACTTTTTAGTTTTCCGAGAAGCACCATCTTTTTTATAGTTCGAGATGATGTGCTCCAACTCTACTGCCTTGTCGTTTTGCTGCTGCTATATTGACAGGGGTGCTGAACTGTTGTTGTATGGCCATTGTATTTAATCAAGCCAATGATTTTTTTCATCGATGCATAAGTTTCCTTTGTGTTTGTGCTGAGTGCAATTGGAATGGAATTTGTTGAGTTGGTAACGTGAAGGAGAACTGCTTTCAAACTGCTTTTGGAGGAATCGATAAACAATCGCCAATCTTCGGGATTATATGCATTATGCATTGTGGATACCAAACCACGAATATCAGTGCAAAAAGCGAGTGAATTATTCCCAATTGGTTTGAAAAAATTCGTAAAAGGACGATGACGATTTAATGCTCCATATATCCGAACATTTGGAGCCAAAATGTTCACTTGTTTTAAATCCTTTGGCAAAAGAATGGCTTATCGCTGCGATGGTTTCAGGCGTCGTACCATAATATCCAAACGATTTTGCGAGATTTCAATGTGAATGCATGGCGCAGTAACATTTGATGGTTGCTATATTGATGCCGATATTTCTCCGGTTTCAACAGATTCAAATGTTGGTGGTAAATATTCTTCAGTTGGGTTTGATCTTTCCGGAACAGGAATTTCATCTGAATGCGGCAGCGGAAGTTGAGCATTTGCAGTTGCAGTGTATGTCAAAGAACCAATTTTTTTTCTGTTTGTACCGAGAGCATAATTCATTTATTTGGAGCCGCAATGAGTGTTTTCCGGCGTCCAATTTACACCACTAATAACATTTTGTGGAAAGTATAGTCGATGTAAGTTAGCGGTTTGTTGCTAGGCGCTGCTGTTTTGTACCTCCTTTGTTTTTAAGTTATGGATAATGAGTCGTAAATTTTATTGGTTTTTGTGTTGATTTTGACGTTAAGTAAATTGTTGGTATTTTTGTTTTTGTATATTTTCACGGTGCGAATTTTGGCCGCAATTTGACTCATGACTCATGAGAAATTTGTATACGCACGGTATACAAATGTTTCATGACTCATGAGTCAAATTGTGCCCAAAATTTTTATCAAGATCTTCTAATTTCGGTATTTTTTTGATTCTGTGCTAAATGGTTAAATTTTTATTGAATTTAGTGTACCTATGATTTTCAGTTATAAAAACTGTGTGAAACTTGATTTTATGCACTTCTTTTTAAATTTGGGTATGCCATTGATGTGTTCTTTGTATCTTATTAGAAATGAGCGACCTGTTTGGCCTAAGTATGCCTACCTCCAGTTGTATTTATCCTTACCGGTGTATACGACTCTCTGAACAGGTGGACCCATGTTTCACTAGACGGCAAGGAAGGAGCCGCAGTCTTGAAAAGCTTTTGAAAAAACTGGCAAAACCTTGCCTCTTTGGGGAACATGCGAGAAGGCTGGGTCTACAGACGAATGACTTTGTAGAAGTTGCGTGGACGAAGAGTACGTAGCTCCGAATGGTTTCGAACAGGGGTAAAGGGGAAATAGGTATAGTGTCCATCTGTCTACGTCGAATCGAGATATAATAGTCAACGGTCACAAACTGTTACCGACCATATGTCGCTGACCTTCAGGGGTTTAAACATTAAATAATTTCGCGCATCACAGACCACTTCTACTGTTCGCATCGGAGACAAAACTAGTGTCACGAGTGCGAATGCACCGCTACAAATCGTGGGGAGGACCTACACCCTGAAGCTGTTTCATGCTGGGCAAGTAGTTTAAGCAAAAGTATAAAATAAAAAAAAATCTATTAATCACGAATGGCTTTTGCATGGTAGTTTCCCAAAAGTTTTCCATCAAAATTGTTGAGTACGTATGCTACGTTCCCCAGCTTTGATTATATGATGGCTGGAATAAATTTTGAGGCCAACGTGGCCGATCATTTATTTAGTGCATCGCTTTTCAGCAGCCCTTACAAAAACTGGTTGACCGACCTGGAAGTTGCGAGTACTACTACGTAGATTATAATGTCTAGCAACTTTCTCGTGCGCAACTTTTAAATAATGAACGACATTGGTCCTTATCAAATTTAATCTGTCGGCTTTACACATAATTTGTACTTCATTCGCATCCTCGTTGAACAACAGCTTACGCAATCTGCAATCAGAGCCGTGCAGTGACACAGGTTGCCCAAACACTAAATAGTGAGGAGAGTATCGAACAGAATCGTGTATAACGTTACGTAGAGCGGCTGCCAACTCTGGTAGGTACTTATCCCATTCAGTGTGTCCTCGATCGTCGATATACGAGCGGATGGCGGACAGCAAGGTTCGATTTACTCGCTCCGAAGCATTACTCTGGGCGAGTAAACGGGAGTACGAATATGAGAAATTTGATACTTCTCACGTAGGGTTTTAAATAAGTTTGACAGGAATTGTTTACCATTGTCTGACGTTACAACCTCCGGAACTGAAAACATCAGAAAAATCTCGTTCTCGAGGAACGAACACAGCAAAGAAGCCGAAGCCTCTTTTAACGGTTTGAAACAATTTCCCCGTTTTGACCGCGGGTATGGTCCCAAAAAATCTATGAACAACTTCTGGAAAGGTCTAGTGGATTCCGTTTGCGATCCCATATGACAGGTCGAGTCGAATGATTTACCGGTTTGTTGATCTTACATTTTACACACTTGGAAATAAATTCCTTAACATCAAGTGACATCCGGGGCCAGTAAAATTGCCTGTGCAGCCTTTCTATCGTTTTAGCAATTCCCATGTGAGCCGAGGTCGGAGCAACGTGCGACTGTTGAATTAGATCCGGAGTTAAAGAAGCAGGTACTACCAGCTTATATTCGGGGAGATCTGAGTCCATATACCGTGTACCGAATGATGGACATATTAAGAGTTTACCATCTCGGATGACAAAATTGTGATCACAATCCTTGAGGTGTTCCACTTGATGAATTTGGCTCAAATACTCGTCATCTTGAAATTTGGGAGAATTTAAATTGTTTTGAAGAACCGGTACTTCAGTTTTTGAACTTTTAGGTGTAACAAGAGCATCGCAAAACACCCGAGATAGGGTATCATGTACTACATTAAGCGAACCTCTGCGGTATCCAATTTGAAAGTCGTATGATTGTAGCTGCAGGCTCCACCTGACTGAACGTCCCGATAAATCCTTTTGTCTCATCAACCAGCGCAAACTTGCATGATCCGTGTAGATGGTAAAGGGATACCCTTCTATGTAGGGTCTAAATTTTTTCACGCTCAACACCGCGGCATAACACTCAAGCTCGGTGATAGGATAATTTTGTTGAGCGGAATTGAGCTTGTGAGAGATGTACTCTATGAGGTGTTCGGCACCCTCGGAATCAAGTTGATAGAGCACACTTCCTACGCCGACGGTACTTGCGTCAAACTGCATAACGAAGGGTTGATTGTAATCAGGATTGGCTAAGATAGGGGCAGAAGAAAGAGCTAATTTTAGTGCGGTGAATGCGTTTTCCGCAGCGTCGGTTCATTTTTGCTTCGACTTGTCGGTGAGGTCCGTAAGAGGAGCGGCTAGGGAGGCGAAGTTCTTAATAAAACGTCTATACCAGCCGCACATTCCTAGAAATCGTCGGATTTGTTTGGTAGTTTTAGGTCGTGGAAAGTCCAGAAAAGCCCGACACTTCTCCGGGTTGGTCCGAAGGCACCCATTTCCAACTACGTATCCCAAATAGTTGATCTCTTTTAACAAAAATTCGTCTAAATAAACAAAAATATTGTAGTGAAGTTGGTGGGGCAGCACTTGGTGCATCAGGCGGCATAGGGTTTGTGGTGCATTGCGCAACCCAAATGGCATGACTCGGAATTGATACAAAGGCCGTCCAGGTACCATAAACGCTGTTTTATCTCTGGATTGCGGGTCGAGTGGGATCTGCCAAAAGGCATCTTTAAAATCAATAGCAGAAATGAAACGAGTTTGATCCAAACGACCCAGCAATCCAGATATAAGCAGGAGCGAGTACGCATCCTTGACGGTCACTTTGTTCAACTTGCGGGCATCCAGACGCAATCGCACTTTACCATTGGTCTTGCGTACCAGGGTTATTGGAGAACACCAAGAGCTCTGACATTCCTCGATTACACCAAGAAACAGCATTCAATCTAACTCGTTGTACATCAATTTTTGAATAGCAGGTGATACGGCGTAATAGCGCTGTTTAATGGGTTTTGTGGTGCCGATATCTATAACGTGGTTTAATAAATTGGTTTGACCTAAACCGAGTTTAGCACTTGAAGGAAAGCTTTCTTTAATACGGTTCAATGTACTCTGATCTTCCGAATTTAGTATATGAAATTTCGGGGAATACTCATCTTGAACGGGTTCACAATTTAAGCATAGGGACGACAACTTAGGAGAGATTTGAAAGAGATTCCAAAAATCAATCCCAAGATAAAGCGACTGTTCCAGAGAAGGTACTATGTAAAGCCGCATGTTGTGGGCGGTGCCGTTAAAATTTATGATAGCATTGATGTACCCATAAACTCGTTCTTGTCCACTCGCGTGTTTGACTAGAAAATTTCCGATCCCTTTCCCAAAACACTTACACTGGCCCCACTATCTAGAAGAGCTTTATATGAAATGTTGTTTATAGTAACGTGGGCGTAGGGTCTCATGTCCCCCTTTTCTGAACAAATGATGGACGAAAGGATCAGCGATTTCCAGTATCTTTTATTATTCCAATAAATTTTTGAGATAGCTTTTTGTTGTTCACTGTACAACCGCAGGAATAGAGGTTACATCAGCTACTGAAATCAATAAGCGGAAAACTGGATCTTTTTCCGTAGGAACTTTGGCTGGATCAGGATCGCATGAGTTCAATGTTTTGGGTGAGACCTCGAATCGGCTATACGAGCTATTATTGAAACTAGGATTTATTAGATTAGGGTCCATATGATGAACTGCGTTGGAAGGCTTTGCGGTTTCGGAGTTAGTTGCGGAAAATGCGTTGGAGGAAATGACGGAGTTTACTTCGACGGATTCGCCGATGTTGAAGTTGATTGGATAATTGGAGGAGTATCTTGCCGAGATGTTCTGGACTGAATGTGTTTTGAGGTACCGTGATTCCCAGTTCTCCACTGTACCCGACCACACCGATAACAAAACAACCCAGTCGGAGGCATCGGACAGTCCATAAACATGTGACCGATGTCATCGCAATTGAAACAAATTACGCGGTCTGCATTATTTGGCGAGTTAAAACGGTTTGTATTTGAAAGGTGGTTGAGGTTTGGTTGTGCAATTCCTTCGAGACGTTAAGAGTTCCCCGAAGTACTTGGATAATTAGTAAATGCTGCTAATGAATAGGGCGCGTTATTTTCCGTAAAGGTTGACTCACGCCGTTCATCTCCGACCGCACCACTATCCCCTTGGTAAATATTGAATGCATGGATAGCACGTTTATGACTGGCAATACTGTCCGGTTGTATACGCGACCTCTTAAACGTATCTTCCCATACCACACAGCTTTTAATAAGGCGTTTGGCACTGCAAGGTTAAACGCCAAACGTTATGATAAAATTCGAGAAAACTTTCATTAGGTTTTTGCCTACGCGATTCTACCATTCTTCATACTCAAGCGAAAGGTCCGCAGCTTTAATCTATAGTCCTTATTAAAACAATGACCCAACTGATGAGAGGGTGAAAATTGTAAATTGTGTAGCTGCAAATCGCGCAACTGACTCGTTTGGAGTTATAAGTCAAGTGTCGTGTAAAATGTTTTTAGATTATTTTAAAGTAAATTTAATAACAAGATATCAAATCAAGCAGAATCACTAAACGAAACTAGATTCCAGATATCCCTGTACTAACCAATTTACGGATTGGATGTGTTTGTAAACTCATTTATTTATTATCACTTTGCTTATCTCTAATTCCGAAGTGATAAGTAATGCCACATGAACATTTCTTATCTTGCTTCGAATTACTGACTTAAATACATTTGACATGAACAAGCGATATTTAGTTATTGATGATAAGTCGTTTCAACTTGTCCAAAAAAAATGTCTGTTTTTTGCGAAGACATTCCAAATACGGAAGAAGTTAAGAAAGCATTGTATGGTGATGTGCCATCAATGGTGCGTGTTCATTTTGTGGGCGAAAGTAAAATACCAGGTATCGATGCTTCGAAACTAGCGCCGTGCGTTTTGCCAGCGTTTTATAAAAAGAACGCAGACCAGATTGCATCATTCAAAATATATGAAGACGATGTATGGGTTGCATCATACCCGAAAAGTGGTAAGATTAGTAAATGTATTAAAATATTGGTGTAGAGAAAATTCGTATTTATCTATTTAAGGAACAACATGGACCCAAGAAATGGTTTGGTTAATTGCAAATGATTTAGATTTTGATGGGGCCAAAAAATTGCGCTTAACCGATCGTTACAGTTTCATCGAATTATGTGCTGTTTTTCGGGATTTGTCTTTCATAAGTGAAAAAAGCTCAGTGCAATTAACTGAAGAAATGCCTCGCCCGCGGTTTATAAAATCACACAGCCCCATTGCTTTATTACCAACCGAATTTTGGACTGTAAAACCAAAATTAGTGTATGTTGCTCGTAATCCGAAAGATACCGCCATTTCATTCTATCATCACTACGTTAATTTGCAACACTATAAAGGAACTTTGGAAGAATTTTTGGACGCGTTCTTGAACGATTTGGGTGAGTTATTTAATATTATGGTATAGTCGCAGTTATAACAAATAAAATATTTGTAGCCATTTGGAGCCCATTTAAAGATCATGTTTTGGACTACTGGAGGTTAAGGAATGAACCTAATATTTTATTTATTACGTACGAGGATATGTCTAAGGATTTAAAGAGTGTGTTGGTTAAAGTGGCCAAATTTTTCGATAAAAGTTACACCGATGATCAACTTAATCAACTAACGAAACATTTATCGTTCAATGAGATGAAGAAAAACGATTCGGTTAACTACGAGGAAATGGTCGAAGGTGTCGAAAATGTGTATGGCGAGAAACGGGCCGATTCAAATTATCGGTTTATTCGTCGGGGACAAGTGAATTCGTCGAAAGATGAAATGCCGATTGAATATCAAAAGAAATTTGATAACTGGTTAGCCGAGGCATTTAAAGGGAGCGATTTTCAGTTTAATGTATGAGATAGCCTGACAGTCAGTCCCAAAAAGAGTGTAAATACATAATTGTGGTATTTCTGTAACGAATTCTATATTTGTCTTAAACATCATAATGAAGGCGAAATACAATTTATTTTTTCACAAGTGATTTCAGATCTTTTATATGAAAAATCTGCAAACGAGATGTTGGGGCCCTAGTTATAGTCGAAAATTTGTGGCGGAAATTAAACTAGTCTGTCCTTATATAATATATTTTAAGGTATATATATATATATATATATATATATATATATATATATATATATATATATATATATATATATATATATATATAACACGAGATGATGCTTTGCTTTCAATGAAAAATGGATTTGCATACAATTGCACCATTACAACAACCAAATTATTTCTTCAGTACATAGCATAATTATACAGATACGACATTACATAAAATAAATTAATACATTTAGAATTTTTTTTATAGATCAACCAGTTAATTTAAACAGGATTGTATTTGGGTTATTAAGATCGCAAATGCTATACGGTCATCCTGGTTTTGCCTCCAACCCGGATGGATCTGCACCTTCCCCGAGATCTTCAATCTTATCGTTATGATGTGTAACACAAGTTGATGTGTTTAATGGACCCTCTGTTTGTGAAACTTTTTGAATGTCTCACCAATCGTACCCCTTTACTTTCATTACCTCGTACGGCCCCAAATATTGCTGATCTAATTTCGCACTATTGTTGAGCTGGGTTCGCTTGATAAGGACATATTCTTCAATCGTATACTTCTTTTCCCTTTTAGCTTACGATAGTACTCTCGTCGGTTCTCTGTTTCAACTGCAACAATATTTTGTTTCGCCTCTTCACGTATGAGCTCACGGTCATCAATAAATGCCTTTATCATAATTTATCCTCAATGACTTGTTTAAGATTGATATCTTCGGCTGAACGCATTTTGACACCAAATAAAAGTTCGAATGGTGGCATTCCAATCGCTCGTTGTAACGAATTGTTAAGATAACGTTAAACATTATCTGTTTTCTGATACAATCTTACCAAAACTGGTGTTATAATACGAAAAATTCGTTCTACTTGTCAGTTTCCAGTCGCTAGACCAGCCGTACCCAACTGAAGGTCAATTTCTTTCTTAGCACAGTACTCGCTGAATTCTCCTGAACGGAAAGCGCCACCTCTATTTGCGATCAGTCTCTCGGGATTTCCAAAAATGGCTATCTGTGCGTTTAGTCGAGTTACGCTGACAAGCGAAATGAAACCAACTTGGTGAGGGACTTGTACAGTAACTCACAAGGTAGTGACACCATAGAAAAGTATTTTGCTCGAATAATCGACATACAAAACACTATTATAAATCACGTCAAGCTGAATGAAACAAGTGCAATCGTGATAAGAGCGAAACGAGATTTATACCAGGAGATGTGTCTCAATATATTCCTGGCAGGGCTTAGAGAGCCAATGGGCTCTATGATTCGGGCCATGCAGCCCATTAGTCTTACAGAGGCATTCACAAATTGCCTTAAATGGCAAAATATGGGGTACATGAAAAAAGGGACGAATATTAACATCGTACCGATTCCACAAAGAATATTAACATCGTACCTTACACAAAGGGCTGGCCGTAGTTATGGTTACCGTCTCACGCCTCAGTATTACAACCACAGGCCGTTCACTAAACAAAATCCAATGGTAAACGGAATCGGGCAGACTTATAACAGATTTAAACCACCAATGGTTCCACGAAGAAGACAAGAACCAATGGAAACAGTGTGTTAATTTAGCAAATTATATCTTAGTTTGTAAGACTAAGGTTTGCTAGATTAGCGTATCATCTAACTAAATAACCACTGGTGAGGTTTAGTTAGATGAGAAAGTAAAACTGAATGGTTTATGGTCAATTTTATTCTACTTTTATTCATAAAATTTACGAGCTTATATACAAACTCGAGCAAAAATTTGTTGCTAGTAAGCAACTCTTAAACACTTGTTATATAAGCAATTCTTAAACTAAATATACACTATAAACATCAACGGAAATGATTATGTTACGTTTTACTAGTTAGCTACATATCAACGGAAATGATTTTGATACGTCTAGACAAAAATGGAAATTCCAAACTGTGGGAACAGTTTAAGAAATGATGTACGTGTGCCCGTTGATCGTGTCATGTTGATCTTCAACATATTCCGGGGCCGCCAAGATTGGCTTTCGCTGATATTCTTTTATTCCTACGGGTTGCTGACCTCACAGTCCTGAGCGAGTGGTGTCAGGCGTGAAGCTGCTGGTTGATGCATTAGAAGCTTCATTTTCCCGAACATGTACCATCCGATGATAAGGAGTGTTGCTGGTATTAGTAAATAAATTGCCAAATAATGATGGTAGTCGTCGACCTTGGCAGTGGATTCTTGTAGTGATTTTGTATGATCTCGAATCATAGTTTCAACGGCCTTGAACTCTGAGGGTTTTGAAGGTAACTTTAAGTTTATGACGTTGGTGATATTTATCTGATCGCTTAAGTTGAACTGTGGTAGGAAAGAAAGCTTAAACTCGCTGTTGAATGTTTTGTACCCTGACACTGTGAAGCCGTCACGAAGCCCTCTGAAGTATCTGGCAGCTTGGTGGTATTCCGCCATCCTGTTTGAGTAATTGTATTTCACATCTGCTTGCATTAGAACAGTAGTCATTCAATGGCTGACGTGTGTTGCAGAGATGTTCTCCGTTTAGATAGGTGCATACATTCCATTCCTCAGTTGAGAGTTGCTTGCATTTATCCTGTTGGCTTGTCACCATCAAATAATTTGAAGATGGCTGAATATATACGTATTGTTGTTCATGTAATGTAGGCACCAGTATAACATTGTACATCGGATTCTTTGGATCAAAGGGATTTTTATTTCGAAGATTACGGTTTCTCTGACTTTTGTGGTTTTTACCGTTGCTATTTTATACAGGGCAACTAGGTTTTTGCTGCGATACGGTATATCTTGGACTCGGCTTGAGATTGTCAATTATTTGCCTGGTTTGCTCTTGGAGCTGATGCGGTGTCCCAACCAGTGGATTTAATTTGCCCTGATGTACTTCTGTTATTGCGTCTATTACAGCCGATTGGAATGTACGGAGTTTCATCATGTCTAGCATTGTGTGCAGCGCGATGTCAGTGAATTCTTCATGAAAGTTGAGCTCAGCCATTATGGATTTGAATGCCTCGAATTTCTGATTGGTCTCTTCGTGATCGTGCTTCATGATGTTTAATGTTGACTCTATTATCGTGATCTGTTGTTGCAGTAGTTTCTGATGATGTTGTTGATTCATATTAATATTTTCTATGCTCTCTTTGTAGAAGCTTTCGGCACGTTGATCCAGTACTCCAAATAGTTCATGGGCTATTGTGCCAACGAAGTCAAATGGAGACTTTTTTGACGAGTTTTTTCGTTTCTTCCGAGCGTGTCCATTAGTTCGTTTTGCTCTCTTAGGTCGATGTAGAGGTTACGCATTTGAGCTGATATTAGCCCACTATGGATTGTATGTGTATACGTGGTATTAGAATGCGTTCTATATTCGCATATTTCACCTAGTTGCCTAGTTCTGCCCAATATGTTGTTAGATTGTAGTAAGCTATTAGTCTCTATTCGCCATTGATCAGCATGCTTTGGCCAATTCTATCGAATTAAATGCCTGGATGTGATGAGAATTTTGAAATGTTGTACTTGGATGATGTTTGTGATGTCACTATTCCAAATATGCAGAAGATTGAGAGCATGTAAAGCAATAGGTTAGATTTCGTGCCTTTTCTTGTTACTCGTCTTTGTTGTGATTTATCCGTGCTATTTGGAGTTGTTTCTTCTGCGATTGTTTCTTGTGGTTCGTCTACTGGTAGAACGGATACTTTTGTAATTGCTCTTTTATATAAAGCATTTGCCGGGCCGCGTATTGAGACTACGCGCACTAATCCGTCTGTTCCCGGGTGTGTTTCTGTAATTCTACCTCTTACCCACTTCGTGGGAGGTAAGTTGTCTTCAATTAATAGTACTAGATCACCTAGTTTAAGTTGTGGTCTTGTTTGTAGCCACTTCGGTCTTTGCTGTAATCTTCGGAGATATTCATTGCTCCACTTTTTCCAGAAGTCCTGTTTTAGCTTTTCTAACATCTGCCATCTTGTCAAGCGATGAATATTTGATTCGGTTAGATTTTCTTCTGGTGCTGAAGTTAGAGATGAGCCGATCATGAAGTGGCCCGGTGTTAGAACTTCAAGATCTGTTATATCGTTTGAAATTGGACATAGAGATCTTGAATTTAGGATGGCTTCTATTTGATTTAGAAGTGTTGTTAGTTCTTCATAAGTCAGAGTTGCATTTCCTACGATTTTTTTAAGTGGGTTTTGACTGATTTAACTCCAGCTTCCCACAATCCACCAAAATGTGATGATGCGGGCGGTTGGAAATGCCAGGTTATTCCCTCTGTTGCTAGTTGTTGAGCAATAATGTCATTAAAGTCGATTTTTTGTGTTTTTTGTAATCTTGCTAGCTGATTATTGGCTCCAATGAAGTTTGTGCCGTTGTCGCTATATATGTTTGTGCATAATCCACGTCTAGATGTGATTCTCTTAAGGGCTGCAATAAAGGCGTCTGCAGTGAGATCTGTCACCACTTCAATATGTATAGCCTTGGTTGAGAGACAGACAAAGATTGCTATATATGCTTTGTAAGTCTTGCTTCCTCTTCCCTTGGGTGTTTTTATTTGCACGGGACCGGAATAATCTATTCCGGTGTTTGTAAATGGTCTCGTTGGTCGAACTCTTGCGGATGGTAAGTTTCCCATCAGTTGATTACCCCCTGGATTGATTTTGAACTTGTGACATGTAATGCATTTTGAGATTATTGATTTAGTTGTGATTCTGCCTCTTATTATCCAATATTTCTTGCGTGTGAATGAGAGGGCGAGTTCGATACCTACATGCAACATTCTCAGGTGTGCATAGTTGATTAGGCTTTTCGTGAACTGGTGTTGTGCAGGAAGAATGGCTGGATGTTTTTCTTCATAGTTTAAAAGTGACTTATGTAGTCTACCTCCTACTCGCAGTATCCCTTCTGTATCGAGAAATGGATCTAAGGATAACAGTTTACTTTTTTTATCTATTAGATTGTTCTTCATTAGTTGAGATATTTCTGGGTTATAGCAGCCGCGTTGTATGTGCTTCACAATTATCTTCTCGCCCTCATTTAGATCGTATTTATTCACTTTTATGTTTCTACATTTTTTGGTGAAGTTTATTATGATTTTCACAATCATTTTCAATTTGGTACAACCTGATATCTTTTTTATCAGATCACCTATTCTGTCATTATCTTCTGTGACTGTTAATCCTGTATAATTAATGTCTTTTATTTCTATCGTTTCTTGTTTTTCTAGCTCGAGATGATTTTGTGTATCTAGAGGGTTGTAATGTTCGTTTCTGAGCCAAGAAGGCCCCGTCCACCATAGTTGATGATTTATTAACTCATTGACCGTTATTCCGCGGCTTGCACAGTCCGCTGGATTGTCTGCTAATTTGATGTGATGCCATTGTCGTGGTTCTGTAAGACTCCTGAACTCTGATACTCTGTTGGCAACATAAGTTTTATACTTTTGAATATCCCCTCGAATCCATGACAGTACTATGGTTGAATCTGTCTATGCGATGGTCGTTGTTTGATGCACAGGTGAGTCTCGCCAAATAATACGTTGAAAGTCTCTATCTGTTTCGTTTATCCAAATTTGCCGAAACATTTTTTCTATGTCGGCTATGATGACGTACTTGTGTTTTCGCCATCTCATGACAATATGCCATAAGTCTTGCTGTATTTTTGGACCTATATGCATTATGTCATTCAATGACTGTCCGCTGGTTGTTTTGGCAGAGGCATCAAAAACTACTCTCAATTTTGTTGTCGTGCTTGATGGCTTCAAGACAAGTAGGTGGGGCAAGTAGTATTTTCCATCATTGAGTTTTGTTGGATGAAACTCTTCCATATGATCGAGAAGTTCATATTCTTGCATGAATTCTTTATATAGTTTGGCTAGTTGTTCGTTCTTTATGAGCTGTCTCTCTAGTTGTAAACACCTTACAGTTGCCATCTTTCTAGAATCTCCTAGGTTTGCTTTCAGACGGGATGGTATTTCAAGCGTATATCGACCGCTTGATTCTCTTTTGTGAGAGTCATAGAAATGTTGTTCGCACATTTCTTCTTCAGCAGTGCGGGTTCTTGGTGGATGAAGCTCTTCTGTTTCCCAGAATTTCTTTAGAGTTTGTTCAATTTCCTCCATTGCATCATCTTTGGTTGTCATCGCGACTATTTTGGTTGCTGGCCCGACTGTTGAGTGTGAATATGTTGGATTTGACCAGGGAATGATTTTCGTATTTGTTTTATGTTTTGATGGTTTTGGACGTAGTTCTTTATCAAGCCTTGTCACCTTAGGATCCATTGCTCCCCGCATCCAATGTCGTGCTGACCTCCTTTCGGTGTGTTCTTCATCTTCTTTCCTAGTGCTGTTTTCTTGGAAAGTTTGTATTGCTGTTGTTGCATGTGAATCAAAGTGTCTTCCTAAGATTATCCATCCAAACTTGGTGTTTTGAGCAATTGGTTGCTGTTCGCTTATTTTTCTTATATCCGGTAGTACTATGTCGGTGTAATAATCTGCACCAAGAAGTAAATCTATTGGTGCGGATATGTAAAAGTTTGGATCTACCAGATTATCTAGGTTATCCACGATTCATTAGTGTTTTCCGTGGTTGGGTTTCCGTGATTTGATTCACCACGTAAGCTTCTATTTTTAAGTTGTACCTTGATTTAAAATTAGGCAGGATCGACAGTTTAGCGGCTTTGTTGGCTATTTTTTTGCTTTGCGGTAATGCCAGCAATGTGCAGTTCTGCGATCGTTGTTTTTAATTGTAGCTTATTTACTGCATGTAAAAAGTTGGTAGAAGCACGTACGCCTCATCTGTTCTAGCGTCTAAAATTGTACTGGTGACGTTCGTGGAACCAGAATTGTTTACTGCTGTTGTATTATTTTCAGCCCTTGGATTGTGTAGCAGATGATGATGTTGTCCTTGGCATTGTACACATTTTGCCTTGCAATCTGTTAGCTTGTGGTTATTATTAAGACATCTTCTACATACCCCCAATATCGTAACCAGCTGACTTTTGTCCAAGCTATTCATTCTTTTGAATTTAGAGCAATCTGCAATATGATGGCTTTGTTTACAAATATTGCATGTTTTGCTCGTGCTGTTGGTTGTTAATGGTTGTGCCCCACGGACTGAAGATGATTTATTAGTTTTGCTGCTTGACCTCCAGTGTAGGTCTTCAAGTAGCTCATCTTATATGTGTTGTTTAGTGCGTTGTTTTTGTGTACTAATTGTTCAAATACATCTTTAAATGCCATCCATTTCATGTGTTCTCCAAAGAAGTGTGGTGTTTGAATTTTTGGCAGTTTGATTTCTGCTGGTAGGTTTCTTTCAATTTTGTTCGATTTATTGTTTGTGATTACTTGAACCACCATGTCATCATACGCTTTACGAATTTCGTCATAATAATAGTCGACGAAGTATTTTGTTGTTGCTTCATCATCTTCTGTTGCTTCCAGGCATATGATGTCGCGAAGATCTGTTATTTGGTTAATCATTCTCTCCATGTGAGCTAATGACAAATTTAGAGATGCTTCTAGTGCTCCGTTCTCCAGCTTTTGTTGTGTGGATCTTATCTCTTTGTATAAGTTCCTCATTTTCACGTCTTGTTGTTTTAACGTGCGATCCAATGTTATTTCCGTTCGACTGTTGGTTAAGCTTGATTCCTTCTTGTTATTTAGAAGTTCACGCATTTCTTCTATAAATTTATTTTGTATAGTGGAAGTCGTGATCCTGGATTTTCGGTACTCATGTTCTTTGGTTAGTGCTGGACTGAATTTGAGTATTTGTTCATCTACTGTAGTGTATTGTGCATACAGCGTTTTTAACTGGTCGATTTTCTTCTCCAGATATGTTTTAGTTTTGCGGCTGTCTCCATCCTGTGTGTAGTACCTATGGAGGACGTTCATCTGTTCTTCTATTTCGGCCTGCTTGGTGAGAAGATCTTCCATTGTAGTCATTTATTATCAGTTGTTCTTGACGTTCCCAATTGTATAATGTAAAATGATTACTACCAATATTGCTTGCCGATAACTCGTGCTGGATTTTGCCACCGGTTGATCTTGATGGCTCGAAGGACCAATGTTAATTTAGCAAATTATATCTTAGTTTGTAAGACTAAGGTTTGCTAGATTAGCGTATCATCTAACTAAATAACCACTGGTGAGGTTTAGTTAGATGAGAAAGTAAAACTGAATGGTTTATGGTCAATTTTATTCTACTTTTATTCATAAAATTTACGAGCTTATATACAAACTCGAGCAAAAATTTGTTGCTAGTAAGCAACTCTTAAACACTTGTTATATAAGCAATTCTTAAACTAAATATACACTATAAACATCAACGGAAATGATTATGTTACATTTTACTAGTTAGCTACATATCAACGGAAATGATTTTGATACGTCTAGACAAAAATGGAAATTCCAAACTGTGGGAACAGTTTAAGAAATGATGTACGTGTGCCCATGTTGATCTTCAACACAGTGTCTAACCAAAACCCGTACAAGCAATTTTCAAGTATAAACAACAGAAACAACTTCCAATTCCAACCGATGGGTCCCCCAAAGATCCGGTCACAGGAATTATATACGTCCGAAGATCAACAGGAAGTAACGGAAGAGGGCTACGAAGAACAGCCTCAACCATATTTCCCCGATCTAGAAGAAGGTGAAATAGATGAGAAAAATTTTCATCCAGAAGCCTCCCCGTTGGAATCCGATACGTAGATGTAAATAAACATCAAACGTATACGCTCCCTTATATACATGTCAACTTAAGCAAAACTAAAGTTCTAAAAATCTTAATAGATACGGCATCTAATAAATCTTTCTTGAACAAAGAGTTCATGCATCCTTCACGGATACGCTCCATAGTTACTGTCCTCGGACTAATGGAATTCAAAACAAGGGAACCTTTGGAATTCCTTCTTTTTAAATTCCATAAATACTTCGATGGTTTACTAGGGTTGGAAACCATGCAACAATTAGGTGTAACCATCGATCTAGGTAAATCTGTTCTTAGAACAGACAAAGTAGAAATCCCGCTACTATTTAAACCTAACTATGCCTCAAAGGTTTATACCATATTACCTAGAAGCAAGTTAACTGCCGAGCTTCCGGTTGATGTCGAAAATGGCGATATATATATCATCCCGACAACGATCAATAAACATATAATTATTCCTGAAAGGATTTACCACTGCAAAAATTGGTATGCAGTTTTAGAAGTAGCCAACTATAGTAACAAATCCCATACTTTCGTAATCGAACAGCCGATTAAAGCAGAATTATTCAGAAAAATGTATCGAGCTGAATCCAACCATTGTAACTTTTAGGAATGTGATACACTCATTCCAGGTGGAACTATCTCTAATTTAATTAGACCGGAACACCTCAACGGTGAAGAAAAGACGGCAATTTTAAAATTATGTCATCAATACGATAAATTATTTCTCAAACCAGAACAACGTCTGTCCTTTACAAACGCTGTAACATATCCACATGTTCACAAGGAGGAAGTCAAAAGACAGATCGATGTTACAAGACGGAATCATACGCCCGAGTTTCTCACCCTGATCATCCCCTATTTGGATTGTACCGAAAATGGCGGACGCCAGCGGAAAAGTCAAATGGCGGCTGGCAATCGACTACCGCAAATTAAATGAGAAAACTGTCGTCGAAGATCGGTACCCTCTACCCAACATCTCCGATATACTCGACAAATTAGGGAAATGTATGTATTTCTCAACCTTCGATCTCGCATCTGGGTTTCACCAGATAGAGGTGTGAAAACAAGATATCCCTAAAACCGCATTTTCCGTCGACCACGGACACTACGATTATGTAAGGATGCCATTTGGTCTAAAGAATGCCCCTTCGACTTTTCAAAGGGTCATGGATAATGTGTTAGGTGACCTCGAAGGTAAATCTTGCTTGTGTTATATGGATGATATCATAATATTCTCGACGTCACTCCAAGAACACCTAGAAAACCTAAAGTAAGTATTCAATAAATTACGAAAGGCAAATTTAAAAGTGCAAATGGACAAATCGGAATTTCTACATCGGGAAATTGCCTTTTTGGGCCATATTGTCACCTGCGACGGAGTTAAGCCCAACCCCGACAAAATCAAAGCTATTAAAGAATTTCCAGTTCCAAAAACTGAGAAACAAATCAAAAGCTTTTTGGGTTTTCTGGGATATTACCGAAAGTTCATAAAAAACTTCTCCGACGTAACTAAACCCTTAACGGAATGTTTAAGGAAGGGCAAGGAAATAGTTCTTGACAAAAGGTATCTCGAACCAATCCTGCAATACCCTGATTTTACCAAGGAATTTATCCTTACTATAGATGCAAGTAATATAGCTATTGGAGCCGTGCTTTCACAAGGCCCAATAGGGAAGGATAAACCAATTTGCTAGGCCTCCAGAACCTTAACGGTTACGGAGCAAAATTACTCCACTATAGAGAAGGAGCTTTTGGTAATCGTCTGGTCCACGAAATACTTTAGGCCATATCTATTCGGTCAAAAATTCAAAATCGTGACAGACCACAAGACATTGGCATGGCTCTTCAATCTCAAAGAACCCAATTCGAAACTGATTCGATGGAGATTCAAGCTAGAGGAATACGATTAAGAAATCGTATATAAGAAGGGTGTAAAAAATACGAACGCGGATGCCTTATCACGGATACAACCCGAACCTCTTACTATTCATAATAATAACACTTCCAACATATCTGAAACCTCCACGGAACCAGAAAGTGGAAGTGAAACCGAGGACATTGTACCAACAACTAATTCCCCAATAAATCATTTCAGCTCACAGCTGGTAATAACAATTGATCCCGAAATGTTAGGATCAAATATCATTCACGAACACTCCTTCGGAAAACATAGGGTAATAATTTACATGCCTAATTACCATTTACCAACTATAAAACTTAATATCAAAACATTTGTAACAAAATATCGAGTTACAGGTATTTTGTGTGATGGTATAGTCTTTGATATAGCTAAAGAAGCTTATCAGGAAAAATTTGGAAACCCTTCAAAAAACTATTTGGTAAGAGCAAATGCTCTTCTAACCGATGTGTTAGATCCTGAAGATTCTGAAGAATGCTATGATCAAATAAAGGCACGAAGAAAACCTTCACAGACGTATATTGGAGAACTATGAGTTCATCAAAAGGACACATTCCACATCACATATTTCATATGTGGTGTCCATTTACACTAAACAAAAAAAAAAATTCCCCAAAGGTCGCAGTGCGATATGCCGCGGATTAGATTAGATTATATTTAGTGAAAATTATTACAAATTCAACCCTGCCACAATTTTTTATGTAGTTCTACACTTTTTGTTAAATTGTGTATCTAGATTTTTGTTTTTTGTTAATTTGTGTAGCTACACTTTTGATAAATGTTGAAAACTTCACACCGGTCTAGTCGCTGAATCACCTCGTTGGTGCACAAAGTTTTTGTAGGGTAAGTCTAATTAAATTTTGAGGGCCATCCACCACACACAATATTTACCGATACAACTTTCTAGTCGGTGACAAGCTTCCCAAATGGTCGATGTGGTACGTCACCAATGGGCTATCTCCGTTTGGTATTGGATTGGAATCCTGTTTTCCTATTTTTTTTCTTTAACAATACAACGAACGCAATTGTTGATGGACTGTTTTATCTTCTCGGCGAGCTTTGGAATATGGAATTGCCGCTCGATAAGCTCCTCACAACCAACATTGGTGTACCATCTTTCATCTTGAATAAAACATTATTCAAGTCAAAAATCAGTCGCAAACCAGCATCCTCCTTCTGGCTGCCCTCACTCGATGTAACAAATCTTCAACTATAGGTAGGACTAGACTTCTTTCCGTTCCATCGTCCCTTTAAACGCTGCAAGGTCAGTAATGATTTTGAAGTTAAGACCAAGTTAGAAGCGGCTTTAATTGCAAGAACTTTCAACTAATACCTGCTGTACCTCTCCTGGCACTTGGAAGTTTTTTTAGAATAATAAAATACTGGATGCATTTTCTGATGGTCATCCGATCTCTACATCAATATGGCGCCTAATCCCGTCTTGCAAGCGTTGATGTGTAATTCCGTTTCCGCCTTACTGAAATATATTTTCAATACGGGATGGCTGCCCTAATATTTCTTTAATTTTTCGGACGCAGCGTTTTGCTCTACGCCAAATTTGAAATCAACATCTTTTCGCAAAGAATCACTCAGAGGTCCGGCCAGCAACGCATAGTTTTCAATGAACCTTCTAAAGTACTCAGAAAATCCTAAAAACAGCTGAACTTTTTTCACCGAATCAGACTCCGGAAACTTCGAAATCGCCAGATATCCCAAGTATTAAATTTTGCGACATAGGAGCTGACTTTTGCTCCACTTGATATGTAATCCGTTTTGTTCTGCTACTTGAAGTACCTGCTTCAATTTATCCACACCATCCGAGAAACTTGAATCTGGGATAATCACGTCGTCAATATAAACGCAGATGATCCCACTACGACACAAATCTTCGAATACGTTATTGATAAAACGCATAAACACAGATGGGCTATTACAAAGGCCAAACGGAGATTTTAGGAACTCATATTGCCCAAATGGTGTATCGAAGGCGGTATACTTAATGGACTCTTCAGCAACCGGAACTTGGAAAAAACCGTTTCGGTCCAATGTTGAGAATAATTTTGCATCTGCCAGTTTATAGATTTGATCATCGATTAAAGGTAATGGATACCGATCTCTAACGATGATACTATTTTATCTTTTGTAGTCCACGCATAACCTCTTGAACCGATCCTTTTTATTGGCCAACACGATAGGGCTAGTATACTCCGACGAAGACGAACTGCGACGAATAAATTTCTCCTTCAACCACTCGTCGATTTCGTTTTTGTACCACCTCCATCTCCAGAGGTGACAAGCGTCTTGGTTTGGACGCAACTGGCTTTTAATACATCACCTCAATGTGCATTTTGATGTTGGTTGGCGTTTGCTGCTTCTCCGGATTGTAGTTGATTACGACTTTTCTAATAGCATCTGGTGCTGCTGGATCGTCACATGTCCCAACTCAATCGGGACATCTCGTTCAATTGGCAGTATGCTTTCCGGGGTCTAAACAGTAATAGTTTTGGTTGATGAGTTCTCTACCTAAGATGAAATCGACAGGCAATACCTCATCTTGTCCTAAAATTGTCCTAAAATACCCTAATGTGCTTAGATCCCTGGAACCAGCCTCACGAAATACAATGGGCTCGCCATTGTATTTTCTATATAACATAAGATTAACCTGTGTCTACCAGCGCATAAAACTATATCCCATTTAGTGTAATGCTTTTAATTGTTTTGGATGGCAGCGCACTCGGCTCTCCCACAACTGCACATGACTTTTTACCAGACTCCGGTTTACTGATTCAATTTGTAGAGACATGCCCGAACTGCTGGAATTTGTACCATTTTTCACCCTTGGATTTACTTCTACAGTCCCTTCCGACATGATCAACTCCAGCGCAATTGAAACACTTGGGACCCCTTCTGAATTGAGTTGATTTAGTTTCATCATTTGACTTCGGTATTACCGGTTCAAACTTACGATTACTCTTCGATTTCTCCTTGATTTCTTCATATAACCTCAACTTCCCCTTAAACCCCTCGATTATATGTGTTCCATACAGCACAGCCTTGCTTGGTTCTTAATTGCTAATGCCTTCTATGCAATACTGTACTACCGCAGCCTCCTCCAAATGTCCATGAAATCCTATTTCATAATAGGTTTGCATTTTTTTCTTTTATAATACACACACTCGTGAGTAGTTGAGAGCCGGTTCAATGATAGCACGTGGAGTGACGCGGCGGATGGCACGGTATTGCACCCTCAAATTTCAGTAATCGTTAAAATCACATGGCACACATTGGGGATATTGCGACCCTCGTTATTAAAAGTTATTCTCTGCATGTGATTTTATATTTCCAAAGAAGATATCTAGAGCGGGTGTATTCTACTCCCTTAAAAAGGATTTTCTTCTTTAGTGAACACAATTTTTAAGAACTCGAAATTGAAACGGACGGGTCGGCATCGTTCAATTTATTGGTTCCAATCCAGAACGGAACTTTTATCGTGTACTTCCCAATCCTATGATTTCTATACCCGGGGACCTCAGTAACAATTCTCGGGAATGGTTTCAAACGTGTTTTACAAAATGTAATCTTAATTTTATATCTTCTAACAGGTACTGTTTAAACCGCTTGCGGTGCGAACCAATCATATGCTATGTTATCTAAAGGTAGATAAAAAGTCTAACAACAGAACAAATCCTATGAAAGTGTTTGTGGTTCCTACGCTTCAACATAATTTTTACTTTGATGAGCTCATAGACGATCGGCGATCAGTAGTTCTCATATTTAGTAACATTCTCTCGACGTCGCTTTTTGCCAAACCAACCAAAGAACGGTTTACGCTGTTTCGCCGGTTGTCTTTAAATTGATCGAATGATCGAAATGGATGTTGTAGAAGAAAGTCAGTGCTTAGACATCTGTGATGGCGGTAGTAAGACAGAGCAATGGGAACTTTCGACTGTTCTTTAGCGTGAGGAAGGTTAACGCGGTGATGAGAAAATACGCGTGTCCAGTGCCTCTGATCCATGAACTTTTGGCAGGTTGTATCGAACAACATGATTCATCTCGGGTCTAGATCTGAAGAATGCCTTCTGGCAAATGAAGATGGCGTTTGTCATCTCGGGCACCCATTATATCACTTTAAAGTGATGCCCTCAAGACTTTGCAACCTTGTCTCGATTGGTGCAAAAACTGATCCTCTCTCATTTACGATTCAAGATATTTGTTTACCTAAACGATATTTTGGTAACGAGTGAAACATTTGAAGAACACTTTTCGTTGCTGGAAGACATTGCCGATTGGCAAGGGCTGGGCTCACAAAATATGGGGACAAAAGCCGGATCTTGGATATGTGATGGAGGAAGGATTATCCAGAATTGATAAGTACGTAGATTTTTTGGTGCCACAGGCTGATTTCGTCGCTTTATTCGAAAATTATGATGGAACGCAAAACTCAAACATCGATGGAGAATCTTAAAATAACTGTCGCCTGTTCTCCGGTCTGGGTACTCTTGATTTGAAAAAACGTTCTGCATCCAATGCGATGCCAGCTCGACAGGCATCAGATCCGGTTTTTTTAAGAACCTGGGATGGATTGGCTGTCTAATTGCCTTTATGTTCCGTAGACGGTTTCGCATTCACTGGTTTCGCATTCATTGGTGCGTTGAAACCGTCAGCTCCAAGGCTGCAATTTTGATGTAAAATGCAGATAGGAATATCGAATTACGTACCCGATGCAGTTTCTTGTGTATTTATAGAAGACATTACGGACGTATCGCCTGCTTTTACGGTCGATTTAGATTCTCATCATTTTAAGCCCCAGTTTATAAGGAAGATGACCAGTAAGAAATATTCATCGAACTCTGAAGTATTGGCGAATGTTTTCGAATGTAAATTTGTAATCCCAATTGAATTGAGAGAGCCTTTTTGTTGAAAACACAACATGCAAAAAATCAGTCTGCTCCACATCCGGATACCGTACACTATTTTCTTAGAATTAAAAATAATTTACTACCGTATATAGTTCTCAATCTGATAATTTAAACCCCTCCAGTGGTAATTTAAATAATCAGTATTAAACAAAATCAGAGCAAAGGCCTGATTTTTCATGGGTCCTTTGAGCCGGATAGCCCGGCGTACACACTCAACAATACATTAAAGTGTAATTAACGTCCACACAGAAAATTATTTCGGCAAAACAACAAGAAAGATATGGAAGAATTACTACGCAAGCAGCAAGAACATGCTGACAAAATAATTGTCTTGCATCGCAACTACAACAAGGATGGCGATATACGTGAAACCATCCCGTATTTAGATGGTCGCATACAGCACGTAAAGTCGCCATACAAAGATTATGTGGCAATAGACGACCAAATTAGAGCAGCAACCCCGCCGCTGGAATCAACTCATTCGTATTGGGGTTCCAGAAGACCAACGGTTGAATAAGGGACCGCCTAGTACTCCGACGATATCAACGCCCGACCGGTCACAACCATCATCACTCGTCAGTCATGTTTTAGTATTCCAAAATACAACGAAATGAACTCAAAATAAGGTGAGCAAGGTATTGTCTCAAGGTAGAAATCGAAAGAATATTTCGATTTCATGGAGAGAAGGTTCCAGTAGTAGAACAAGAAACAATGAGCAGCACAAAAATAGCCGCAACGCGAGCATCTAACGTAGAACCATTCGTGCCACCACTAAAGCGTATACATGCCGCCTTGCTCCGCCCCGCTCCGCTTCCATTGTTGGGTTAAAACGTGTAGAGAACGTCATGGATTAGAGCAATGCGAGCAATTCCGGAAAATGCCAACGTTAGACAGAGCAAGGCTAGTAAATGAATGCAACCTTTGCGTACATTGCCTCGCATCACATAAATGAGGTCAGCAGATTTAACACGGTTACCTATGGAACTGCCGCAGCCAGCTTCCTAGCAGGACGTGCTTTGTTGCAACTGGTACAAGATGGTATCAGCATTTATCGAACAGCATCCAAGATCTTGTCGTCGGATTTTTACGTTGATGACATAATCTGCTAACTGGAAGTGATACTATAGAGGAAGCATTTTCAACTATAAAAGAATTAAGGTAACTCACGGAGGAAGATGGTTTGAACCTGAGAAAATGGACTTCCAATTCATAGAAAATTTTGTAACATATCCCAGGCGAATTACATCCGACACCGTAAAAACCTTAGGAATCATCAGTGTATCATCCTCTACAGATGCGTTTGAGTTCGATGTCTCAAGATTGCAACTATCACATGATCAACAAACCAAGCGATCATTGTTGTCAGATTCATACAAATTATTCGACCCCATAGAGTGGCTGTCACCAATAACATCACGGCCAAACTAATGATGCAAGAAGCAGGGATAATTGGAATAGGATGAGATGATTGCCTACCAGCGACACTAAACGCCAGATGGATGAACTACAAGGAAGAAATGTCAGATAAATGAAGCAGATAATGATTCCTCGGTGGATTGACACAACAACGGAATCATCAATTGAGGCGGTGGTATACTGTCGAGCAACTGACAATATGGGCCACATTACAACACACCTACTCGCAGCAAAGACACAACTCGCTCCTATCAAAACTAAATTATCAATCCCACGTCTGGAGCTTAACGCGGTCTTGCTACTAGCGAAACTCATAAGCCATACTCAATGTGCCCTGAAACTCAATGACATCAAGACTTACGCCTGGACTGACTCAACTATTACATTATGCTGGATTAGAGGGGAGCCAAACCGATTTAAAACGTTTGTGGTTAATAGGATTTCTGCAATAAAAAGTATGTTGCCAACAACTACATGGCATCATGTAAGGTCAATTGGAAATCCGGCAGACATAGCGTCTCGTGGTACAACCCCGTTAGCTCTCGCTAACAGCAACTTATGGTGGAGGAGTCCAGATTTTCTTCATGTGGAATAACAGTTGGATCTTGATGTACCCACACCAAACAATATTCATAATGACGTACATCTAGAGGAATTAAAAGAAAACTCAATTATCAATCTGGTTGGCATAAAACAAGTCAACCCGTTCTTACAATTATTTGAGCGGCATTCAAGCTTCAATAAACTAAAACGCATCGTCGCGTATTGCAGAAGATTTATTTACCACAAACCAATAATTCAATAATCTTGGACAAGCACAACATATTAGCGCGGCGAATAATCGAAGATGCTCACCCCACACTTTGCACGGTGGCATTCAATTAACCTTTTCACATTTAAGGAACCAATACTGGATTATTGACGGTAAGCGGGCGGTGCGAAGCGTGATTCAAAAATGTCTAAAATATTTCCGCCACAAGCAACATATGTCAGAACACCTAATGGGAACTTTGCCAGCTGCCAGAGTACAACCAGGAAGAGCATTTGCCAAAACGGGAATCGATTATGCCCATCCCATTCAATTGAGAACAACAAAAGGAAGTGGGTACAAGGCCCACAAAGGATATATAGCTCTCTTCGTATGTATGGTAACTAAGGCGATCCATATCGGAATAGTAAGCAGTCTTACAACGGAATCGTTCATTGCTGCCTACAAGCGTTTCGTTTCCAGGAGTGGATTGTGTACCGATATTTTCTCTGACAATGGAATCTATTTTGTCGGAGCAAACGCTGTATTAAAAAATAACTATCGCACGGCTATGACAAGATTACCGAGCAACATTGCAGCTATGCCAGCTATTGATGGAACCAATTGGCACTTCATTCCGCGTCACACTACTCATTTTGGAGGTATCTGGGAGGCAGGTATAAAGTCAGTAAAACTTCATCTCAAGAGGGTTATTGGTGAATCAACATTAACGTTCGGGGAACTGTGCATGGTAGCAACTCAAATTGAAGCGTGTCGTAGCTTTCAGCCTTTAAAACCACTCACAAATGACGTCTCTGACTTAACAGTAATAACTCCATTGCATTTCTTAATTTGTGATTCACTGAAGGCGCCACCATGTGCAAACGTCGAAACTATGGGGTTGAAAACAAGATGGCACCTGACTGAACAATTAATACAACATTTCTGGAAACGATGGTCCTCTGAATATATTTACCAACTTCAGCAGCAAACCAAGTGAACAAAGACCCAGTCTAACTTGTTGGTAAACGACTTAGTACTAATAGATGATGATCAACTACCTGCTATCTGGTGAAAATTGGGACGGGTTCTTGAAACTCATACTGGCAGGGATGGCTTGTGTCAAAATGTCAGACCACAACATATAAAAGGACAATTACAAAATTATTCAAGCTACCTATCAAAGATGGACTGAAGGAAGCACTGCCTCCATTACAACCCAATACTAGTGAAAGAAATTCAACTGATAACAACAGATCGGCCTCTAGGCAGCAACCACATAGACGGGCAAAACAAGTAAGGAGAATAAATCAAATGGCACTAGCAATATTCTATATGTGCTGCATTTTTGGACTTGCACAAGCCACCACCATCCAAATAAATCGGTTCAACCAGTCTACACAGGGATACACTTTGAGGAATTAGGCAAGCTTGAAATAGTAGCGACGAAATGGAACTAGTCGTTCACTACAACTTAACCTCCTATTGGGAGGAAAATGACAATTTTAATAAATCCCACACCGAATTACAGTCGGTTTGTATGAAGCTGTCCGGTCTAAAATGCGACGTCATTTTTCAGCAACTATTATGGCAACACAATTATTTGATAGCAGACAACGAGCTATTGTTCAAAAGCAATAAGGACCGTAAACGAGTGAAACGTGGCTTCGGTGACTTGGTGGGTTTTGTGTTAGGGGACATGTTTGGAGTTCTCACCCAACGAGAAGCTGAAAAGTATGAATCCCAGTTTGAAAAAATTAACGATGATGAGAATTATCTGTTGGCGCTCATCAAAAATCAAACAACTATAATCGATAGCACCGATCAACGTTAATGAGCATTTTCGAAATGATGCGCTAGTACTAAACAGTCTTCAGGATACGCAACAAGGCTTACTTAACGTGCATGATAGAGCTCATCAAGACGCGCTACATTCATCCATACTTACACGAAGTCAATTGGAAGAAGAGTTACAATTTATTCGTCAACACGTGTCTGTAACCATTACTTTATCAAGACACGGTATCCACGACTTCCATCATTTGTATGAGTGCATGCAAATACGCAGCCGAGTAACCCAGAAAAACGTAATAATTGAAATTATCTTGCCACTTTCATTCGTATGGGACTATACACTATTATCCATAGTACCAGTTCCCAATATCAACCATGGAAACACTCAATCACAAATCATTAATTCCACCGATTATATAGCAATGGACAAGCGGCGTGGACACTTCGCATTATTAACCAGAGAAGATTTACAACAATGTCAAGTCGCACGCAATGCGAGGTAGCGATTCTACAACGAAAGGCGGTACCAAATATCGTATGCAGCACAAGGGCAATAAACCCTACTAATCACTGGATCAAACTTCACGCCACCAACCTATGGATTTATGTGATACCCAAGGAACTCGTAGTCGATGTCATATGTGGGTCCACGAACCATTCTTAAACGATTCTAGGCTTCGGCATAGTAGTACTCAAGGCCGGCTGTGTACTCAGAGATTCCGATATTCAAATAATTGCTGTAGGCATAACGAAACACAACGTCAACACTTTTTTGGTGCCATACCAATCACAACTAACGCATGGTGCCCACAACTTATGAGCCTTTGGTGCGTTTGTCAATAATAAGACAAGGGGAAATGACGAATTGAAATTTTTAACCACTCCAGAAACAACAGGATTGGACAAACAATTAGAAACATTGAAAGATGACGAGGATGTTACTTTTCATCTCCAAAACGTAGTAATAGGAGTCATTTGGCTTGTAAACAAATTAAGGGGAAAATGTATCGCCACACACAGGCCCCCGTCTCCATTAGCGCGACCAGAAGGAACCAGCGTTTAGCGGATGTGCGACATCATTAAAGCCCGGGAATATGCTGAAAACACAACGTGCAAAAAATCAGTCTGCTCCACATCCGGATAACGTACACTACCGGGTATAACTTAATTTTAATATAAACACTGTAGGTGCTCATATTTACGTATTTTTGTATTCCTTTGTGTGTTTGAGGCAGCAGTAAGTTTTATATAAAATTTTAGTTCTCAATCTGATAATTTAAACCCCTCCAGTGGTAATTTAAATAATCAGTATTAAACAATAGCAGAGCAAAGGCCTGGTTTCTGAGCCTTGTTTAGAATCGGCTCATTCATCCCCTCAAGCCGCTCATCTCGGCTTCCAAAAATTGAATCACCTTGTGAGACGTTACTTCTTTTAATTCAAAAGCAAAGCATGTCGAAAAATATGTTAAATCCTATCAATGGTGTAAAGAGAACAATTCAATAAATGATTTGAATCAGTCTCCGTTGTATGCCTGAGCCAAAATTTTCGCTCATTTTAGCGAGTTTATGTTGATTTCTGAGGCCCGTATCTACGAATTGAACGATTACGAAAAATCACAGCCACCGATCTTGTTAAATTTTTGGAAAGTAAAATAAAATATACATTTGGGTTTCTCGAAGTACCTGTGACCGATAACGGACACCATCCAAATTTTCAAATCCTGGCTAGTATAGACACTTTGAAATATTCATCTAAATGCTCTGCACTTGTCCAATTTTATTAAATGGCTCTCCCTTACTTGGAATCATACGAAACTTGACGAATAACCGGGTCGTCTTCACAAAATATTGGAAAATTTATAAAGTTTAGTAAATCTGCAAAAGAAAAATCTTCTGATCAGTCCAACTGATCTACGTTCGAACCTTTAAGCAAAGCAATCCATCTGACAATTATGCTGCAAAACTGATTGCTAAATAAAAGCTCATTGGTCATGTAGTGTGGGAAATAGCCGCTGAATCTGAAAAATAATTAGGAAACTATCGTCACGTCCCTGTATTATTCTAATTTGGCAGTCGATGAGTGAATCGCAAATTGTTGAGATATACTTTGGATACGAAATATTTATTCAGCTCTAAAGACAGCTACTAAAATATCTCGGTGAAATTAATTATGCGAGAGAGGTGGGTGGTTGCGCGATAATTAATTTTCTATGACGAAAGGCTCGTTTTTAGGAGCATTTGCCTTTGATCAAACTACTTTGATGAAATTCAGATGACACACCATTACGGTCCATGCAGATTTATAATGCTGGTTACAATAATCAATATGACTTCCCGATTACAAACGAGAACGGTTATGAAACTTTAGGTTCTAGGGATCCATTATTTTAAATCTTAAAAGTGTATAGATGTGACCGTTGCAAATAGATATGGCACATAATACTGAGGTAGAAGTAAGACAACCATTTTAGCCTGAATATTACAGGCAAGAGTATTATCGGACAAATTATGCTACTCCAACCTTAGCCTAATTATTTGAACAAGTAAAAGTTTCAAAGCGAAGCATCCTGGGAGTATTTCTAGATGTGTCGAAGTATCTTACAATAATCATGAAAGAATGGAGGGGGCTGAAGGAGAAACGTGACTTATCAAATTAATCTCTACTCAATCACTAACACTTCTCCGTAAAATCAGCAACAGTATAGTAACAGGCCATTTCATGCTTTCTAAAAGAGTAAATTTCTCAATGTTGGTCTTGCGCCTAGGAAATACTGCAATCAACTTAAGTTCTTATCTTAATTTTATAATGGCCGCAGTGGTTCGAAAGTCAATCACCTTTCAAAGCGATCTACTTCTAAAAACTTTCGGAGTTGAATTAAAATAAAAGCATTACGACTTGTGAATGTCTCGGAAGAAAATTTTAATTATTAACCTCATGGCGGTCGTACAATACAATCACAAATTATTTATTGCCACAACGTTAATTATACACTGAAATTAAAATCACTATTTTTAAACGCCTTGGCCAACCAGTCATCGAACTTTTTATGATACTCCTCGGGCATTTCATCTTTAGCCGAATTCGTTTGTCCCCGACGTATAAAATGATAATTTGAATCGGTTCGTTTCTCACCATATAAATTTTCAACACACTGGACCATCGTTTCGAAGTTGACCGCCTCATTTTGCTTCATCGCATTGAACGATAAATGCTCAGCGAGTTGATTGAATTGATCGTCGGTGTAAGTTTTGCCAAAAAATTTAGACACTTTCTTCAGTACACTTTTTAAATCTCTGGACATTTCGTCGTAGCTAACAAATATAATATTGGGCTCGTTCCTTAATTGCCAATATCCCAAAATATGGTCTTTAAATGGTGCCCATATTACTGTAATGATTTTGTTTTATTTAATTTAGAATTATTCGTCATTAACATTAACATACCTAAGTCGTTTAGGAACGCATCCAAAAATTCTTCCAAAGTACCTTTATAGTGTTGCAAATTGACGTAGTGATGGTAGAAAGAAATAGCTGCATCTTTCGGATTGCGAACTACATACACCAATTTTGGTTTTACCGTCCAAAATTCAACTGGCAGCAGAGCAATGGGACTATGGCTTTTAATAAATCGTGGACGAGGTAGTTCTTTAGTCAACTGTACCGATGTTTTTTCACTAATAGAAGTCATGCGTTTAAATATACCAGATAATTCGAGGAACCCATAACGTTCGCTAAGGCGGAATTTTTTAGCCCTGTCGAAATCTAAATTGTTTACAATCAACCAAACCATTTCTTGGGTCCATGTTGTACCTTCAAAGTAACAGAGATAATTTTATTCCTTTTCTATAATGCACTGGATTTTAATTCATTAATTTTACCACACTTTGGAAACGACGTAACCCAGACATCGTCTTCAAACACTTTGAACGCTTCAATTTCGTCTGCGTATTTAGTATAACACACTGGTAGTACACATGGCGCTAATTTGGTAGCATCGACTCCTGGTATTTTACTCTCGCCGACGTAACGAACACGCACTAGTGATGGAATTTCACCAAACAATACTTTTTTAATACTTTCTGTATTTGGAATATCTTCACAAATCACTGACATCTTATAACGTGGCGTATAACGCAATTTTGTAACGACAACTGAATTTTATATGCAATATCAGTGCAAATATAAATGCAGTAGGAGATATTTGCGAATACATTAGAATTAGAAATAGACATAGATTACCTTGGAAATAAATAAATAAAAAATTGCATTGATCGTTAAATTGTAACGTGCACCAGGGACTATTTGTGTAAATAATAATTAATTTAATATATTATCTTTCTATACAGGGTGTTCCAATTCGAACCTTGAATCATAGAAATGCAAATAATTATTACAAAAGCCAAGTTTCTGTATATATTTGAATGTATTAGACATTTCTAAAAGAATTGGTAACGAAACTTTCGGAAATTGCAAAATACCCTCAGAGAAGGGATGCAGTTACGTTTCTGGCCTATCGAATGATCATAGTGTGATCATTGCGAAACGCGATCGTCAGTATATTTAATGACCTTCCAAAGGTATTGAAACATATTAATCCCAATTATACTTAGACTTGTTTCCACACTCCAATTGTAGTTGCCTGGCATTATGGCCTATCAAATTACCTATAATATTGCTATAAATGCAAAATCGGGTCTACGAAAATGATCCGTGTATGTTTAAACATCATAAACACGCGTAAAGTGAAATACAACGTCCCTTTAGCTAGCAGAACCCATACAACAGATCATGACAAGATAATATGAATAATTATAGGCTAATAATAGGCTATTAAAAAATGTTGGGCTCCACCCCTCCAACTAAAGCGATGGGTTCTGCTAGCTTTAGAAAAAGTTAGCAGAACTCGTATAAAAAAATGATTTAAGTTTAGGCTAATTAAATGCTAATATTAAGGCTTTATCACTTCAAAGCTAGCAGACCCATATTGAAAATCGGACCAAAACCGAAATTAGAACCCAAAACAAGATCAATTAACAAACGAATAACTATAGACTCATTATGACCTAATCAAATGGCCCATGAAAAAATGTTCGGATCCCCTCGTTATTGACCGAACTTCAGGTCATTTAATCTAAAGCTAACAGAACCCAAATTGAAAATCGGACCAAAACCGAAATTAGAACCCAAAATAAGATCAATTGACATACAAATAATTTGAGGCTCATTGTGGTATAATCAAATGTTCTATTACAATAATGTTGGGCTCCACTCGTTCCTGACCAAACTTCAGGTCGTTTAATCTAAAGCTAGCAGTACCCAAATCGAAAATCGAACCAAAACCGAAATTGGAGCCCAAAACAAGATCAAATAACAAACAAATAATTTTAGGCTCATTATGTTCTAATCAAATGCCCTATTAAAAAATGCTCGGCTCTACTCCTTTTTTGGCCAAACTTCAGGTCATTTAGTCTAAAGCGAGCAGAACCCAAATCGAAAATCGGACGCAGTTAACTTCACACGCCATAAATACATTAACACACATCAAGCGTACATATAAAAATTGACAGCTCGGTGTAAAATTTAGTTTTCATTTAATAAATAGTTAATTAAAGTGGTTTTGGGTTTTCATTAAGTTAAAATAGTTTTATAGTGGTGTACGAACAATTTTATAATATTAAAAAGGTGGTGGACGCATATATATATAGTGTTTTAAGTGAATTATTATTTGGTGGCAACAACAACAAGTGTTTGTTTATATTTAAGCGGCGTGTTTTTAGACAGTAAATAAAGTCAGGTGTGGGCAAAAGGAGGGCTTCGGCCCTTGAAAGGGGCGATGTTTGAAAGCCCAAATAGATTCGCACCGTTGAGGATGTTGGGAAATAATACCCAACCCTCCAAAAGGAAAAAGATCGAAGAGATGCGAACAAAGAGATTAGGATTCGGTGGCGGTGCAGATATAATGGATTGCAATGGAGTAAACGAAAAATATCTAATAATCAAGCACGAGCAGGAGGGACAAAACCTGTCAAATTTTTCACCTTTTGGAATACAAAAAGCGCTGGATATGATAACCAAAGGTATCATTAAAACGCAACGTTCAAGAGCTGGAGAACTCTTGGTTCTGACAAAAAATCAGGCAGCGACGGATGCATTATTGAAGGCAACATCTCTGGGACAATTGGCCAAAATAAAAGTGACGGAACACCCCATATTAAACAGTTCCAAAGGTATCATTTTCTGCCACGACCTAAAAAGTTTAACTGAGGAGGAAATCAAAGAAGGGCTTAAGGACCAAGGCGTCATAGAGGTATACAAAATAAAGAAATGGGTGGAAAATAAATTAACGGACACAGCAGCAATTATCCTGACTTTTAATTCACCAGTATTACCGGAATATGTGAGGGCAGGCTTTATACAACTAAGCATTCGATTGTACATTCCAAATCCGTTGAAGTGCACCGAATGCCACAAATTTGGTCACACCAAAAAGAGATGCACAAGTGATCCTAAGTGCTATAAATGTAGTGAAGTAACACCACACAACCAGCCGTGCACTACACTAAAATGCATAAATTGTGGAGAGGCACACACCAGTAACAGTAAGGAATGTCGAGTATATAAACGAGAAGTAGAAATAGTGAAAATTAAAACTGTAGATAGATTAACATTTCCCGAGGCGAAAGCCAAATATTTTCGATTATATGCAAACACCACACCAGCTAACCAGACAACATATGCAGATACACTAAAAACATCCTTTAACCCACCAAACACACCACAAAAGCCGCAAAACAAAGAAAACCAACTAGAACAGACAAAACCACAATCATATCCAAAAACTATTTCAACTTCAAGGCAACAACAGACACAATTAAACCAACCACAACAACAACAGCAACAAAAAGATCAAGTACAACAACAACAAAACCAACAACAGCCGCAACAACTAAAACAACTACTAGAAACGAACAAACTACAACAACAAATACAGCAAGTAGAACGACAACAAGAAAGATTACAACAACAACCGCAATCAAATCAACAAACAACTTGTAATACAGCAATGGACATGGAGACAATAAAAAAAAATGAAGCATGGCTAGCAATGAGACATTCTAATTTAACTCCAAAAGAATTAACACTATTTGGAAATAACCATGTAAGTATGATTGATGATGAATGAGGGAAGGAGGAGAGAGAACGCATTTGCATTTATAAATGCCCTATCCTTTCTTCATTTCTTTGAATGGTAGAGCGAATGCTGAGATCCAATGAATGCATGAAAATTGGTCAGATAAATATTCGCAGTATATATGCCAATGGCGATATGTTGCGGAATTATCTGACCCATAATGATGTGAATGTGATGATTTTGTGTGAAACTTGGGAGCGGGAGGGTAAGACGTTTCGGGTGAAAGGATACAATTATCTGTCCAGACCGAGGGCTGATGGCTTCGGCGGCGTGGCGATATTGGCACGTGCCAATATCAGCCTGGTCCTTTGTGACATACCGCGCTTCGAGCACATTGAAGTCATCGCGGCCAAAACTCGGAATCTGGACAGAAACTTGTTATTTGTTAGTATCTATGCAACTCCAGTGTTGTCTACGTCTGACAGAGAGAGAAGCCAACGAGATTTTCAAATTTTGTTTGAATGGGTGGAAGGCAAAAGTGACGTGATTCTAGCGGGTGATATGAATGCGCATTCGAGAATATGGGGGAGTGAAAGAACTGATGCTAGAGGTAACTGGTTGACCCGCCTCATTCTTGATTCCGATCTCGTAGTCCTGAATGATGGTGGGTCGACTAGAATGCCAAGAGTGGGGTCGACAGCCAGCGCGATAGATTTAACTTTAATATCTAGCGGGCTGGCGGGCCAAGTCACTTGGAATGTCACAGATGAGAATTTGGGTAGTGATCATTATTTGATCACAGCATGCTTAGGTGGTATAAATGTTGACATAGACCGTAAGGTCATTATGAATGGTAAGAAATGGGTCGAACGTATGAATGAGATTCTCACAATGAAAGAAGTAAATGAGGTTAACCAACTTGAGGATGAAATAGAGAGAGCGAATGAAATGTGCACTATAAATATCAGAGGGAATGAATTCAAAGTGAATGGTTGGTGGAACAATGAAATCCAGTATTGGTATGAAAGGAAACGGATAGCATTGAGAGAGTTCAGTAGGTGTATATGTCATGAATGCAGAATAAATTATGGAAGAATGAATGAAAAATTGAAAAAGGCTATCCGTAGAGCGAAAAGAAAAAGTTGGCGGGACTATGTATCAAAAATGACACATAGAACCACAACTAAGGATGTATGGGATAAATTTAATAGAGTGAGAGGATATAGAGCGCAAGGCAGAAATGCAGTGTTAGATGACAGAGAGAATGGAGGTGTCTTTTTACAAATGATTACGAACGTAAGTAACAATTTGAGTGATAGGTATGAAGTTTTGCTACCTGATAATGAAAATGAATTTATGAACGATATGTGTAAGGAGTTTGAATGGGAAGAGTTCCGAGGGGTTTTAGAAACATCCAAATCTACTACCCCCGGAACCAACAGAGTGAGTTATAAAATGATTAGTAGATTAGAATTCGAAGCCAAGGCGGCCTTGCTTCGAATTCTCAATCAAGTATGGATGAGTATTCAGATACCGGAAAAATGGAAGGAAAGCAGAGTAGTACCTATTCCTAAAAGGGATCGGGATAGGAATCTGGCAACAAATTACAGGGGAATATGTATGTTGAATGTATTTGTTAAAATTGTGAATGGTATGGTGAAAGGTCGTATAGATAAATTTGTGAATGAGGGAAATTTGTTGCCGGAAACCACCTTTGGGTTTCGTCACAACCACTCTGCTAATGAGTGTGTAGAAAAGTTTGTGTGGGAAGTACAAAAGGAAAATAAGTATGTTGTGGCGGTATTTTTGGATATAGAAAGGGCATATGATTACGTGGTTCCAGGGAAACTTTATCAGATCCTTATGGACTTGGGGTTTCCTTGGAAAATTTGCAAATGGATGTATGAGTTCATGAATGAGAGAAAGTTAGTTTTATGTGGTAGAGGGTATAGGTTGGAAGGAGCGGTGACTATCGGCCTCCCCCAAGGCAGTAAAATCTCACCGACTCTCTTCAACCTGTATACGAGCTCGATACATAGGTGTAACTCCTCGGGCAAAGTCATTTTGCAATTTGCAGATGACTTTGTCCTGATGGGCAAGGGGAGTACCATCGAGGAGGCCTTGAGTCGGGCTCAAGAATGTGTGAATCAGGTAACCGAATGTTTGAGTGAACTGAATTTGAGAGTAAATTCGAGTAAATGTTGTAGTATGGCTTTTAGAACGAATCGGATGGTTGATGTGCGAATATATAATGAGAGAATTGAGTGTGTGAAATTGACTAGGTATTTGGGAATCTGGATTGACAGAAGAATAAGTTTCAAAGTGCATATGGAAAAATTGGCCGATAATTGTAAGAGTAGATTGAACGTGATTAAAAGGGTGAGCAAACCGAAATGGGGAGCTCATCCGGGTGTGACTGATATGTTACGAAAGGCGTTAGTGTCAACTAAAATTGCGTATGGAATGAGTATATATGGTGATGGGTCCAAGGTTGGGTTTAAAAAGTTGATGCTTGTGGAGAATGCGTGTGCTAGAGTGGTATTGGGAGCGATCAATTCGACACCAATACACACTCTGTGGTCTGAATTGGGTGATTCGCCTCTTAATTTTAAGAGGGAATGGATCACCGTGCGAGAGACTGTGCGAATGTTAACTAAGGACAATCAATTAGTGAATGAAATGAAAGAGAGATTGCAAAGAGGGACGGTTTACAAAAAGACAACAAGATCGCTGGTAATCTTGGAAAATATTAACATATTCTCCAAGATTCGTCCGGCAAATCCGAAAGTCCCTCCGAGCAATCTAATAGTGCGGTTGAAGTTTGGTGACACAACAAAAGCAATGATGAATGAGTTATCGGTTAAGAGCGAATTTTGCAAAATGCGAATGAATTATGTTGCACATGTGGAAGTGTATACAGATGCTAGTGTAAATGTTGATCGCGTAGGTGTGGGAATTTATATTCCTTCAATGAGGAAAGAGAAAATGGTAAGAGTGCATGACAGTATCTGTATAATGAATGCAGAATTGATAGCGATTATGGAAGGGATCAAGTTGGCAATGACACAAGGGAGAAGGAGAATAGTGTTATTCTCTGACTCCCGGAGTGGGTTGGAATTAATTAGTAAGGGTGGGGGAACTCATGGCAATGTGTATGTGGAAATGCTATATAAGTATCTTCAATCTTATGGGAGGGAGGTCATCCTTCAATGGATACCTTCACACCTACAGATTGAAGGTAATGAAAGAGCCGATATGCTTGCGAAACGGGGTTGTTTGATTGAGGATGTAAACGAATATGAATTCATGGATGCCAGAGACGTACTTCGCATGTTTCAGATGAATCTGTGGAGAAAATGGGAGAGAGAGTTTGTTGAAAAATGTCAGGTGAAAGGTAAGAAGTACTTTGAGTTGGTTAGGTCTCCTTTGAGGCAACCGTTCTTTAAGGTGCTCAAAGGAGATACTAGAATGTTACGAACTATGGAACGAGTGAGATTGAATCATGGAAATTGGAAAGAATGTTTGAAGAAACGCAATTTGGTTGTGTGTGAATTATGTGAAAGCTGTTTGGTTGTGGAGGACATCGAACATTTGATTCTGAAATGTTCTGCATTTAACCAGAGCAGACAAATGTTCGATGTTCTATGGAGTGCAAGTAGTTTGACTGAATTATTACGAATGGGAATGAACGTATATAAGAATATGTATGAATTTATTAGAACAAATCAGATAGAAGTGTGAAAGGGGATCGATGTGTGCTAGGTGAATGACAAGAAATATGAAAATTAAATTATTATTATTATGGTAAAAATTGTAAACATTTAAAAATTGTAAATTTTGAAACGGGCCATATGGCACCAAATTTTTGGAGCTAGTGCCAAATAAATAAAAAAAATAAAAAAAAAAAAAAAAAACTTCACACGCGCCTGGGGATCCCGGATTCGGGGATCCCGGATTTTCTCTCAAGACCCTCAAAAATATTGAGTTTCGTGCATTATACATAACTTTCCAGTGATGCTTCCATCTTCGTGACTTCTGTCAATGACGGCTAGAACCAGCACGTGCTCCTTTAGGATCTCACTGAATTGTTTCGGTTTTTGATCCTTAGAAGCACCCGACATTTCCGTTTGCACCTTGCTCGGCTGCTGCCGCCCGCTTTAAGGTCAACCTGGGACCCGTCTCTTTTAGACCCAAGGACCCTTTCCAAGCTATCGCAGCCGACAGTTTACTTAGCCCATGCCACAGATTCTTTCTGTTCTACTGTAAGCTGCACTTCAGGGGTCGCAGCCAGTTTCTCTAAATTTCTATACGCTGACAGTACCTCCATGTACCGTCGCTTCGCCGGAGGGATCTCTATCAATCCTCCAATATTTTGTTTGGCGGTCCCGCTTCCTCCTGACTTCAATACCATGGTGTCGCTTTCCCTTGCCACTGATGAGGAAGTTCCACCTTTATGGTTAGAGCTACTCTCCTTCTTTGTACTTTCCGGTCTTTGGAGGGTCCCAGCCCCTTTATTTTAATTTTTATTATTTCCTTCGTCATTCATTTCCCCACGAGTATCGGAGAAATACAGGTCCATCTGCGCAGAGATCCGTATACGTAGGTAAGGCTAAATACAACTGGAGGTAGCCTGGTATTCAGAGGGCTCTGTTCACGATTAAATGGGCCGCAGCCTATTCGATCATCAGCCCGGATCGCATGACACCTTGATCCTCCTCCCTTCAACATTCACCCGCTAGTTCCTTCATTACATTTAAGGAATGACCCGTTTATAGAGTTCCACACTATTTGGGGGACCCATGAGCGTAGGGAGACGCGACGCTCCGTTCGCCGTGGTCAGTAGTCGATGATTTTAAGATGCCATCAGTTCGCCCTTCCATACTGGGTATCATAGGCACTCAGAATTTAGTGAACAGAGGTTAACCACTCCCCAGTTCCCAGAGACCCTGCTCTCAGCAGAGCTGCAGTTGGAGGCGGCTTATTTAATTCACCGCTAACCTACCTATCGATAGGCCGTCCACTATCCACCACCTGTGACTCCCCCGATAGCTGGAGCCACAGGAATAAAACCATTACAATGGATTAACATTTTTTAATATTTTACATGAATAGTACTTCAATAGGGTTACAACAATAAATTGCAATAATCTCAAAAAATTCAATTAAATGCTAAATTTAAAATCACTTCCTTCGAGCGCCTCGGCCATCCATTTATCGAATTTCTCTTGATATTCTATCGGCATTTCATCCTTCGATGAATTAATTTTGCCACGGCGCATAAATCGATGATTGGGATCTTTTCGCGTTCCGCCATACATTTTCCCTACCACTTCTATAGAACCAGCATAATTAACCATCGTATTCGTTTTCATCTCATCAAACGATAAATGCTTTGCGAGCTCTTTGTATTGATCATCGGTGTACGTTTTGTCGAAGAACTTAGCCACTTTTCGAAGCACACTTATTAAATCCCTCACCATGTCCTCGTATGTAATGAATAATATATTTGGTTCGTTCCGCAATTGCCAATATTCCAATACGTGATCGATATGCGGTGCCCATAAAACTATATAAAATTTATAAAATTAAATTTGTGCCTCATTCGTATAGACATACCCAGATTATTGAGGAATGTATCTAAGAAATCTTCTAAACTTCCCATGTAACGATTTAAATTTGAGAAATGACGATAGTACGAAATCGCTGCGTCTTTCGAATTGCGAGCAACATACACCAATTTTGGTTTGACCGCCCACAATTCGATTGGTAGCAGTGCAACGGGGAGATGTGTTTTGATGAACCGTGGACGAGGTAGTTCCTCAACTACTTCCAATGAATGTTTGCCATCAACAAGTGCAAATTGACTCATTACAGCTGTTAGCTCAATTGTTCCATATCGTTCTTCTAATAGCGATTTTTTAGCAACGTCATAATTTAAATCATTTGCAATTAACCATACCATTTCTTGGGTCCAAGTGGTTCCTTAGGGCAGCATATGAAATGAAACACAAAAATTTATATTACAATTTATTTTTTGTAAAGATTAAATGTAAAAAGGCTTACCACTTTTTGGAAACGCTGTAACGAACACATCATCCTTGTATACCTTCATCGATGAAATGTTGTTCGCATATTTTTTATAAGCAACTGGCATTATGCAGGGTGCTAATTTGGTAGCATCGATCCCCGGTAGCTTATTTTCACCGATGTAACGGACCCGCACCAGTGACGAAACATCGCCGTACAAGGCTTTCTTGGTTTCCTCTGTATTTGGGATATCCTCACAAATTACAGACATCGTATGGTTTCCAACTCGTTCAAACAGTTAATTACTACTGTTGCCGGCAATTAATTTGAGCGTACTTCGCTATTCTAATAAAATGATAAAAATAATTATAGATAAGATAGACTGGAAAAGATTATTGCACATACCAAAAAATAATTCTAACCTTGACGACGCATTACTTTTGGAAGTGTTGAAGATTATATTTTTTATTGTTGGTCAACGAACATGTGATTATGTTGTAAACTATAACACATCAATGTAATAAAAAAATGTGCACAACAGCCAAAATTATAATCTTGATTGTCAGTTTCAACACAGAATTTAATTTTAAGTTAATTAGATGTGGAGAAAATATCTGTCACTTGTTCATCTGTTGAGACGTATTCTAAAGGAGTGCAAGCGCTAGTAATGTTCACTATTTTTTGCATCGTCTTGAACAGATGGCATCTGACCATAACATCCCTTTAGAGTATCTCACAAAATTTCTATATCACGTCCTCTTGAAGACTGCTGAGGACTGGTATTGTATTTTTAAATCCAACCACCCGATATCAACGTGTGCGCATATGAAGTCAGCGATTCTTTCCTATTTTAGTAGCTCTAATTATGAGGAGGAAATCAATGAAAGCAAACTTAACAGAGTTCAAGGAAATACAGAATCGTTTTCTGACTTCTCACTGAACATTCAGAAAATATTCAGATCTACAGATTGTGTCATAATATGGACCTCACTTTGGAAAACGTGACCGTACCATATCTTCACTCTGTAATATCTATTGAAGAACTTCCAATTTTTTGACGTGAATATCAGACAGGTTATGCCCCTAAGAAGTTCGTTGAAACTTTGTGACGTCGACCAAATGTGAAAGAGCTCAATATCGAAATGGAAAACTTAAATCATTGCACATCGAAAAAATCTCGATTCAATTCTCAACATTTTAATGATAGCGGGATAAATGATCCTTTACACGTAGAGGCCCTAGAGTCAGAACTCAAATTTTACCAACATGAAGGCGCATGGTCGGCAGTCAAATAGTTTATTGGTATGTTGGAACTGCAAGGATCAGGAGCTTAGATGCTTTGGTTGTAGCGCCGCAAATGTTGGCAAGCCTAATTGTTCCATTTGTTTAAAGTTCGTTTCGGGAAACAGATTGTCGAGTGCGGTTCAAATGAGGGAATCCAAGGAACTTAACTATCCAAATTCCTCATAAATTCTATACGTGACGATGATAATAATGAATTGCTTAATGGAGCAAACATTTTGAATTATACTCGCTATTCGATATTTTAGAGGCAGGCGTAATGTCCTAAAACTTGTATCGAATCTCTTATAAAATCTAAATCAATAAACGCTCTACGTCCCTACGTTGAAGTCACTGTCGAGCCAAAGAAAGTTATTGGGCTTCTAGGCAGTGGTGCCACAGCTACTGTGTTGGGCAAACATTTACTCGATTTTCTAAACGCCAACAATAATAAATATAATTAAATATCGTAAACTTATTTCTTAGCGTGCCGACGCTAAAGTGGCGATAAATGAAATTTATGAAGAGCCATCACCCCAAAATAAAACTCGCCATGATTTGACCATTAAAGAACAACACGAACTGGATCGAATTACTGAACTATTTACAGTTCGTTTGGCGTTCGCTATGACGATTATCAAATCGCAAGGTCAATGGTTGGAAGTGTGCGGAACAAATCTGGAATTTCCGTCGCTTTTCTCATGGGCAAACATCTTCGTTGTTCATTTACGCACCGGACAACAAAACGAAAAATATTGTTTACCACAATGCACTGTATTGATTTGCGCGTCTGTATTAGATTTAATTCCACTCGAATAAACTCCAATTCATTTCCACACTGAGAGTAAAAATCCAAAAAACACCTCAATTTTCGAAAGATGCCTGAGTTTCAATCGACATTTCATTCCCTTTCAATACTTTGGTGTTGAATTCGATGAAAAAGAGAATGAAGTGGCCACTCAACTCAATCGTCTATTGTGAATTGAGTTGAGTTGTTTGATTTTTTCTCTCATCAAAATCAATTTTCGTGAAGGACAAAAGTATTTGCTCGGAACGAAGTAATTTGGGGCGGAACGAAGTTCGACGGGTCAGCTAGTTTCAATATAAATAAATAAATAGAAGAATGAAATTTGTACTAAAATTGCCCTAAATATAATGACGTCATCTAAGACAAAATTTAAACATACTCATTGGCATACTAATGCGGTGAATTAGAAATGGATACTAACGCCCTGCACCACAATCTTATAGCAAAAAATTACTTCCCGTACATCACTCTGATAGCAGTTTTGAAATGACTCCAACACCTCCGAGATCTAATATAAAGTTCACAATGTGAAGTTAGATGGTCTAACTACATACATGGTCTTAAGGGCGGATGACATTTGCATTTTTGGTTGCAACATCATTTCCTGGCAAGATATCCATCCTCCTGCAATTATTATCAACGAAATGAAAATCAAATTTATGGTTACCGCAAGAAAATAAATACGAGGAGAATTTATTTCGTGAACCACTCAATGCGTGAAAGTAAAAAATTTAATTTGGGGGCTATTTTTGGATATTGAACATTCCACAAAATCCTCAATTTTGCAGCACTTCACGGAATGTCAGTTAAGAGACACTCAAAGCTTGCTGTATTTCTAAAAAGATGAACTCCGAGACAAATTATTGCTCGTTATATAGACATACATCGGTATATGATGATAGTAAAAAATATAGCAGCACACAGAACAGCAGGTACACCAAAATAAAACTATCATGCACATAATAGTCGAGTATTAGTATCACAAATTGTCTCCCCAAACATTTTTTTTACAAAAGCCATACGCGACAATTTTGTTGTGTAACTGGGAATATGTAGTAAATGTAAACTATATTCGTTATGCAGACAACGTATGGAGGTTATATTAAAACAAAACAGTTTTTGTGCTGAATCAGCACGAGTGCATCCCTTTATTTATGGTATCTACATAATTTCAAACGAGGACGATATGAAAGAATTTTATCCGGTGAATCCTAAAGGCCAATCAAATATTAAATCTCGTATGATCTTAATGTTTATGATGCAAAGCTACAAAAGATAAGGAAGGGGAGGCGGGAATATGGGGTGGGAATTTGTTAAAGGTCAAACAAATCCTGGCATAAACAGACATTTATAAAATTGGTTTTTTGGTCTCGAGAGTATTCGAGATTTTACTGGACGATACTGAAGCGATTTTGTAGAATTATTTTTTATTTATTGTTCAAATTTCATTGTAGAGGATGCTAGAGGATCGTAAGAAAGACACTATTTTATTCCTTGTGAACAGTAACATGTGACAGTTACTATCAAACCTCGAGATTGTAAAAGTCGAGTAAAAATATTTAGCCGGCAAAGTTATACTTCGTGGCCATATAGCATAAGTCAAGCCAGGCTGAAACCCTCCACATAAGTAGACAGTCCTTTCCAAAAACTTAAATAGTATATCAACTCAAAATGGGTCCAGCAAGGCGGAATTTCAGCGAAAACAGATGTAGTCAGATGATTTAACAAAACAAATGTTAAATGGACTAAAAGGCTCGAGCAAACGAATGAGATACCTATACAAAAAAAAACAAAATGGTGTGGTCGAGGACTGATTTCATCTTTTAAATGGAACGGAAAAATCTCGAAAAGTGATGGACCCCGAGAACTTTTAACTATAACCAGCATTAATTAAACAGATCATATGATTACTGGACTCTAGAGTCAGCTCTACAGTAAAAAGTAAAAAATTGTTTCCAATAACTTCCAAAATTAGATATGAAGTTAAAGGCAGTTCGTAAGTTCATTCAGACAGCCGATGTGTTACAGCCGATTTACAAATTCCTTGGGATTTGATATTGGAAATTAACTTTTGGGATCCCTTCGGAATACTACATCTTTGAGAGTATACTTGACGATTTTTTCCAGGAAACCATGGTGAAGATGATGTCAAAAAACAGTTCATATTGAACGGATAAGTCATCTACGTTACGGCCACATGTGGCTTGCCGCCCCTCAGAAATGAGACGTGTTACTTCAAAGATTTTGTAAATCAACTCGAAATAGGTCAGGCAACGAGTTTGAGCGAAAAGAGATGAGGTCAAACTATTTATCAAAACAACCGTTTAATTATAGACAAAAGGGGACCAAGAATAGAAAACTCTTGGTCTACTTGTGTTGCTTCTGAATACCGTTAATTAAGGCAAGCGGTAAGGTTTAGCTCGGCTTGGAGCCAGAATTTGCCTTACATCAAGTTACCCAGTTTATAAATGTGCTCATTGATATAAACCCGAAGATGTAATTCCTTCGCCAGTATACGTGACCGACACACGAAAAATTTAGGTTGCACACTAGTAAGTAGTCTGTTAAATTCCCACAACAAATACTTCAATTTTTGGCTTTCGAACAAAGACAATAATCTATTCTTATTGAGCTAGTCTCCCCACCTTGTAAAAATGTGAAACATTATGTGCAGAATTATGAGTTATCCGTAAAGAAAAAGGACAACCCAACTCAGTTTCGAAGAAATTGAAATACCTCGTGAGAGAAGGAGCTGGGTCAACGTTGACTTGCTGGACAACGGCTGCTCACCGCTAAAAACAGGTCATATTGAATAACTTTTTATTGGAAATTTAGGAACTATGTATGAGCTTTCAATTTAAGGTTACTTCGATTTTTTAGGTCTCCCCCTATAACCACCTCTTAATTGGTTTACATCAATCAAGCATTACGGACTTGAACGTAAAACATGTTTTTTTAGAGGTTCACAATTTTGATCATCAGTGAAACGACGTAGCTGTCCGAAAACCATCTGCATAATGATGAACGTCCTGAGGTTTTGTTTAAACACGCGTGCGGTGATGTCGTGGCGATCGCTGGAAGTTTGCCCTGGCAGTAGATTACCGGTAAATTCAGGTCATAGCATATGTTGCTGGGAGAATGGTCAATTGATCGACGTTGGTTGCATCTCCGTCCGAAACGATGGCATCGCGCAGATGAATGTACTGCTAGGAACGTAGTTTTGATTGATTGACGCGGACGAAATTTAAACGTTCCGTTTCGATGTTCACGTACATATTGACCCAATAATTTTGAAACAATCAACAATATCTCAAAAGATCATTGTTCTGCCCTTGTCGCATCATCAACCGATACGTATAAAACTGCATGGAACTGACCAGCCATCCTCTCCAAGACAAAACAGCAATGGATATTGATGTCCATCATATGACCGATGAGCTTCGTATACGCGATGCACTCATCCGTATGATGAGTACAATCGTTCAACAGTATCGAAATGATGAACACGTGATGAACACGTTACTTTATAGATGGGATTGTATACGGGTTGTGTGTGCGAGAAAATGTTTGGATAACGTCGTATCTCCATAGAGATAATAACGCAATGGCTCTGGTGGCGAAGTCAAAACCGGCAATAGCCCTGGTGTTTCTGTTTGGAACTTCAATGCTGGACAATGACGGCACACGGCAGACAATGCGCCAATATCAACGCAGCGAAGATCTTTGTAGGCGATTGTACAGTCATAAATGAATGCAGCACGATTCAAGTCGACGTTAACCGCACTTCTTTCGAGCTACGTTTTGTCGAACCTGAGCTGGTGCCCGTGCAGCGCGAACTTGTCCAATATGAGCACGTCTCTGTTCATTTAATTCTTCGCGTTGCTCTTGTGTTTCATTCTCACGTACACCGTGCATTCTTTGTGAATTGCGCGTTCTTCGTCCTATAGGCTCGATTGTCTGAACTTACCGATCGAATAAATCTCAATCCCGCAATCCAATTAGATAACCGCACTTGTCACGCACCAATAAATTTATGGAAAAAATTAATAAGATTGTAAAAATCACACAGAACTTTATATGATTGTAATAATGGTAATGTTTGAGCCAACAGGTTGTGGGTTCCACGATCAAAAACAAACTTGGCGCAAAATGAAGGTACAATAAATATGATGAGTTTATTATTAATAATTTTTGATGTTGCTGCTTTGATGGTTGATGCAAGAAGAATTTCTATTTTATTTTTTACAATTATTTGACATATATGCTATACTGTAGACAATTATGATTTTAATTTTGCACATAGATTACCAAAATTCAACACAACTTATATTTATAGTAGTGCGCGACTAACGCCATCTATTGAAAATAATCCGAAGTGGGGCTATTTAAATGAATGATCATTGTCGAAATACAAGTTTTCATTGGTGGTGTTAACTGTATTTCCATACTAAATTTCTATACAATACACAATTTTCGATTTTCCGTTTTTTTTAATTTTTCGGTTTTCCTTTGTGTTTTGGCGAAATTTCCTCGATTTTCCGACTTTTTTCGAGTTTCCGGATTTTTCTTTCGGTTTTTCCGAATTTTCCTTTTTACTAAGCCGCCACTGTATTGAGACGAACAAAGCAAAAACAGCATGCAGATTCTCTGGTGGGATTCGAATCCAGTACCTCCCGGGCCAAGCACCGCAGCTTTACCTACTGCACCACCTATCACATAGAAAACGTACACATAAAATTCATATAAAAAAGGCTTTTTAGTTGATTTTTCGGGGTTTTCGACTTTTCCGGTGGATGTTTTCAACATTTTCTTTCGTAAGAACCATCTCCTGGCAATTGCGAAGAGAACAAAAAAAGATTGAGCCAATCGGAGCCAATTCTCAACTAATGCGCTCACATACATTTTTTACACCATCTAAATATATTTAGATGGTTTATTCAAAGTATTGTCCTTCCCCTATTTACACATTTTTGTCATCCCTCTGGCAAAACATGGATATACCACAACGATAAAACGACGCGTCTTTGGACCGAAACCATTCATTTGACCAATTTTGCACTTCTTCGAAACTTGCCAAGTGCAGCTGTGCCATGCCATGCGCCATCGACCGGAACAAGTGATTATCCGAGGGAACAGGAGAGGCGAATAAAGTGTGGTATGGATGGTGTGGTACCATCGCAGCGTTTTGATGGTGTCCTGGAAGAAGGGAGTTCGATGGCATGGAGCGTTGTCGTGTTGCAATATCACTCAGATATTGATTCAGATTGATGAGTTGTCTTGTCAGCATTGTCTTCTTTCTGAAGCGGTTCGGCCGTACCGCGAAAACAAAATTTCGTTAGTGGCTTTTAGTGTTTTCATCTGTATCTCAGTCAGCTCATGTTCCCATAGCATGTAAACGTTTGGAAATACCTTGGCGAGTCGACTTTATTGCCCGTGCAAATTGATCTTGAGTTTGCGTATCACCTTCATCCAATAACACTTGCAGCTCGGTGTCTTCAAATGTTTTTGGTCTTCCGGAGCGCATCTTGTCCTCAATCGCCGAAATCACTACTTTTGAAGCGTTTAAACCAATCTTCACAGGTAGTTTTCGATAGTGCATGTTCGCCGTAGACCTTGAAGCAGAAAAGCAAAGCTTCCCGCAACTGCTGTTTATTTGGCACAAACATCGACATTTTCGTTCATAGAAAAAATATTTTTGCGTTGCGAAACGTGCTGGTATTACAACTGGTTATCGTTAACAACTGTCCACACTATGTACAAGACACATCTTCTGACATAATGACAACTAGATGTGTCGCTAGCACCATCTATTTGAAACCTGGAAATTTAGTTGCGCATCTGTAGGTAGCTTTTTGGGACACATTTGAAAGAGCTACTATGTTGAAGTGTAGCTTTTTCTGGAGGCCTTCTCGTGACGTAATGTTTAGCGATATTTAGGCGAGGCTATGTGGTACTGGACGTTGGAGAGAACATTTATGCAAAAATCTTGGTATCGTTTTTTTTTACGATTACTATCCTTTAATTTACTATGCAAAAGAAAGTCAAAATTCCGATTTAGGTTTTTGGTTTTTAAAAGCAGCTCATTTTTTCAAATGTCATTGCTTTAGTAATTCGTGTTAAGCTGAATTACCATAAAACTAACTCATAGTTCTCAAGAAATTATTGAAACCTTATCTTGAAGATTCGAACTTTTTAATATTTCCCACCAATAATACTTCAATAAGATTACAACAATAAATTGCAATAACCTCAAAATCCAATTAACTATTAAATTTAAAATCACTTCCTTCGAGTCCCTCGGCCATCCATTTATCGAATTTCTCTTGATATTCTATCGGCATTTCATCCTTCGATGAATTAATTTTACCTCGGCGCATAAATCGATGATTGGGATCTTTTCGCGTTCCGCCGTACATTTTCTCTAGTATATCTAACGAATTATCATAATTAACCATGGCATTCATTTTCATCTCATCAAACGATAAATGTTTTGCGAGTTCTTTGTACTGATCATCGGTGTACGTTTTGTCGAAGAACTTAGCCACTTTTCGAAGCACACTTATTAAATCCCTCACCATGTCCTCGTATGTAATGAATAATATATTTGGTTCGTTCCGTAATTGCCAATATTCCAATACGTGATCGATATGCGGTGCCCATGCAACTATATAAAATTTATAAAATTAAATTTATGCCTCATTCGAATATACATACCCATATCGTTGAGGAATGCATCCAAGAAATCTTCTAAACTTCCTATGTACCCATGTAAATTTGAGAAATGACGATAGTACGAAATCGCTGCGTCTTTCGAATTGCGAGCAACATACACCAATTTTGGTTTGACCGTCCACAAATCGATTGGTAGCAGTGCAACGGGGAGATGTGTTTTGATGAACCGTGGACGAGTTTGTTCCTCAATTACTTCCACAGAATGTTTGCCATCAACAAATTCAAATTGACTCAGTACAGCTGATAGCTCAATTGTTCCATAACGTTCTGCTATTCGCGATTTTTTAGCAACGTCATAATTTAAATCATTTGCTACCAACCATACCATTTCTTGGGTCCAAGTGGTTCCTTAGGTCAGCATATGAAATGAAACACAAAAATTTATATTACAATTTATTTTTTGTAAAGATTAAATGTAAAAAGGCTTACCACTTTTTGGAAACGCTGTAACGAACACATCATCCTTGTATACCTTCATCGATGAAATGTTGTTCGCATATTTTTTATAAGCAACTGGCATTATGCAGGGTGCTAATTTGGTAGCATCGATTACCGGTAACTTATTTTCACCGATGTAACGGACCCGCACCAGTGACGGAACATCGCCGTACAAGGCTTTCTTGGTTTCCTCTGTGTTTGGAATATCCTCACAAATTACAGACATCGTGTGGTTTTCCTAGTCGTTCCAACAGTTAATAATTACTGTTGCCGGCAATTAATTTGAGCTTACTTCGCTATTCTAATAAAATGATAAGAGATAATTATAGATAAGATACACTGGACAAGGTTGACGACGCATTACGTTTGGAAGTGTTAAAGATTATAATTTTTATTGTTGGTCAACGACCACGTGATTATGTTGTAAACTGTAACACATCAATGCAATTAAAAAATGTACACAACAGCCAAAATTATAATCTTGATTGTCAATTTCAACACAGAATTTATTTTTAAGTTTAAAATAAATAATTAGTGGTGGAGAAAATATCTGCCACTTGTTCATCTGTTGAGACGTATTATAAAGGAGTACAACTATTGTTCACGATTTTGTGCATCGTCTTGAACAGATGGCATCTGACGATAACATCCCTTTAGAGTATCTCACAAAACTTCTATATCTCGTCCTGTCGAAGACTGCTGAGGACTGGTATTGGATTTTAAAATCCAACCACTCGGTGTCATCGTGGGCGCAGATGAAGTCAACAATTCTTTCCTATCTTAGTAGTTCTAATTATGAGAAGGAAATCAATGGCAGCAAACTTAAAAGAGTTCAAGGAAATACAGAATCGTTTTCTGACCTTTGACTGAACATTCAGAAAATATTCAGATCTACAGATTGTGTCATAATATGGACCTCACTTTGGAAAACGTGACCGTACCGTATCTTCACTCTGTAAGATCGAATATTTTGACGTGAATAGGAGCCGCTCTGAGAACAAACAGGTTATGCCCCTAAGAAGTTCGTTGAAATTTTCCGACGTAGACCAAATGTGAATGTGCTCAATATCGAAATGGAAAACTTAAATCTTTGCACATCGAAAAATTTTCGATTCAGTTCTCAACATTTTAATGATAGCGGGATAAATGATCCTTTACACGTAGAGGCCCTAGAGTCAAAACTCAAATTTCGCCAGCATGAAGGCGCACATGGTCGGCAGCCAAATAGTGTATTGGTATGTTGGAACTACAAGGATCTGGAATTTAGATACAAAGATTGTTCTGAAGCTTTTTTGGAAATTTTTTGCTTTGGTTGTGGCGCTGCAAACGTTGGCAAGCCTAACTGTTCCAATTCTTTAAAGTTCGTTTCGGGAAAAGAAGCGTAAAAATCGCAATGAGTCAAATAGTATACAATGTTGTAGAATTGAGGTTAGCCCAACCGCCCAAACCAACAAACCGAAAGTCGTAAAACACAAAGATGCACTTTATTTTAACGAAGCGCTGACGTGAAAACAATCGTAACTTGCCACTTCTGCGATAAACCAGCATGCAAAAGGCATCATCAAACCGTGTGTGACGATTGCATTAATTTAGAAATGGTTGATGATGAAATTGAACAACGTGAAGAAGTTGATGATTCTTCTTTTTAATACTTTTAATAATCAAAATTTAATTAATTAATTATATCTTTTTTTAGCTTGTGCATGGAGTTTTTGTATTTTTAGTAAATTATAATTGTAAGTAAAAATAATAATATTCTTTATAGGAAATAATTTTTAAGTACAAAAATTGGAGTATTTTCTTACCCCATGCACAGATAATGTTTCATTTTACTATGTACAGAGAGCGGGTTAAGATTCATAGTCGAGTGTGCAATATCAAAAATCTATTGAATTGCACAAAAGAGTTGAGTGCACAAGAGGATCAAATTGTAAAGGGTGATTTTTTTGTGGTTAGGATTTTCATGCATTAGTATTTGACAGATCACGCGGGATTTCAGACAAGGTGTCAAAGAGAAAGATGCTCAGTATGCTTTGACATTTCATAATGAATAGACTTACTAACGAGCAACGCTTGCAAATAATTGAATTATATTACAAAAATCAGTGTTCGGTTCGAAAAGTGTTTCGCGATTTACGTCCGATTTATGGTCTACATAATCGACCAAGTGAGCAAACAATTAATGCGATTGTGACCAAGTTTCGCACTCAGTTTACTTTATTGGACATTAAACCAACCACACGAATGCGTACAGTGCGTACAGAAGAGAATATTGCGTCTGTTTCTGAGAGTGTTGCTGAAGACCGTGAAATGTCGATTCGTCGCCGTTCGCAGCAATTGGGTTTGTGTTATTCGACGACATGGAAGATTTTACGCAAAGATCTTGGTGTAAAACCGTATAAAATACAGCTCCTGCAAGAACTGAAGCCGAACGATCTGCCACAACGTCGAATTTTCAGTGAATGGGCCCTAGAAAAGTTGGCAGAAAATCCGCTTTTTTATCGACAAATTTTGTTCAGCGATGAGGCTCATTTCTGGTTGAATGGCTACGTAAATAAGCAAAATTGCCGCATTTGGAGTGAAGAGCAACCAGAAGCCGTTCAAGAACTGCCCATGCATCCCGAAAAATGCACTGTTTGGTGTGGTTTGTACGCTGGTGGAATCATTGGACCGTATTTTTTCAAAGATGCTGTTGGACGCAACGTTACGGTGAATGGCGATCGCTATCGTTCGATGCTAACAAACTTTTTGTTGCCAAAAATGGAAGAACTGAACTTAGTTGACATGTGGTTTCAACAAGATGGCGCTACATGCCACACAGCTCGCGATTCTATGGCCATTTTGAGGGAAAACTTCGGAGAACAATTCATCTCAAGAAATGGCCCGGTAAGTTGGGCACCAAGATCATGCGATTTGACGCCTTTAGACTATTTTTTGTGGGGCTACGTCAAGTCTAAAGTCTACAGAAATAAGCCAGCAACTATTCCAGTTTTGGAAGACAACATTTCCGAAGAAATTCGGGCTATTCCGGCCGAAATGCTCGAAAAAGTTGCCCAAAATTGGACTTTCCGAATGGACCACCTAAGACGCAGCCGCGGTCAACATTTAAATGAAATTATCTTCAAAAAGTAAATGTCATGGACCAATCTAACGTTTCAAATAAAGAACCGATGAGATTTTGCAAATTTTATGCGTTTTTTTTTAAAAAAAAGTTCTCAAGCTCTTAAAAAATCACCCGTTATATCTATAATAAAATATAATAATGTACAGATATAATTATTATCACTATTATTTTATTATAATTAAAATGAATCGATTATTATCTGAGCCAGTTGTAAGCCCTGTTTTCACAGTAACCATCAACAAAGACACTATCCTCACTTATATCTCAATTTATACTGCTCCAAATCTTCTGCTATCTACTTTTTTAAATGCCTATTCTATCTGATTCTACCTATCTCATTCTAACTATAGACTATTAACCCTAACATTGCTATTATAAACTACAAACCTTATAACATTAGTCTTTGTTGATGTGCTTTGCCAAGTGAACGAGGTCACCCACGTCATCTTGTACAACTGACCCATTCGACATGATATTTACGTGATGCCAGTACCAGCAGGGACTTTGCTCACAGGCTACGTGGAACATATTCGTTACACGTTCACTACATTAATTTTAAACCCAATAATAATATCATAGCATAATACTCGTCTGATTGCTTCAGTATATTTTATAGAACTATAACCAATTTTCTAACTACCTCTGGCTACTAGGCATCTTGGTCACACACTCTAAATAATAGTGAATTAATAATAATGTTATTGGCTTCTTAATTTGCAACTTTAGTTCTCCGGAACTTGCCAATAAACCGTTAATCCTAGTGTGCAGTCGGCACAAGTCCCGTTTATAGAGAACACTAAACAGTCATCCATCAACTGCATATTGGAACAATTTGGACCTGACACAAGTCACAGTTCTGAAATATTGTGGTCGACATTATCGACGTTTCAAATGTATATACAATCATGATCCTTTGCTTTGTGATACTATTAAAGTTAGCCGATAGTTTCCAGCCGAAAGTTAAAAAAAAACGATTATGCAGATAGTGTCTTTGCTATCTCAGCCGAAAATACAATATGTTATGTCAAATATTAATATGCATCAGCCGATATTTTTCAGCCGAAAGTGCTTTTTATACAACAAATATTTGTTTTCTACAACAAAAAAAATTTAAACCATTAAAAATAAAACACTAATCAATATTTTTAATAGTATTTATTTAGTTATTTGGAAAAATTCATTTTACTATTGGGAAATTGCAAATAAACATAAAATAAAAAATTTTAAAATTTCTAATTATAACCCGTTTAAAGTGTCATGGTTGGAAATAGATTCAAATGAAAGGTCTTACTAATGCTCGCACCTGGAAAAAATTTCTGGCCAATTTTCATGTGGGGAGTCCGGGAAAACTCGATTGAATATATCGCACACACAAAATTTGAAAATTTCTAAATATAATCCGTTTAAAGTGTCATGGTTGGAAAATATGATGGCGCAAGGTATCTGTCGACCTAGTAAAAGTGAGTGGGCTAGCCCGTTACATTTGGTACCCAAGAAAAACGGGGAGTGGAGACCCTGTGGAGATTATAGGGCGTTGAATAATGTGACAGTTCCCGATAATCCCAAAAACAGCCATAGCAACACCATTCGGATTGTTCGATTTAATAGAATGACATTCAGTCTTCGGAATGCGGCACAGTCGTTTCAGCGATTAATGCATTCTGTGTTAAGGGGATTGTCGTTCTGTTTTGTTTATTTAGACGATATTCTTATTGCATCCACTTCATTGGATGAACATTTATCGCATGTTGAACAGGTTTGCACAGCAAGCGATCTACTTTCTGGGGCATTTTGTAAATATTAAAGGAGTTTTACCATCTCCAGCGAAAGTTGAGATAATTCGTGATTTTCCGCAACCTGTTAATGTTCAACAATTAAAACATTTTTTAAGAATGATCAATTTCTATAGACGATTTATTCCATCTGCTGCGCATGACCAGGCCATTTTAAATGATTTTTTAAAAGGTAACAAAAAAAATAGTAAATAATCAATTGTTTGGTCAGAAGAGTCGGTATCAGCATTCAAAAGTGCAAAAACAAATTAAGTGATGCCACATTGTTAGCTCATCCAGATACGTCGGCAAAACTATCAATAATGGTAGATGCTTCAGACGAAACGCAGGGGCGGTTATGCAACAGTGGGTAAATGAAGTTTGGCAACCGCTGACAGTAAAAAACAAAAAAAATACAGTACCTACGATCGGGAGTTGTTAGCGGCTTATTTAGCGGTGAAATATTTCCGATTCTATCTCGAGGGAAGAAATTTCATACTCATTACGGACCATAAACCACTCATTTACGCCTTTAAACAAAATTTAGACAAAGCTTCACCACGGCAAAGACGTCAGCTAGACTTTATTGGACAGTTTACAACGGACTTGCGACATGTTACTGGTACAGACAACGTAGTAGCTGATACGTTATCTAAGGTAGAACCCATTGACATTCACGAGACTATTGACTATACCAAACTGGCTACGGATCAATTACAAGACTCGGAACTAAATGACATACTACAGGACGAGAACTCTAGACTAAATTTGGTACGACGACCGTTGGCTTTCAATACAGAACATTTCATTTACTGTGACATATCGACGGGACATGCAAGACCTTGCATCCCGAGAGAATGGAGGAGGAAGGTATTTGAGTCGCTACACAATCTTTCGTATCCTGGAATAAAAGCTTCGGTCAAACTGAAAAAGGATGTTAAGGAATTGGCGCAAACATGTTTGGCTTGTCAAAAATCCAAAGTATCAAGACACACGCAAGCACCAATTGGTAATTTTGAAGTTACTAAGGAGAGATTTTCAGAGGTTCATATTAACCTAACCATGATTGATAGATATACGCGCTGGGCGGAGGCAATTCCAATACCAGATATCTATGCAAATACAGTAGCAAGTGCTTTTTATTCAAATTGGATAGCTCGTTTTGGTGATCCAAATTTGATAGTAACAGATCAAGGTTCACAATTTAAATCGAATCTTTTTGCAGAATTATCAAAATTAATCGGTTTCGAAAGAAGGCGTACTACATCGTATAATCCTAAATGTAATGGTATGATTGAACGTTGGCATAGGACATTAAAAGCAGCGATTATGAGTCATAATAGAACGGATTGGGCATAAATATTACCACTTGTATTATTAGGTTTACGTACCTCTTTTAATGAGGAGTTAAAAACTACTCCTGTAGAGTTGGTATATGGAAGTACCGTCAGAGTTCCTGGGCAATTTATGGAACCATCAAATACTTCAATTCCACAGTCAGAATTCGTGAATAATCTAAAAAGACATTTTGAAGAATTAAAATCTGTTAACGCATCTCGGTATTCAAAGGAGAGATTGTTCATTAACAGGAAATTGGAAGATTTCTCTCATGTATTTATACGTACCGATGCAGTCAAAAGGGCACTTCAACCTCCGTATACTGGTCCTTTTAAAATTTTAAACAGGGATGTACATTTTTTGAGCTAGAAATAAAAGGTAAAAAAGTTCACATTTCAATAGACAGACTCAAACCTTGTTATAGCGAAAATAAAGATGAGTTTTACAACAATCAGTCATTAGCGACTAATGTGTCATCGAATTTTGATGAGAAAGCTGATGAGATGGTTTCAGAAACTCCAAGATCTAAAAAGAAAGTAGTTTTTGATCAGCATGTGCAATCTAGTAATGAGCCAAAAGAGGTGTTGTCAAGACATGGTCGTGTGATAAAACTACCAGTACGATTTCAGAATTGAAACACCAGACTTCGTACCGTGTAATTTAATACTTGCCAATTTTCTTAAATTCCACTGGAAGGGGAGTGTATGTGGTGTACCGTTTCTTTATCATCGGTATTTTCTGTAAATATTATTATAAAAATAAATTTATTAAATTTTATTATTATCTTTATAAGTTTTATTTTTCTTTATAATTAAAATACTTTACCTTGTTGAATGTTTGTTTTTGTTGTTATATTTTGTTGTGACATCTTGTCAGTAGAGAAATGTCCAATAATGACGTTTCGTAAAGGTATAAATAATGGGTACGTTTTATGTGAGAAATATAGTTAGGTACAGTTTGTTATAACTGGTATACAATTTGGTTTTAGTTGACCTGATGAATCACAGGGTCCTTAGCCAAGTTGTATACCAGAAAAAATGTATATAAGTTTTTGTTTTTCAATTTTCTCACCAGTCTTCATTAGTTTTCATAAAATATAGTTCGTGTCTATGCAATAGTGGAATAAAAGCACTACTTTATACACTACTTATGTGTCTCTGCTTTTATTAAGCTAAGTAATATATTTTCATTAATTGTATAATTTTATTGTGAAACGTTGGTGATATAAATGGGCTGCCACTTTATCCTCAGTTTGGGAGTACTGAGGATAGAGATATTCAAGTATATAAATAATTGTATATACCTAATTTGGATATACAGCATCAACTCCTAAAGCTTCTCATTGTTTTTGGCAACGTTGGCGTGTGTGTATATGATTGATCCGATAAAGGAGCAATTCCCCGCTAAATCATCATATGGCATAACAGAACTCTCATTTTATGCTGATCCTCAACCGTCCATAAAATGAAGAGACCAACCGTCAAAAAGCAGTAACCAACTTGGGAAAATGGTCGAGTTCGAACACTAAGTGGAGTCATTATTGAGAAACTTGTCTACGACAAGTCAACGTCAAACAACATTATATGTAATCAAAAATCACTTATGGAAATATGGTGTATTTCAGCAATTACCAGATTGAAAAAGATAGAAACAAAATTTTTTTTTAAATACAAATACAATATGTAACCAACCACTTGTGCTCTTTTTAATAGCTTCTAGTATTCCAGAACAATTTTGATCAAATTCTTAAATTACAGTAATTTACCCGGTTCTACATTGAGGTCAAAGAGCGTAGCTCAGAACCGGTTCTTCAGACAAAATTAAAATTGAATGGCACTATTACCTACAATTGACAAACGGTGCAGTAATGAGAGGCTAATTGCTAATCAATATTTATTGTTCTAAAATTAGTAAAATACAGATAAGTCCGGCACAGTCGTCTTGACAGGCAAAAGATGTAAACTTCAGGATGTGTCTTGTATAAACTATCGCTAATCATAAGCTATCTTACCTTAGCAATGCTCTCGTATTCTAAAGAGTCGAATCAGTCAATATTTCTATAAAAAATTGGTTCGTATGAACAGACTCATAGTGAAATATGGTGTAATCGGCGCTTTGTAGTTTAGTTTTTGACGAAACATTAAAAGTTTTAATGATAGTGTGTAATTCGGTTATGTAATTTCACCATGCGATGATTCTTGATTTTTTTTATCACAACGCTATGTGAAGTACATTTTTTGGACGGTTTATCGGCAACGAACTGACTTGATTTATAATATAAGGAGCTGCGCCGCTCTATGTTCTGTCGGATGATATTCTCTAATGACACGATGAAAAGGTTTTAGCTATTTGGTTTCATTGCCGGACATTGTAACCGTATGTTATTTTTGAAGCATCCAAAAATTTGCCTTATCGACTACATATTACATTATTTTGCAGCAAGTATTTAATATTTTTCGTAAAGAATTGGATGAATAATTAGAATCACACACCCCTTAAAAAGTATATCAGAAGATTATGTTGGAATAAGAAAAGCCAAAGAGGTAATAGATGGGAACAGTTTGGATATTTTGGAATATCGTTCCTTATACGAATGTAATTCTACATTTAAAGTGGGGTGTGGGGTTCGCTAAACGTTTGTTAATAAATAAATAAGGAAATCTCAAATTCAATTATTTCATAATATTAGACAAGATACATTGAAATTAGCTGAGACAACGTCGTGTTTCGTTCAGAAACCATAAAACTGAATTTAATCAAAATTGGTTCAGGCATTTTTAAATTCCATTCGACATTGTGAGCCTGTACATTCCAACTAGGTTTATTAAAGAGATCCATTAAATTGTGATATCTATCGTGGAATAGCTTTGTTAAACACTGGTTGGCTTAAAAAGCGTAGTGGCAGCGAGCGCATCTTAGCCACGAGTACCAAACCAATGTATGTAGAATTTATTCAAACATATGAACATAGGCAACCAAATCTTCATATTTGTAGTTTATTTAAAAATTTTTAATTGGCGTGCGACAGTATCTGATATTTATGTGTAAATTAATGAAGACTCTTAATTCCAGGTATACAGCAAAGATAAACTTTCGGTGACCTTTAAAATTACATCATGAATATGGAAAGGTGATCCTATCGGTCAAATACCGTTTAATTTATTCTTATAATACTTCATACGTCTGCTTAACACGTCTTAACGACATCTGGGTTCTAAGTCGCAATGTTGTTCTCCTGAAACAAATCATCTTGCCCTTATAATTCCCAGCTCATCAGATCGACATACAAATGAACCAAACGAAAACCATTTATATGGTCACCGCAAGAAGTATGAAATGTTAAGAATTTATTTGGGGAGACACGCGACACGGGAAGGTAAACGGCTTTAAAAAATTTATGTTATTATAGTTTCCAATTAAGTATCAAAAGATAAATCAAATAGCTGCAACGATCTCGTTGTCAAGCTGCTGTGTCCTGCTTTTTTATTAACAACTGAACCAGTATCAAAAAAATTTATTTAATGATTGCTTTAAAGGGTGCGGTCCGTTTTGTTGACTCGCAGTTTGCAAACAATTTCCGTAAATCTTCCGTTTTTGAGCAAAAATGCACCGAAATTTTTAGTATTAATTCCTGGATTTCAAGTATTTAAAATTGCAACGGTCTCAGTCTAGGAAAACATTTACCGGTCAAGGCAGGCTATTTAAACAACGTTTATCTAGCCTCCTTAATCCAGCTCATAAGTCAATTCTAAGATGGTCGTGGACAACCCCCTTTCCCGATACGTTTAGTCATTGGCCTCCTCATGCTGAGCCATATGTGTGGCCTTTCTGACATACACGCAGTCACCTAAATAGACCTTACTGGCAATATGTTCGTGGTTATGAATACTTTCAGTGGCGCCTTCCCTGTGATCCTAGCTCACTAACACGTTGGCGTAAGAGTTTAGACGTGGAAGAGCTTAATAAAATGGTCTGGAGATTAAAGTTAGTTTTATTATAACGCGTCATTCACTTTTACACATTTATTAAGGCATTCTAAAATTAACATCTGAATATTGCACTGGTTAGATTAGTGGTCGCTATTAGTTGCGAGTGGTAGATGCTAACGGTATGACCAATCCAGAGGCTTGTTGTACTTGAGCGGTTGGAAAATTACGATTCATTCGTAATTCGGAAAAACGAAACCATCTCGAAGAAGTATAAATGTTTAATTGGAGTTATTAAAAATTCACTAAATTCTAGAGTCTTCAAGTTAAAAATTCAGTTTCGTTGGAAAGTAAAACTGATACACGATGGATGTATCACGTTGAGCGAGATCTAAACTCATTCGATTATGATTTCTCTCATCTCCTTGTTGTAAATTATAAAATTTGAAGTAATATCGTTGAGGATGTCAAATTCGTTCATGGAATGTACCACCAGCAGTCAAAAAATATAAATTTGTTATGTTGTTTTGCAGTTGTTGCACTTTACGATCGTAATGTTAGTTCCAAAAAGTAATATACTGGATGAGTCGCTAGCCACGCTTTGGATTGAATAATTCATTCTTGTTAGGTTATCTTTCTCTTTTTTTTATGGAGGAGCATATAGTTAACCTTTTTTTTTGTTCCTTACAGGATCCATAAGTCGCGGGAGAGTACTCTTTTGCAGTATTTATGGTGAGCTTTTTTATTAAATTTTTTATTATATTTTTTTTTATGTTTGAGAACTAACTTTAATCTCATTTTTTATATACCCAACCATATAATTATTATTTTTTCCTATAATTATCTTGATGATGTTGTGAGGAGTCATGGCGTCAAATTTGATTGTGATTTGCATTTTTTTTATAATACCAACACGTCAAGGTTTGTCCGTCTCATTATTTTGGCGGTAAAGAACCCTCCAAACCATTAGAGTCTACTCGAATAAAAAAAAAGTGTTGACCGCCAAGAGAGTAGTTACAAAATGGCGCCCGAGCAAGGACCTGAAAGGTCATTTAACCGTAAGTAAACATAATCCGAGGGTCATTTAAAACCACATGGTTCAAACAACTTTGATTAAACATGTGCTCTTCTAGATTAATCTGTGGTTGGTAGAACAAAATATTATACATTTGCCCAATGGTTTGAAAGATATTTGTTTTTTTAATAATTTTCGAGGTAGTCCTAAGAAGATATCCAGACGGCTTCACTGTCCAACACGTGTAACCCCGAGAACCGCTTCTATTATCTTTATTTCTTTTGTTATTTTTTCTTCTTCTAAACATTTAAATGACAGCGGTGGTTATCACATTTTAACGCTTAATTTTCAAGTGGGGTCAGACACATGATCAGTGTTATGCCGTATTGTCTACACCTCGTAGATAATTAATATTCTGCATGTGTAGAGATTGTATGAAAACAATTAAAAACATGGCGTCGATAATGTAGAAAATGTAGACAATGTTGAAAACGATTGTTTCTATTAGAAATCAGCATAGTTCTACGATTTCTTTGTTAATTGAACCATTTCGGCTTCATTTCTAACTCACATTTGAAAATTTTTAACTCAGTTTTTATGTATGGCAATGACGTAATTAATGTTTATAATAGGTGTTTATATGCTCGAAAAACGGTATCATAAGAAGAAATGGATATGTCTTGGATGTAATTTAACTGGCTTAGTACAATTTTAGAAATACTTCAAAAAAGATAAAAACCTATGTTATAAAATGTAGGGCTATATACATGTTAAACTTTTAAAACCAAATAAAGAGCTGTCAAAATAAACTGTTTTGAGCCATCATACTTCACTGAGCAAAATCATCACCACGCAATAAAATTTTAACGCACAAACTCATGAATGTATAATAACGGCTATCACACAGTACAAATTTAATTTCGGTAAAATCGCTCAAATACCCCAAAACTTTCATGAATCTTGTAAATCCAACGTGCACAAATATTTGATTGTTATACACACAACCAATTCATGTGGCCGCCATATGAGTATGCCATCCTTTTGCTTAAGAAATAGATGTTAAACTTGGGTAATGAAGAAAAATCGTAACTGCTTCCAGCACTATAACTGTAGTTTAAATATTAAGGTGCTTCAGAAAATTTTACCGCATTCTTCAACACTGATACGATACGTATGTATATGCATAATTAGCTACCAGCGCTAAAACATGATGTGGAATAATGCAAGTTGTAACTGTTTCTTGCGCCATAACGGAAGTTTTTAGTACTAATATTTACTGCAATTTAAAGCATTCTTCAAGGATTTTTCAAACACATACGATAAGGACATATTTTATGATAATCGAAAAATTGGCTACCAACGCCCAAGCGGTGTATTTATGAACCACAAAGTTTAGTACAAATTTTTGTATGATCCAAAATTTTTCAAACCATATACTACACAAGAATATAGGAAAAATGTAAAGATATGTCGTGATATTTGATGATTGTGTATGGCAGGTACCCACCCCTATGAGGTAGAGATCCGACAACTTTTCAATGCATCGAATTAAAAATAAAATATGATTGGCGAAAAACAATTCGAACCGCATAACCTGTTCTTCAGATATCATCGGTACAGACATCCTTTCATCTATCCATCCAGACAAAGCATAGACTTTTTTGGAATTTTTTATAAGGAGCTGACCTTAACATTCGTTCATTCGTCGTAGTCAACATTTCCGGAAAAATTTTCGTCAATTCTTATGCCTAGGTATAACCTTAAACTATGAATTATTCAAATTTCTATCGGTTTACTTAGCCAATTTTCATGTAAATCAATTAGCGCAGGTAACCGATACCAGTGTTTGTACATTTCAGCAGTTATAATTAAAAAACTATAACGTTACCGTCCCTAGTCACGGGGAGACATGTACATTCCGTTTTACCGGTCTACTATTGTACACTGTTCCGTTCTTTTAAGACATTGATCAGTTCAGCACAATATGGCTGAAACTTCGGGAGTAAGTCGTTGCTTAGTAATATAGGCAGTGGTAATTCATGTATGTTATGCACTAAGCTTTTGTTAATCCTAGCAGGATATTGCACTGAGCACTTTCTAGTGATCTGATATGGTGACAGTTTAACCTATCATACCAACCATGTGATTAAGTCTCCATTCTTCTCTTGACACTCTCGCCAAAGAGTGGAATAGCTTCTTAGCGTTTTCACAGACTCTGAGGACGTGGGGAACGTCGTCATTCGTTCATCAAGGTCAACACCTAGATATCTAAAGCACTTGACCATTTTCATGTTTTTACCGTTTAGTGATATTGTTGGTGGTCGACTAGCGTAAAATTTGCCCTTTAGTTGCAGCATCTCTATTTTTTCTGCAGATAGTGACATCTTATTTACTTCACACCATTGGATCATTTTATTTATTGCGGTTTGACCCTGGCGCTGAAGTTCGAGTCTCGAGTCGCCATGCACCAGAATGACTTTGTCATCCGCGAAAGCAATTTCCTCAAAGTCGTTGAACATGCTTGTGTTAAACACGAAATTCCAGACTAGAGGACCCAAAATAGAGCCCTGGGGACATCCTTTTGTAATTTGCTTTGAAACAGAACCATACATGTCGCTGATTACTGCGTACCGATTACTGAAGTAGCTCCTAGATTGTAGACCGATAAACTTGCAATGACACTAGGCCACGTAAAATTATCAAATGCTCCGGTAATGTCCAAGAATATACCCATAACATATTTAGAACTCAGTAGACATGCTACTTCGAAATCCGAATTGCTTGTCCGAGAACAGTCCGCTCTGTTCAACTCGCGGTATAGTGCGAGTGTCAAGCAACCTTTCTAGGAGTTTCCCCATAACTGGTAGTAACATTATGGGTCTATAAGATTTCGAACATAGTGGATCTCTATCACCAGGTTTCCTGATTATGATCATTTCACCCTTTTTCCACACCTTGGGATAGTAACCAAATTGTAAGCAGCTGTTTAATAATTTTACTATGCTAGACCCTATGATGGGCTATGCCAGCTGGAATATTCCAGTGTTTAAGTTAAGGCACTAGTGACCTCCTCCCATGTAAATGAGGGGTCTTCCGCATCGTTCCAACTACTGTCGGTAGCGATCTCGCGCATTTCTGATTGAGACCCAGTTTCGTCTGCCGTTCCGTCCAGAAGAAGTAAGGTAAGAAGCTGACCTTAACAGGCCGAAGTTAAAACAACAAAAAAGTAATAATCTACAATGTCTACAAATTTTCTACGCCAAATGAATTGTCTACACTATTTTCTACAGCACCATGTCAACAATTCCGAATTACGCGTAGACGCACAACACTGCACATGATGATTTCATGGAATCCTCTTAATCCTTCTGTATTGAATTCTACACAGGAAAACCTTAGTCAATTTAATTTATCTGGTTTCCTTAACGTTAAAATTTATCTCGTCTTCATATTGATCGTTTTCATTGCAAGGACTCAGTAATCGATAACACCGTGATTCGGTGGGTATTCTTACTGAGACTTGTTAGTGTTTGTCATGGAGAGGATCGGGTCTAACAGTAATTTCCATTGAATTTCAGTAATTCATTTTTCTTTCGATTCAGTCGTATTTGATTTCCACTACACAAACCACAAACCACAAAATTTATGTATTTAAAATTTTGATAAGAACGTAACGAGATAATTCGTTAGTTCCGTACAGCACCTTTATATTTACCTTTAAAATTTTTGTGTTGAAAATTCCATCGCTTCAACTTTTATAAAATTCCTCCGAATATTTAAACGAATTTTTACTGATTTCGGTTTTGGTAAATTGAGTCTTTTCACCTTCGCAAATTTTCCGCAGTTTATTGAATATTTCAGAAGCGGTTACGAATATTGGATTAATTTTTGTTACTCTTAGACTCGCAAATAATTTTTATCTTTCGCGGTAGTATTTGCATTCCCCCATTGCGTGGCCATTGAAAAAATATTTTTCTTATATTGTGTACTGTTTGTAATGGACCCAAGTGTTTATGTGAAAAACTTAAGTCCTGCGGAGTTGGAGTTTGAATATGCGGTTAGAGGTTTAAGTTTGGTTGCCGAAAGCTCAGATAAAAGTTTAAAACCGAGATTAACTCACAAGGAGCTCTACCCGCATAAGGAGATTGAAGTATGTGTGCGTCAAAATTTATCGAACTGTCAGATTAAACAAAAGCGGAAGGAAATGATCCGTCAATTGAATTTTTATCTGGGGTCTTTGTAAAAAGTTTACATTTTCATGCGAGAGTTTGCGAACGTTTGCGTAACACATGGAGCGAAGGTATTTTCCCCACTGCAAAATCTGGCGAGTTTTTTTCCCCAGAAACTTAACAATATCGTGGATAGTCAATTCCCATCTCTAAAAACAACATCAGCAGTTACTGTTAAGCCAACAGCACCACACATTAGAGACACCATTAGCTGACTCAGTCCTACTTTCCTTCCTCGGAAATTGGCGGTATAAAAAATACGGTATTTGCTTTTATTTCGAAAGTTGGGAGACGACAAAATCAAAATTCAAAACAAAAACTTATTTCTTCATCAATACGAAATGAAATATTTAATCCAATGCAGCAGACTGTGCCGACGAGGCATGAATCTCAAACTAGAGATATTTCAATCACTATATGCTCTCCCGTTCGTAATTCTACTGATGTAAATAACCATACACCAATAATCAACCAGTTTCGTCCCGAAAATTTGTACAAACTGCGACAAAAATGGAATTTATCATTGGTGAAACGACCAACATTCATGATTTTTTGTATAGGCTGGAACACTTGGCTCAAGACGATGGTTTTCCAGCAGGAAACCTACCAAAAATAATACAACTATTTCTGTCCAAAACGGCAGAAGACTGGATCTAGGTGTATAAATCAAACAATCCTAATTCTAAGTGGCTAGTTTTGATTTCGAGGAAGAAATAAAGGAGCAAATCTTACGACGATTACAAAAACCCAAAGAAAGTTTCTCCGAGTTTAGCGGTACAGAAACTAAATAAGTACTCCCTATCATAACACAAAAACATCCGTGAAAGAACTGAGCACATTATGCCGCCGGTATGAAAAATTGTGGGATCAGTCAGGTTATGACCCCCGGAAATTTACACAGAGTGGTAATAGACATAGAGGCACGATAAACGAAATTCAGGCGACCGGTGAAAATATTAACACGGTGAGAAATGAGTATATTAAAACATCCACAATAAGTGAAAACAAATAGACGAGCAACTAAGAGAGCCCGTATTCTCAGTTAAAGCTGTACCGAGAACCATTCCAGATTATCGCAACTTTACGAAAGATCGTGTGATTCAGCTAATATGCTGGAATTGTAAAGATGTCGGACATGGATATCACGATTGTGAAAAAGAATTCCTCAACATGTTTTGTTTTGGGTGTGGGGCAGCAAATGTACGAAAACCTCATTGCCAAAACTGTCTTAAACGAATTCAGGAAAACGACCGGCCAAGTTTGATGAATATGAGGGCTCCGCACTTGGGAGACAACGTAAAAGGAAAAATAACGCTTTAGAAGGAGATGAACATGAAATCGCCAAAGTAAACATCGAATCCTCAAAACACGAATTAGTCGAATTATCTAACGAACCATCAATTTCTCGGAATTTTTCGGAAATTTTCAAATTCGCCAAATAATGTTAAACAAGTTAGTCGTTCAAACTTGTTTTATTAAAAATTATATTTCTTCAATCTCTCAAAATATTTTTCAAAATGATCCTCGCCCGTATGCTAAAGTAGTTATTGCGACAAAACAAATGCACGCATTACTCGACAGCGGTGCATCAGTAAGCGTTTTGGGTAAAGGTTCGCTAGAGTTCTTGGCTGAGCTTAGTATAAAATATAGCAAACTCAAGTCTTTCATTAAAACAGGTGACGGAACACGCAATGCTATAGTGGGGTATGCATGGCTACCAGTCACTTTCGGTTCAAAAACTCACAAGATCAAATTCTGCATTGTACCAAATTTAGAATCCTCTGTTTATCTAGGCATTGATTTTTGGGAATTGTTCAACATAGTCCCAAAACTCAATGTGTGCGAGCTAAACGAGGCGGCAACAGAATCTATAAAATCCCATGTACTGAGTGATACAGACAAGACGAAACTCGAGAAAATTATAGATTATTTTCCTTCATTTTCCAAAAATGGACTTGGAAAGACAATGCTGAACGAGCACGAAATTGTTATTGAGACAGGTGTCAAACCAATACAACAAAGGTACTACCACATATCTCCAGCCGTTCAGCAATGTCTCTACGAGGAACTCGACAGAATGTTAGCATTGGGATTAATAGAGGTCAGTAAAAACGAAAAGACCAGACTTTGTTGAGACGCTCGTAAATTCAACGCGGTGACAAATAAGGACGCTTACCCCCTTCCAATAATTGACGGACTGCTTCTTAGTCTTTCAGCGGCGAAATACATAATGGACTAGACATAAAAGACGCCTTTTGGCAGATTCCACTAGCGGTACTATCACGTGACAAGACTGCTTTTACTGTACCGGGGCGGCCCAATCAATATGCCGGTTGATGCATCAAATTATTCCACATGAACTACAGGATAGAGTTTTTGTTTATCTGGATGATTTGCTGATCATCACCGCTACATTGAAGGATCATTTTGAGTTGTTGGAGCTGGCTGCAGACTTATTACGGACGGCGGGACAATTAACGTTGAAAAAAGTAAATTTACAATGAGGGAGATCCGATATTTAGGATACCTAGTTGGTGAAAACGGATAGGCCCCAAACAATGTGAAGCAATCGCGCAGGTTACTAGGCATGGCCGGTTGGTATCGACGCTTCATTCTAAATTTCGCAGCCATTACATCTCATATGACTGACTGTTTGAAGAAAGGTAAATCCTATTGGACACAAGACGCAAGAAATTAAACGCTTTGAACAAATTAAAAACCTTACTTACGACAGCTCCCGCACTGATCAACCCCTCATACGAAAACCCTTTCTATATTTGCTGCGGCGCTAGTACAGAAGGATTGGGTGCTATACTAAACCAACTGGATCAAGAAGAGAATGAAAATCCGATCGCCTTTATTTCACAGAAGCTGAATAAGGCACAGAAAAATTATTCAGTAACTGAATTGGAGTGTCTAGCGATAATACTAGCGGTTAAGAAATTTAGACCTTACGTGGAAGTAAGTGTAAATACATTTTTACATTAATTACAAACCACGCCAGCTTAAAGTGGCTCATGGGTCAACGTGACCTGAATGGCTCGCACGTTGGAGCCTAAAACTACAAGGGTATACATTTTCTATCAGATATGCTGTCGCGTGTCTATTGCGATACTCGAGAAGAACATATTTCGAATACTTTCAAATTTCCAACTTTACCCGAAATAGATTCATCGGAATTTAAAGAGCCAAAACCTGAAGATGAACTATCTGACCTTTCTTTATGGAAACTGTGGGAACCAGGTAAAATTAGAAATGGCCTCATCGAAAAGGAACATAATGAACCACTTTCTTCTCAAGGTGGAATAAGTAAAACATTACAACGACTACGCAGATTCTTTTATTGGCCTGGTATGACCAAGAACGTGTCTTTTGTGTTGTTTCGTGATATATTCTGAATTATTAAGATTAATTCATGTAGAATTAATTAAAAAGATTAATTAATTAAAAGATTTCATCGGCAATTGTAAAATTTGTAAATCGAACGACCATGGCGGCGCATTTACATTGACCTGCTTGGGCCATACCCCAGATAGTCACAAGGAAAAACAATCATCTTTATTGCGTTAGACCATCTTACCAAGCATGTGGTACTAAAAACATTAAGCAAAGGAAGTTCTCAACACATAGTGGATTTGGTACGTGACGAAATATTTTTTGTCTATGGTGTTCCGGAAACTGTTCACTTAGACAATGGATCTCAATTCAAGAGTTTGGAATATAAAAGCCTGTTTACTCACCCCAATCTAACCAATCAGAAAGAGTAAATCGCTCGGTTGTATCCACTATCAGAGCATATATAGCTTCAGGTATTGGAAATGGTATACTCGAGACGGGCGATACACTGCTAAAAAAATTTGGTGCTTTAGCAGAAGGCGAAATAGAGCTTAATTTACCACAAAGACTCGCATTAATTCACAACCAAGTTAAATCTGATATCGACAAGGCATACAAAAAGAGCGCAGAACGGCACAATTTGAGAACACGGCCTATTATTTATAGCATGCGAAATTTGCACCTCTGTTTATTAAGGGTAAAAGTGTCAATTACCAAATAGAGGACGAATCTGACATGGAAGAAAATATATTTGCAATGCATATGCGATCAATGCGCCAATTTAACAACATAATGAACTCAATGTTTACAAATAACGTAAACGACATGTTTCGAGGTTTAGAAGCCATTACAGGCCACCAACTAGTTCAACAGACCCTTAATCATCATGGGCTTATGCCATTTCAATTTTTCGATAAATTAAGTCCCAATCGCTTATTAATGGGTAATATGCCAGACCCGGGAATGGCATCGTTCAGTTCAAGCAGCAACACCGAGTGCTAAAACTGGTCCAGGAGGATTATGTGAATCAAAGAAAACTGTTGAAGATTCACGTACTGGTGTACGAAAATTAGCGATTGGGCATCATATCTGAGATAGAGGAGTAGGAGGTGGAAGGCCACTATTAGCTATTTTATCATCTGCATCGACTGTTGTAAATTATATACCACAATTGCAACCACCACAACAAATAATTACAAGCGTACATACGGCCGAGGAAGTGACGGATAATAATAGCGACGATGAAGAGAGTAATGTTTGGAACGACTCCAATTGCATAACACTACGACGACTTGCTATCCATACATTTGGATACGTCAGAGCAAAGCAGAATAAATACAAATTAAAATACCGACGAAACTTCAACGAATATTGAACCATTTTTAGCTTTTGATTTAGTCAACTCAATTTATTTTCGACAGTAAATTCATTCATCATCATCCAACCATGCTGACGAAAAACTAAAGACGAACTCAGATTGATGCTAAATGGAGGCAATTTCTACGATTGTGTAACGATTGTCAACAACAAGAGTAAACAATTATCTTATAAAGATCAACATTTTTTAACATTCCCAATGAATAATACTTCAAAAGGGTTACAATAATAAATTGCAATAACCTCAAAAAGTCCAATTAAATGTTAAATTTAAAATCACTTCCTTCGAGCGCCTCGGCCATCCATTTATCGAATTTCTCTTGATATTCTATCGGCATTTCATCCTTCGATGAATTAACTTCACCACGGCGCATAAATCGATGATTGGGATCTTTTCGCGTTCCGCCATATATTTTCTCTAGCATTTCTAAGGTACCATCAAAATTAACCATTGCATTCATTTTCATCTCATCAAACGATAAATGCTTTGCGAGTTCTTTGTACTGATCATCGGTGTACGTTTTGTCGAAGAACTTGGCCACTTTTCGAAGCACACTTATTAAATCCCTCACCATGTCCTCGTATGTAATGAATAATATATTTGGTTCGTTCCGTAATTGCCAATATTCCAATACGTGATCGATATGCGGTGCCCATGCAACTATATAAAATTTATAAAATGAAATTTATGCCTCATTCGTATATACATACCCATAACGTTGAGGAATGCATCCAAGAAATCTTCTAAACTTCCCATGTACCGATAAAAATTTGATAAGTGACGATAGAACGAGATCGCTGCGTCTTTCGAATTGCGAGCAACATACACCAATTTTGGTTTGACCGTCCACAATTCGATCGGTAGCAGCGTAACGGGGAGATGTGTTTTGATGAATCGTGGACGAGTTTGTTCCTCAATTATTTCCAATGATTGTTTACCATCAACAAATTCAAATACACTCAGTACAGCTGATAGCTCAATTGTTCCATAACGTTTTCCTATTGGTGATTTTTTAGCAACGTCATAATTTAAGTCATTTGCAATTAACCATACCATTTCTTGGGTCCAAGTGGTTCCTTAGGTCAGCATATGAAATGAAACACAAAAATTTATATTACAATTTATTTTTTGTAAAGATTAAATGTAAAAAGGCTTACCACTTTTTGGAAACGCTGTAACGAACACATCATCCTTGTATACCTTCATCGATGAAATGTTGCTTGCATAATTTTTATAAGTAGCTGGCATTATGCGCGGTGGTAATTTGGTAGCATCGATTACCGGTAGCTTATTTTCGCCGATGTAACGAACCCGCACCAGTGACGGAACATCGCCATACAGGGCTTTCTTGGTTTCCTCTGTGTTTGGAATATCCTCACAGATTACAGACATCGTATGGTTTCCAACTCGTTCAAACAGTTAATTACTACTGTTGCCGGCAATTAATTTGAGCGTACTTCGCTATTCTAATAAAATAATAAGAAATAATTATAGATAAGGTACACTGGACAAGGTTATTGCAGCAACCAAAAAATAATTCTAACCTTGACGACGCATTACTTTTGGAAGTGTTGAAGATTATAATTTTTATTGTTGGTCAACGACCACGTGATTACGTTGTAAACTATAACACATCAATGCAATAAAAAAATGTGCACAACAGCCAAAATTATAATCTAGATTGTCAGTTTCAACACAGAATTTAATTTTAAGTTTAAAATAGATAATTAGATGTGGAGAAAATATCTGTCACTTGTTCATCTGTTGAGACGTAATCGTATTCTAAAGGAGTGCAAGCGCTAGTAATGTTCACGATTTTGTGCATCGTCTTGAACAGATGGCATCTGACGATAACATCTCTTTCAAGTATCTCACAAAACTTCAATATCTCGTCCTCTCGAAGACTGCTGAGGACTGGTATTGGATTTTTAAATCCAACCACCCGATACCAACGTGTGCGCATATGAAGTCAGCGATTCTTTCCTATTTTAGTAGCTCTAATTATGAGGAGGAAATCAATGAAAGCAAACTTAAAGAGTTCAAGGAAATACAGAATCGGTTTCTGACTTCTCAATCAACATTCAGAAAACATTCAGATCTACAGATTGTGTCATAATATGGACCTCACTTTGGAAAACGTGACCGTACCATATCTTCACTCTGTAAGATGTATAAGAACTTCCAATTTTTTGACGTGAATATCAGACAGGTTATGCCCCTAAGAAGTTCGTTGAAACTTTGTGACGTAGACCAAATGTGAATGAGCTCAATATCGAAATGGAAAACTTAAATCGTTGCACATCGAAAAATTTTCAATTCAGTTCTCAACATTTTAATGATAGCGGGATAATGATCCTGTACATGTAGAGGCCTATAGTCAAAACTCAAATTTTACCAACATGAAGGCGCACATGGTCGGCAGTCAAATAGTGTATTGGTATGTTGGAACTACAAGGATCTGGACCTTAGATGCTTTGGTTGAACCGCCGCAAATGTTGGCAAGCCTAATTGTTCCAATTGTTTAAAGTTCGTTTCGGGAAACAGATTGTCGAGTGCGTTTCAAATGAGGGAATCCAAGGAACCTAACTATCCAAATTCCTCATAAATTCTATACGTGACGATGATAATAATGAATTGCTTAATGAAGCAAACATTTTGAATTATACTCGCTATTCGATATTTTAGAGGCAGGCGTAATCTCCTAAAAAATTGTATTGCATCTCTTATAAAATCTAAGTCAATAAACGATCTACGTCCCAACGTTGAAATCACTGTCGGGACAAAGAAATTTATTGGGCTTCTAGACATTCACCCGATTTTCTAAAAGCCAGCAATATTAAATATCGTAAACTTATTTCTTATATTACTACAGCCGATGGGACTTGTAATAAAATTGAGTGGTACGTTTGGCTACCTGCAACCTTTAGCAAACGAACGGAAACGAGCAAGTTTTGTATTGTGCCGACGCTAAAGTGGCGATAAATGAAATTTATGAAGAGGCATCACCCAAATATAAAAATCACCTTGATTTGACCATTAAAGAACTATTGCCATGGTTCAAAAAAGTGGGCTGGGTAGAACGAAATTACACGAGCACGAAATTAAAACTGTAAAAGTTGGTAAGCCAGTCAAGCAGTGGTATTAGCCAGTCTCGCTTGTGAGTCTAAAAGACTTATGCGACGAACTAGATCGGATGCTTAATCTGAGCATGATTGAGGTGAACAAAAGTTCTTGTAGCTCCTCGATCACCATCGTAAATAAATCGAACGGAAAAGCGAGAGTTTGCTTGGATGACCGCAAGCTAAACGCACTGACAGAAAAATACGCCTATCCACTCCCTTTAATTTAAGGACTTCTTGCTCGCCTTTCAGATACAAAATTTATATTAGCACTTAACTTAAAAGGCGCGTTTTACCAGATACCACTTGCAGAATCTGCCAAAGTGTAATGCAACCCAATCAAAGTGTCGCCTTATGCATAAGGTTATGCAAAATACCACACGAGGTCCATGAAAGAGTTTTCGTATACTTGGATGACCTTTTGATCATAAGCGGCACATTGCAGGATCACCTTGAATTGTTATATTTAGCAGCTGACTTACTTCAGTCAGCCGAAGTGACAATTAATTTAGAACGAAGCAGTTTTATAATGAAGAAAATTCGTTACTAAAGATACTTGGTTGGTGAACAAGGATTGAGACCAGATTCGTTCAAAACTGAAGCGATTGTGAATCTCAATCAGCCCAGTACAATCAAACAAACAAGGAGATTGCTTGACATGGCTGGATGGTACCGTCGCTTTATTGGAAAGTTTGCAAGTGTGACCTCGCCCATTACGGAATGCATTAAGAAGGGAAAATTTACCTGAACCACGGAAGCACAGGCAGCGTTTCAATATCTGAAAATGTTACTTACCTCAGCTCCTATGGGTTTACATTAGATGTGACGCAACTACTGAAGGAGTTGGCACTGTGAGGTAAAATGGTTGATGAGTAAATGAGACTTAAGCGGGAGATTAGCACAATGGAGCTTAAAGTTCCAAGGTTGCCGATTAACGATAGAGCATATGCAAGGTAAAAGCATAATGTAGTGGCGAACATGCTTCATATATTGTGATGGGCTGAAAGAATTTGTAGATAATTTTCCTAAAATGTTTCGTCAGAATAATTTCGACAAGGTAAACTTCGAAGAAAAGGAATTTGTTAAGTTGCGTGAAAAAATATTGTTAGATCCGTAAACAATTTCTCGCTTTCAAAGTACACGATGGCTGTATATTTATTCGTCTCGAACCGAAGCAAAATAGTGTTCTTTCGGATTTATCCATGTAGAAACTATGAATGAAACCAATTGGTTTGCATTATTCACCGCAAACCTAATGTTTCGCCGAGTCTAAATTGCAAAATACATTAAATGGCTCTGCGACATGCTCAACGACTGCGACGTTGTTGATTCTATCATCATTCTCAGCTGCGACTAGTTCAAATTCTATACGTAAATCGTTACCATTTGACGAACGCCCGAAAACACATTGATCAAATTCATATAACTTAAAATTTAAACGGAAAATTAAATCAGCGGGAACCCTGTTTTAAACCATATAGGCTTTTTAGCAACATGCAAACTCGACCACTACCATATTCATATCAAAAGGACATGAACGCCTCGATGAAAAGGAATAACCATACTGTCAAAATGGTTTCAACTGATGTACATTTCACTATACTAATCGCCACGACATCACCACACGTGTGTTTAAACGAAACCTCAGGACGCTACTGGACTTCATCGTTAAGCAGATGGTTTTCGGACAGCCACGTTGTTGGATGTACTCAGTAGAGTGACAGAAACGTGATTTACCACATGCACACATTGTGCTGTCGTTAATTGAGAAAATCAGACCAGACCAAATCGATTCAATCATCAGCGCCGAAATACCAGATTCAGAAGCCGACCCGGAGTGGTTCGCGGTAGGGCGCAAATGCACAAAACAATATCCGCGTCTGTTGCTGCCATACACAATTAGCGGAAACGACGGTTATCCACTATATCGTCGTCGTTCACCCGAAGATGGTGGCAGAACAGTCACGATGACGGTGAAAAGAAAAGTTGTCTTGGTCGATAATCGCTGGGTCGTTCTGAATTGTAAGCTTCTATCGAAAACATTCGCAACTCAGTGCAATGTTGAGTACTGTAACTACATTAAGTCCATTAAATATGTCTGCAAATACGTGAACAAAGGTAGCGACCTGGCAGAGTTCGGCATTGCTGCGCCGGATGCAAATGACGAAGTGTCAAGATTCCAATTAGGCCGTTATGTCAGTTGCAACGAGACGATTTGGCGTATTTTCTCATTTGCATTACACGAACGTCATCCCACTGTTCAACATTTGTGGGTGCACTTGGAGAATGGACAATGCGTCTATTTCACGGAAGCTAATGTAGCACAACGAGCAGAACGACCACCAGCTACAACACTCACAAATTTCTTCGAAATTTGCCAAAGCGATCCGTTCGCACGAACATTGCTTTACTGCGAAATGCCACGCTATTATACTTGGAACCAGTCGACGAAGAAGTTTCAACGACGAAAGAAAGGTCCATCTGTTGCAAGATACGTAAATGTGTATACGACTAATGCGCTTGGCCGTCTGTACACCGCTCATCCACGACAAGACCAATGCTTCCATCTTCGTTTGCTTTTGTTCCATGTTCGTGGTCCTACTTCATTTGAATCGCTTCGAACTATAGATGGTGTGTTGTGCGCCGCTTATCGAGAAGCTTGCCAACGTCTGAATTTGTTGGAAAACGACTCATATTGGGACTCAACACTCGCCGATGCCACTGTTTCTGCGCCGGCAAATCAAATTCGATGCATTGTTCGCCATCATCATAGCGACGTGCCATCCATCGAAAACATTGAAATGGTGGAACAAACACCAGGATGAGATGGCTGACGACATTTTGCATCGAGTTCGCACTGCAACATCGAATTATGAGCTTGAAATGAACGACGATGCAACGAAGCTTTGATCATGATCGAAGGCATGTGCGTGCTTCTGTGCGGCAGCTTGCCGGCCAATTTGTTGAAATTGGGCATGCCAGCACAAATTCGTTCGATGCACGGTGAATTGCAACGAGATCAAGTGTACGATCGAGATTCAATGAGCCAAATAGTGCGAACAAATGTCCCGCTTTTGAATGCACAGTAAAAAAAACGTGTACGATGCATTGATGAAGGCAGTTGATGAAGGAAACTGCGGAATATTTTTCCTCGATGCTCCCGGTGGAACAAGCAACATCTTTCTGAATTCATTGCTTTTGGCCAAAATTCGCTCGAGATCTGAAATAGCGTTAGCAGTTGCATCATCGGGAATTGCTGCCACATTGCTAGACGGTGGCCGGACGGCACATTCTGCGTTGAAGTTGCCGATGAATATCCACACGAATGACAAGCCAGTGTGCTCAATTGCCAAGAACTCGTCGATGGCCAAGGTATTGCAAGAATGCAAAATCATCACCTGGACGAGTGCACAATGGCACACAAACGATCATTGGATGCGTTCAATCGAACGATGAAGGATTTACGAAATGACTCAAGGCGTTTTGGTGGACCGATGATTCTTCTGGCCGACGATTTTCATCAAACGCTACCTGTGGTTCCAAGATCAACAGCTGCAGATGAACTCAATGCATGTCTGAAATCGTCAAGTTTGTGGCGCTATGTGACGAAGTTAGTTGACCAAAACATGAGAGTCGCGTTACAGACCAACTCATCAACTGCTGATTTTCAAAACAACTGTTGGCCCTTGGCAATGGTTCAAATTATGTTTGGAACGGATCGATTTCGTTTCCTTTGAGTTTTTGCATGTTCACGACGTCGAAGGAAGAGCTTATCACGAAAGTGTTTCCGGACATCCGCCGAAATTATATGGATCACGATTGGCTCAGCGAACGAGCGATTTTGGCAGCGAAGAACAAGGATGTTGACGCTCTGAATTACTTGATTCAAAACCAATTCGCTGGGGAAATGCGTTGTTGCAAATTCGTTGACTGTGTTACCAATCAAGATGAAGCAACCAGCACGAATATTTGATTGTCGAAGCAATTCGTGTGGCCGCCATATGTGTATGCCACCCTTTTGCTTAAGAAATAGATGTTAAACTTGGGTAATGAAGAAAAATCGTAACTGCTTCCTGCACTATAGCTGTAGTTTAAATACTAAGGTGATCAGAAAATTTTACGGCATTTTTCAAGACTGCTTCTATGATATACGATACGTATGTATATGAATAATTAGCTACCAGCGCTAAAACAATGTGGAATATTACAAGTTGTAACTATTTCTTGCGCCACAGCGGTAGTTTTTAGTACTCATATTTTTTCTGCAATTTAAAGCATTCTTCAAGGATTTTTCAAAGACGTACGATAAGGACATATTTTATGATAATCGAAAAATTGGCTACCAACGCCAAAACGGTGTATTTATGAACCAAAGTTTAATACAAATTTTTGTATGATTCAAAGTTTTTCAAACGATATACTACACGAGAATATAGGAAAAATGTAAAGATATGTCGTGATATTTGGTGATTGTCTATGGCAGGTGCCCACCCTTATGAGGTAGAGATCCGACAACTTTTCAATGCATCGAACTAAAAATAAAAGATGATTAGCGAAAAACAATTCGAATAGCATAACCTGTTCTTCAGATATCATCGGTACTGACATCCTTTCATCTATCCATCCAGACAAAGAATAGACCTTTTTGGAATTTTTTATAAGGAGCTGACCTTAACATTCGTTAATTCGTCGTAGTCAACATTTCCGGAAAAATTTTCCTCAATTCGTATACCTAACCTTAAACTAAGAATTCGGTTCTATCGGTAGGTAGTATAGGTATCGGTTTACTTAGCCAATTTTCATGTAAATCAATTAGCGCAGTTAACCGATACCAGTGTTTGTACATTTCGGCAGTTATAGTTCAAAAATTATACCGTTACCGTTCCTTGTCACGGGAAGACATGTACATTCCGTTTTACCGGTCTACTATTGTACACTGTTCCGTTCTTTTAAGACATTGATCAGTTCAGCACAATATGGCCGAAACTTCGGGAGTAAGTCGTTGCTTAGTAATATAGGCAGTGGTAATTCATGTATGTTCATGTTACCAAGCCACTTATGTATTAGTGGCACAACCATCACCTCGTTACATTCGAAAAATAGGTGCTTACCGTCTTCTACTTCCGATCCGCATAAACATTGACACTGGTTCGTTATCTTAAATCTCTGCAGGTATGCTTTAAATTATTTATTAGTTATCCAGAGATAACTTGGCACATCGAGCTCGTCAGTGGTAATTTCATTTTTAGTCTTTCTTTCATATCTGGAGTGAAGCCAAAGGTATGCCTTCGATTGGCTGATTCATTCCACCTTCGTTGCCAAAGGTCAATCGCCATCGCTTCGATATCATTTTTAGTATTATATTGATCCTGCATACTATCAGCAGCATGTACATAGTCACCTATATTATTTTGGCCACGCCTTCTTAGGTGGTACAAGTTCGCTCGTTTTTTGATTAGAATATCAACCGGGAGTACGCCAGTCAGAACCACTACAGCATCTTTAGATACCGATCGGTAAGCTTTTGTTAATCCTAGCAGGATATTGCACTGAGCACTTTCTACTGATCTGATATGGTGACAGTTTAACCTATCATGCCAACCATGTGATTAAGTCCCCATTCTTCTCTTGACACTCTCGCCAAAGAGTGGAATAGCTTCTTAGCGTTTTCACAGACTCTAAGAACGTGGGGAACGTCGTCATTCGTTCATCAAGGTCAACACCTAGATATCTAAAGCACTTGACCATTTTCATGTTTTTACCGTTTAGTGATATTGTTGGTGGTCGACTAGCGTAAAATTTGCCCTTTAGTTGCAGCATCTCTATTTTTTCTGCAGATAGTGACATCTTATTTACTTCACACCATTGGATCATTTTATTTATTGCGGTTTGACCCTGGCGCTGAAGTTCGAGTCTCGAGTCGCGCCATGCACCAGAATGACTTTGTCATCCGCGAAGCAATTTCCTCAAAGTCGTTGATCATGCTTGTGTTAAACACGATATTCCAGACTAGAGGACCCAAAATAGAGTCCTGAAGACATGCTTTTGTAATTTGCTTTGAAACAGAACCATACATGTCGCTGATTACTGCGTACCGATTACTGAAGTAGCTCCTAGATTGTAGACCGATAAACTTGCAATGACACTAGGCCACGTAAAATTATCAAATGCTCCGGTAATGTCCAAGAATATACCCATAACATATTTAGAACTCAGTAGACATGCTACTTCGAAATCCGAATTGCTTGTCCGAGAACAGTCCGTTCTGTTCAACTCGTGTTATAGTACGAGTGGCAAGCAAACTTTCTAGGAGCTTCCCCATAACTGGTAGTATCATTATGGGTCTATAAGATTTCGAACATAGTGGATCTCTATCACCAGGTTTCCCGATTATGATCATTTTACCCTTTTTCCACACCTTGGGATAGTAACCAAATTGTAAGCAGCTGTTTAATAATTTTACTATGCTAGACCCTATGATGGACCATGCCAGCTGGACTATTTCAGCGTTCAAGTTATCCAGTCCAGGAGACTTGTTACGCTTGAAGCAAGTTAAGGCACTGGTGACCTCCTCCCATGTAAATGGGAGGTCTTCCGCATCGTTCCAACTACTTTCTGTAGCGATCTCGCGCATTTCTGATTGAGACCCAGTTTCGTCTGGCGTTTCGTCCGGAAGAAGTAAGGTAAGAAGCTGACCTTAACAGACCGAAGTTAAAACAACAAAAAAGTAATAATCTACAATGTCTACAAATATTCTACACACTCTACGCATTGTCGACATTTTCTACGCCGAATGAATAGGCTACGCTATTTTCTACAGCTGCATGTCAACAATTCCGAATTACGCGTAGACGCACAACACTGCACATGATGATTTCATGGAATCTTCTTAATCATTCTGTATTGAATTCTACACAGGAAAACCTTAGTCAATTTAATTTATCTGGGTTCCTTAACGTTGAAATTTATCTCGTCTTCATATTGATCGTTTTCATTGCAAGGACTCAGTAATCGATAACACCGTGATTCGGTGGGGTATTCTTAATGAGACTTGTTAGTGTTTCTCATGGAGAGGATCGGGTCTAATAATAATTTCGATTGAATTTCAGTAATTCATTTTTCTTTGGATTCAGTCGTATTTGATTTCCACTACACAAACCACAAACCACAAAATTTATGTATTTAAAATTTTGATAAGAACGTAACGAGATAATTCGTTAGTTCCGTACAGCACCTTTAATTTTTGTGTTGAAAACTTTTATAAAATACCTCCGAATATTTAAACAAATTTTTACTGATTTCCGGTTTGGTAAATTGAGTCTGTTCAGCTTCGCAAATTTTCCGAAGTTTATTGAATATTTCAGAAGTCGTTACGAATATTTGAATAATTTTTGTTATTCTAGACTCGTAAATAATTTTTATCTTTCACTGTAGTATTTGCATTCCCCCATTGCGTGGCCATTGAAAAAATATTTTTCTTATATTGTGTACTGTTTGTAATGGACCCAAGTGTTTATGTGAAAAACTTAAGTCCTGCGGAGTTGGAGTTTGAATATGCAGTTAGAGGTTTAACAAGTTTAACAACTGACGCTAAACAAATACTTTTAAATAGTTTGGTTGCCGAAAGCTCAGATAAAAGTTTAAAACCGAGATTAACTCACAAGGAGCTCTACCCGCATAAGGAGATTGAAGTATGTGTGCGTCAAAATTTATCGAACTGTCAGATTAAACAAAAGCGGAAGGAAATGATCCGTCAATTGAATTTTTATCTGGGGTCTTTGTAAAAAGTTTACATTTTCATGCGAGAGTTTGCGAACGTTTGCGTAACACATGGAGCGAAGGTATTTTCCCCACTGCAAAATCTGGCGAGTTTTTTTCCCCAGAAACTTAACAATATCGTAGATAGTCAATTCCCATCTCTAAAAACAACATCAGCAATTACTGTTAAGCCAACAGCTCCACACATTAGAGACACCATTAGCTGACTCAGTCCTACTTTCCTTCCTCGGAAACTGGCGCAATAAAAAATACGGTATTTGATTTTATTTCGAAAGTTGGGAGTCGACAAAATCAAAATTCAAAACCAAAACTTATTTCTTCATCAATACGAAATGAAATATTTAATCCAATGCAGCAGACTGTGCCGACGAGGCATGAATCTCAAACTAGAGATATTTCAATCACTATATGCTCTCCCGTTCGTAATTCTACTGATGTAAATAACCATACACCAATAATCAACCAGTTTCGTCCCGAAAATTTGTACAAACTGCGACAAAAATGGAATTTATCAATGGTGAAATGACCAACATTCATGATTTTTTGTATAGGCTGGAACACTTGGCTCAAGACGATGGTTTTCCAGCAGGAAACCTACCAAAAATAATACAACTATTTCTGTCCAAAACGGCAGAAGACTGGATCTAGGTGTATAAATCAAACAATCCTAATTCTAAGTGGCTAGTTTTGATTTCGAGGAAGAAATAAAGGAGCAAATCTTACGACGATTACAAAAACCCAAAGAAAGTTTCTCCGAGTTTAGCGGTACAGAAACTAAATAAGTACTCCCTATCATAACACAAAAACATCCGTGAAAGAACTGAGCACATTATGCCGCCGGTATGAAAAATTGTGGGATCAGTCAGGTTATGACCCCCGGAAATTTACACAGAGTGGTAATAGACATAGAGGCACGATAAACGAAATTCAGGCGACCGGTGAAAATATTAACACGGTGAGAAATATTATATTTGAGTATATTAAAACATCCACAATAAGTGAAAACAAATAGACGAGCAACTAAGAGAGCCCGTATTCTCAGTTAAAGCTGTACCGAGAACCATTCCAGATTATCGCAACTTTACGAAAGATCGTGTGATTCAGCTAATATGCTGGAATTGTAAAGATGTCGGACATGGATATCACGATTGTGAAAAAGAATTCCTCAACATGTTTTGTTTTGGGTGTGGGGCAGCAAATGTACGAAAACCTCATTGCCAAAACTGTCTTAAACGAATTCAGGAAAACGACCGGCCAAGTGTGATGAATATGAGGGCTCCGCACTTGGGAGACAACGTAAAAGGAAAAATAACGCTTTAGAAGGAGATGAACATGAAATCGCCAAAGTAAACATCGAATCCTCAAAACACGAATTAGTCGAATTATCTAACGAACCATCAATTTCTCGGAATTTTTCGGAAATTTTCAAATTCGCCAAATAATGTTAAACAAGTTAGTCGTTCAAACTTGTTTTATTAAAAATTATATTTCTTCAATCTCTCAAAATATTTTTCAAAATGATCCTCGCCCGTATGCTAAAGTAGTTATTGTGACAAAACAAATGCACGCATTACTCGACAGCGGTGCATCAGTAAGCGTTTTGGGTAAAGGTTCGCTAGAGTTCTTGGCTGAGCTTAGTATAAAATATAGCAAACTCAAGTCTTTCATTAAAACAGGTGACGGAACACGCAATGCTATAGTGGGGTATGCATGGCTACCAGTCACTTTCGGTTCAAAAACTCACAAGATCAAATTCTGCATTGTACCAAATTTAGAATCCTCTGTTTATCTAGGCATTGATTTTTGGGAATTGTTCAACATAGTCCCAAAACTCAATGTGTGCGAGCTAAACGAGGCGGCAACAGAATCTATAAAATCCCATGTACTGAGTGATACAGACAAGACGAAACTCGAGAAAATTATAGATTATTTTCCTTCATTTTCCAAAAATGGACTTGGAAATACAATGCAGTACGAGCACGAAATTGTTATTGAGACAGGTGTCAAACCAATACAACAAAGGTACTACCACATATCTCCAGCCGTTCAGCAATGTCTCTACGAGGAACTCGACAGAATGTTAGCATTGGGATTAATAGAGGTCAGTAAAAACGAAAAGACCAGACTTTGTTGAGACGCTCGTAAATTCAACGCGGTGACAAATAAGGACGCTTACCCCCTTCCAATAATTGACGGACTGCTTCTTAGTCTTTCAGCGGCGAAATACATAATGGACTAGACATAAAAGACGCCTTTTGGCAGATTCCACTAGCGGTACTATCACGTGACAAGACTGCTTTTACTGTACCGGGGCGGCCCAATCAATATGCCATTATTCCACATGAACTACAGGATAGAGTTTTTGTTTATCTGGATGATTTGCTGATCATCACCGCTACATTGAAGGATCATTTTGAGTTGTTGGAGCTGGCTGCAGACTTATTACGGACGGCGGGACAATTAACGTTGAAAAAAGTAAATTTACAATGAGGGAGATCCGATATTTAGGATACCTAGTTGGTGAAAACGGATAGGCCCCAAACAATGTGAAGCAATCGCGCAGGTTACTAGGCATGGCCGGTTGGTATCGACGCTTCATTCTAAATTTCGCAGCCATTACATCTCATATGACTGACTGTTTGAAGAAAGGTAAATCCTATTGGACACAAGACGCAAGAAATTAAACGCTTTGAACAAATTAAAAACCTTACTTACGACAGCTCCCGCACTGATCAACCCCTCATACGAAAACCCTTTCTATATTTGCTGCGGCGCTAGTACAGAAGGATTGGGTGCTATACTAAACCAACTGCATCAAGAAGAGAATGAAAATCCGATCGCCTTTATTTCACAGAAGCTGAATAAGGCACAGAAAAATTATTCAGTAACTGAATTGGAGTGTCTAGCGATAATACTAGCGGTTAAGAAATTTAGACCTTACGTGGAAGGCCATGTATTTACATTAATTACAAGCCACGCCAGCTTAAAGTGGCTCATGGGTCAACGTGACCTGAATGGCTCGCACGTTGGAGCCTAAAACTACAAGGGTATACATTTTCTATCAGATATGCTGTCGCGTGTCTATTGCGATACTCGAGAAGAACATATTTCGAATACTTTCAAATTTCCAACTTTACCCGAAATAGATTCATCGGAATTTAAAGAGCCAAAACCTGAAGATGAACTATCTGACCTTTCTTTATGGAAACTGTGGGAACCAGGTAAAATTAGAAATGGCCTCATCGAAAAGGAACATAATGAACCACTTTCTTCTCAAGGTGGAATAAGTAAAACATTACAACGACTACGCAGATTCTTTTATTGGCCTGGTATAACCAAGAACGTAAAAGATTTCATCGGCAATTGTAAAATTTGTAAATCGAACGACCATGGCAGCGCATTTACATTGACCTGCTTGGGCCATACCCCAGATAGTCACAAGGAAAAACAATCATCTTTATTGTGTTAGACCACCTTACCAAGTTTGTTGTACTAAAAACATTAAGCAAAGGAAGTTCTCAACACATAGTGGATTTGGTACGTGACGAAATATTTTTTGTCTATGGTGTTCCGGAAACTGTTCACTTAGACAATGGATCTCAATTCAAGAGTTTGGAATATAAAAACCTGTTTACTCACCCCAATCTAACCAATCAGAAAGAGTAAATCGCTCGGTTGTATCCACTATCAGAGCATATATAGCTTCAGGTATTGGAAATGGTATACTCGAGACGGGCGATACACTGCTAAAAAAATTTGGTGCTTTAGCAGAAGGCGAAATAGAGCTTAATTTACCACAAAGACTCGCATTAATTCACAACCAAGTTAAATCTGATATCGACAAGGCATACAAAAAGAGCGCAGAACGGCACAATTTGAGAACACGGCTTATTATTTATAGCGTGCGAAATTTGCACCTCTGTTTATTAAGGGTAAAAGTGTCAATTACCAAATAGAGGACGAATCTGACATGGAAGAAAATATATTTGCAATGCATATGCGATCAATGCGCCAATTTAACAACATAATGAACTCAATGTTTACAAATAACGTAAACGACAAGTTTCGAGGTTTAGAAGCCATTACAGGCCACCAACTAGTTCAACAGACCCTTAATCATCGTGGGCTTATGCCATTTCAATTTTTCGATAAATTAAGTCCCAATTGCTTATTAATGGGTAATATGCCAGACCCGGGAATGGCATCGTTCAGTTCAAGCAGTTTTGTATCGTTGACACGAGGTCCAGACGGGCGGCAACAAGTGTACAAAGCAACACCGAGTGCTAAAATTGGTCCAGGAAGAATTTGTGAAACAAAGAAAACTGTTGAAGATTCACGTACTGGTGTACGAAAATTAGCGATTGGGCATCATATCGGAGATAGGGGAGTAGGAGGTGGAAGGCCACTATTAGCTATTTTATCATCTGCATCGACTGTTGTAAATTATATACCACAATTGCAACCACCACAACAAATAATTACAAGCGTACATACGGCCGAGAAAGTGACGGATAATAATAGCGACGATGAAGAGAGTAATGTTGATGGAACGACTCCAATTGTATAACACTACGACGATTTGCTATCCATACATTTGGATACGTCAGGGCAAAGCAGAATAAATACAAATTAAAATACCGACGAAACTTCAACGAATATTGAACCATTTGAGCTTTTGATTTAGTCAACTCAATTCATTATCGGTGGTAAATTCAAATGCTGACGAAAAACTAAAGAAGGACTCAGATTGACGCTAAACGGAGGCAATTCCTACGATTGTGTATTTAATTCTAGATTACTGAAAATAGACCAACGTACGGAACAATCACAATAAAACCATTCCAATAGAAAAGAAGAGTAACCAATTATCTTATAAGGATTAAAATTTTTTAACATTCCCAATGAATAATACTTCAATAGGGTTACAACAATAAATTGCAATAACCTCAAAAAATCCAATTAAATGTTAAATTTAAAATCACTTCCTTCGAGCGCCGCGGCCATCCATTTATCGAATTTCTCTTGATATTCTATCGGCATTTCATCCTTCGACGAATTAACTTCACCACGGCGCATAAATCGATGATTGGGATCTATTCGCGTTCCGCCATACATTTTCTCTAGCATTTCTAAGGTACCATCAAAATTAACCATTGCATTCATTTTCATCTCATCAAACGATAAATGCTTTGCGAGTTCTTTGTACTGATCATCGGTGTACGTTTTGTCGAAGAACTTGGCCACTTTTCGAAGCACACTTATTAAATCCCTCACCATGTCCTCGTATGTAATGAATAATATATTTGGTTCGTTCCGTAATTGCCAATATTCCAATACGTGATCGATATGCGGTGCCCATGCAACTATATAAAATTTATAAAATGAAATGTATGCCTCATTCGAATATACATACCCATATCGTTGAGGAATGCATCCAAGAAATCTTCTAAACTTCCTATGTACCGATAAAAATTTGATAAGTGACGATAGAATGAGATCGCTGCGTCTTTCGAATTGCGAGCAACATACACCAATTTTGGTTTGACCGTCCACAATTCGATCGGTAGCAGCGTAACGGGGAGATGTGTTTTGATGAATCGTGGACGAGTTTGTTCCTCAATTACTTCCAATGAATGTTTACCATCAACAAATTCAAATACACTCAGTACAGCTGATAGCTCAATTGTTCCATAACGTTTTCCTATTGGCGATTTTTTAGCAACGTCATAATTTAAGTCATTTGCAATTAACCATACCATTTCTTGGGTCCAAGTGGTTCCTTAAGTCAGCATATGAAATGAAAAACAAAAATTTATATTACAATTTATTTTTTGTAAAGATTAAATGTAAAAAGGCTTACCACTTTTTGGAAACGCTGTAACGAACACATCATCCTTGTATACCTTCATCGATGAAATGTTGCTTGCATAATTTTTATAAGTAGCTGGCATTATGCGCGGTGGTAATTTGGTAGCATCGATTACCGGTAGCTTATTTTCACCGATGTAACGGACCCGCACCAGTGACGGAACATCGCCATACAAGGCTTTCTTGGTTTCCTCTGTATTTGGGATATCCTCACAAATTACAGACATCGTATGGTTTCCAACTCGTTCAAACAGTTAATTACTACTGTTGCCGGCAATTAATTTGAGCGTATTTCGCTATTCTAATAAAATGATAAGAGATAATTATAGATAAGATAAACTGGACAAGGTTATTGCACCAACCAAAAAATAATGCTAACCTTGACGACGCATTACTTTTGGAAGTGTTGAAGATTATAATTTTTATTATTACGTTTACCACACGTAACACGTCAATCTAATAAGAGAAATGTACACAACAGCCAAAATTATTTACAGAATTTAATTTTAAGTTTAAAATAGATAATTAGATGTGGAGAAAATATCTGTCACTTGTTCATCTGTTGAGACCTATTCTAAAGGAGTGCAAGCGCTAGTAATGTTCACTATTTTTTGCATCGTCTTGAACAGATGGCATCTGACGATAACATCTCTTTCGAGTATCTCACAAAACTTCAATATCTCGTCCTCTCGAAGACTGCTGAGGACTGGTATTGGATTTTTAAATCTAACCACCCGATATCAACGTGTGCTCACATGAAGTCAGCGATTCTTTCCTATTTTGGTAGCTCTAATTATGAGGAGGAAATCAATGAAAGCAAACTTAAAAGAGTTCAAGGAAATACAAAATCGTTTTCTGACCTTTCACTGAACATTCAGAAAATATTCAGATCTACAGATTGTGTCATAATATGGACCCCACTTTCGAAAACGTGACCGTACCATATCTTCACTCTGTAATATCTATTGAAGAACTTCGAATTTTTTGACGTGAATATCAGACAGGTTATGCCCCTAAGAAGTTCGTTGAAACTTTGTGACCTAGACCAAATGTGATTGAGCTCAATATCGAAATGGAGAACTTAAATCTTTGCACATCGAAAATTCTCAATTCAGTTCTCAACATTTTAATGATAGCGGGATAAATGATCCTTTACACGTAGAGGCCCTATAGTCAAAACTCAAATTTAGCCAACATGAAGGCGCACATGGTCGGCAGCCAAATAGTTTATTGGTATGTTGGAACTGCAAGGATCTGGATCTTAGATGCTTTGGTTGTAGCGCCGCAAATGTTGGCAAGCCTAATTGTTCCAATTGTTTAAAGTTCGTTTCGGGAAACAGATTGTCGCGTGCGATTCAAATCAGAGAAACCGAGGAACCTAACTATCCAAATTCCTCATAAATTCAATACGTGACGATGATAATAATGATAATAATGAATTGCTTAATGCAGCATTTTGAATTATACTCGCTATTCGATATTTTAGAGGCAGCCGTAATGTCCTAAAAATTGTATCGAATCTCTTATAAAATCTAAGTCAATAAACGATCTACGTCCCTACGTTGAAGTCACTGTCGGGCCAAAGAAAGTTATTGGGCTTCTAGACAATGGTGGCATAGGTACTGTGTTGGGCAAACATTCACTCGATTTTCTAAACGCCAACAATATTAAATATCGTAAACTTATTTCTTTCATTACTACAGTCGATGGGACTTGTAATAAAATTGAGTGGTACGTTTGGTTACCTGAAACCTTTGGCAAACGAACGGAAACGATCAAGTTTTGTATTGTGCCGACGCTAAAGTGGCGATAAATGAAATTTATGAAGAGGCATCACCCAAAAATAAAAATCGCCATAATTTGACCATTAAAGAACCACACTATTTCCATCTTTCACCAAAAGTGGGCTGCGTAGAACGGAATTACACGAGCACGAAATTAAAATCGTAAAAGGTGGTAAGCCAGTCAAGCAGTGGTATTAGCCAGTCTCGCTTGTGGGTCAAAAAGACCTGCGACGAACTAGATCGCATGTTTAATCTGAGCATGATTGAGGTGAACAAAAGCTCTTGTAGCTCCTCGGCCACGATCGAAAATAAATCGAACGGAAAAACGAGACTTTGATTGGATGCCCGCAAGCTAAACACACTGAAAAGACGCCTATTCACTCCCTTTAATTTAAGGAGTTCTCGCTTTCAGATACAAAATTTATAATAGCACTTGACTTAAAAGGCGCGTTTTCCCAGATACCACTTGCGGAATCTGCAAAAGTGTAATGCAACCCAATCAATGTGTCGCCTTATGCATAAGATTATAATACCACACGAGGTCCATGAAAGAGTTTTCGTATACTTGGATGGCCTTTTGATCATAAGCGGCACATTGCAGAATAACCTTGAATTGTTATATTTAGCAGCTGACTTACTTCGGTCAGCCGAAGTGACAATTAATTTAGAAAGAAGCAGTTTTATAATGAAGAAAATTCGTTACTAAAGATACTTGGTTGGTGAACAAGGATCGAGACCAGATTCGTTCAAAATTGAAGCGATTGTGAATCTGTATCAGCCCAGTACAATCAAGCAAACCAGGAGATTGCTTGGCATGGCTGGATGGTACCGTCGCTTTATTAGAAATTTTCAAGTGTGACCGCGCCCATTACGGAATGCATTAAAAGGCAGCATTTCAACATCTGAAAATGTTTCTTCGAGCTCAAATGGTTTTACATTAGATGTATTGCTAGTACTGAAGGGGTTGGTGCAGTGCTCTACCAAAAAAAAACGCTGATGAAAATAGAAGGCCAATCAGTGTTATGCCACAAAAACAGTCTAAAGCCCAAAAGAACTATACGGTCAGCGAATTAAAGTGTTTAGCTGCAATTCTTGTCATTAGAAAGTTTCGAGCTTACGTCGAAGGGCATAAGGGCATAAGTGTACGCTTATAACTGATCTTGTAAGTTTAAAATGGTTGATGGGTTAACTAGCACGATGGAGCTGAAAGCTCCAAGGTTGGCGATTAACGATATTGTAAATAATGTAGTTGCGAACATGCTTCATATATTGTGATGAGCTGAATGAATTTGTAGATAGTTTTATGTATGTGAAGATAGCCCAAATTGCATCCCCGAAAAACGCGATGGCATTACTAATTGTTGCTATCATGACAAAAAATCTCCACATTTTTACTCTCAGCCCCGAAAATATTTGCTATCACGATAGTAAAAAACTGTCATGACAGCTAAAATTTTCGGGGCTGAGAGTATAATTATATGTATTTATAGAAACACGTTTGTGAAGTAAGACAGGCTAAATTGAGTCACAGACGAATGTGATGGCAACAAAAGTATTGCTATCATTACATTTTCTACACTCAGCCCAAAAAATCATCACATTTTTACTCCCAGCCCCGAAAATGTTTACTATCACGATAGTTAAAAACTGTCATAACAATCGAAATTTTCGGGGTTGAGAGTAAAAATGTAGGGATTTTTTTGTGCGGTGCTCATCGTTTGACGGATGAAGGTTTAAATAACATTTATAATGTTTTTTTGAATTTCTCTATGTCTAGGAGTTGAGAAACAGTCCATAGCAGTCGGGAACTATCCATTGGCCCAACTAGCGGTGCATATCGTTTGACATGAAAATTTTTATGGAGCACGTGCGATTTTGTTTAGAATTTTTCTTTGTCTAAGAGTTGAGATATAGTCCATAGAAGTGAGAAATTATTTGTTGCCCAACTAGCGGTGTACATCTTGCTTAAACGATGCGACCCGCTAGTTGGCCCTACGAATAGTTCCTAACTTCTATGGAGTATATCTCAACTCCTAGACATAAAAAAATTCGGAAACAATCGCACGTGCTCTTTAAACATTCACCTATCAAACGATATGCACCGCTTGTTGGGCCAACGAATAGTTCCTGACTTCTATGGACTATATCTCAACTCTTAGACATAGAAAAACTTCGAAAAAATCGTTCATGCTCCTTAAACAATCGCCTATCAAACGATGTGCACCGCTAATTAGGCTAATGAAAAGTTCCTGACGTCTATGGAGTATATCACAACTCCTAGACATATAAAATTCCTAAATAAAACCGTTCATGCTCCTTAAACAATCGCCTATCAAACGATGTGCACCGCTTGTTGGGCCAACGAGTAGTTCCTGACTTAATATTCAGAAAAAGGTTATCCGCAATGGAGTTCAAGCGTAATAGTGTGTTTGCTCTATATTTGGCCGAAAAACCACAGCCGCAGATTGTTAACCAGTTAAAACATCTACATGTGAATAAAATGTTGTGTATCGCACCATAAATCGTTATAACGATACTGGCAGCATTGCAAAACGCCATGGGGGTGGACCGAAACGCACTGCTACATCGCCAGATATCATTCGGAAGGTGAAGCCAAATTGGCTCGGAACCCGCACCGTAGCGGCAGAAAAATGGCTCTTGCACTAAAGGCCTTAACATTTCATAAAACGCATGGTCTCTGGAAAGAGCAAAGGAGTTGTTACTCTGGCACGAAAGTGGCGATTTGCCGAATTTGGTTTTCTCCGATGAGTCACCGTCCGTATTGAGCAATATGTGTACAAGCAAAACGACCGGATTTACTTGCCCGGCCGTTCTACTGAAAATTTGGACCAACGGATTACCACTTGAAACAAAGCGCCACAGATGGTGATGGTTTGGGCAACCGTAACGACCGAAAACCGTTGACCGTTCGTTTTTTTGGATCGTGGCATTAAGATAAATGCTCAAATTTATCAGGATCATGTGTTGGAGAGAGTGTTAAAGCCTTGGGCACAAAAACATTTCGGCCGCAGAGTCTGAACAATTCAACAGGACTCGGCGCCGAGTCATAAAGCACGCGTCAATAAAGATTGGCTGAGAAACAACGATCCGCGGTTCATTTACACTGCCCAATGGCCACCAAATTCACCGGATGCAAATCCGCTAGATTTCTCAGTTTGAGGTATTTTGAAGAGCATGGTTGGGACAAAAAAATTCCAAAGTATCGAACATCTCAAGCAAGCGCCTCGCCGTGAATGGGCCAAAATACCGCAGAGCCACTTTCGTGCTGCATGCAATAGCTTTGTCTGCCGTTTGAAGGCCATAATCGCGGCTAACGGTGGCCAAATCGAACGCTGCTAATGCAATTCGAAAATTTAAACATTTGTGAACATTTTTTACTTTGATTCAATAACATTCATCAAAAAATAAAAAATCTGTGGTGTTTTGTTTTGGTAACACTTCGTGTCAGCCACCCTGTAAATAGTATAAAATATAAGGCGAGAGCTATAATTATAATGAAATGTCGTAATAGTATAAACAGAATTAAATAGTATTGCCATATGCACCTTTTTTATTTTTGGGGCTGGAATTTTAGGCTATCTTCACAATGGTGATAATTTTCCTAAAATTTTTGGTCAGAATAATTTCGACAAGGTAAACTTCGAGGACAAAAAATTTGTTAAGTTGCGCGAGAAAATTTTGTTAGATCCGGAAAAATTTCTCTCTTTCAAAGTACAAGATGGCTGTATATTTATTCGTCTCGAACAGAAGTAAAATAGTGTTCTTTCGGATTTATCCATGTAGTAACTATGGATACCAATAGGTTTGCATTATTCACCGCAAACCTAATGTTTCGCCGAGTTTAAATTGCAAAATACATTAGGCTCTGCGATATGGAGAAACTATCTCGCCTCTTGAATCTGTATCACCCAAATTCGTTGGCAAACCGTTGTTGATTCCATCATCATACGCAGCTGCGATTAGTTCAAATTCTATACGTAAATCGATCAAACTCGACCATTACCATATTCATAGTGTCAAAATGGTTTGAACTCATGTAAATTTCACTAAACTGAGCTAAATACCTCCTCATAGTCTACTCCATACACAAACGAGTTTTATGGCGTTCAATGGAACCATCAGATTTGTGTTTAATTTTAAACAACCGGCGATTATCAATAACTGGATTTGTCAACTAAAATTCATACTTTTCGTTTTTCGAATCGCTTCTTCATGCTTATCAGGTTCAACTACCAATGCAAACATCGTCACTTACTCCACAGACATACAACATTTTCTTGGATGTGCGCAGTATCCAAACCGCCATCGTTAATGCTTTCTTTGATTATGACTTGTAACAGTAACCATGGCCGTAGACACGTTTCAATCGATTTGGAATCGTATTAATTCCGTTTTTGCTTTTGGGACATGCACAAATAATACTTAGCATGGCTCTAACTCCCTCGGCCAACGAACGATTGTCTCTCTCTGTACACCCATTCTGCTCAGGGGTATACGGTTTCTAATGAGAAAGAACCTGTTTGTATTCCATGAAAAACTCCAAATCTTGCAGCAGGAATAAAAACTGGTAACCGTGTCTAAGCTCTGTATATATGAAAGTAAACAGTCCATGGTAACTCGAGAAGAAGAGGCGAACGCACCAAACGAACGACCGCACCGAAATCGAAACTATTGCAAACTGCCAGCTGTTGTTTGATATGCAGCATTACGAACCAAACTAGCGAGTGTGGTTTATGACAAAACCAAACCTGAAGTACAAAAGTGCAGGAATTGTGGCGAAAACCATACTGCTAGTTAAAGAGGGTGCATTGTTTATAAGGAGTTAAGGAAAAAAATGACACCAGTGCATACAACAAAATTCGCAGCGGCAGCTGTGTATGACGAATGCGATGATAACAAAACCCCTTTGTGCGACTGTGGTGATTCGATTGTGTTTTACTCATGAAAATCAAGTCCAGTGATTGACTCAGGTGGTCAGAAAATCGATCGGATCTTTGTATGGAATGGATTTTGCGCTCTGGTTAGTGACATCTCCTAATATCGATAGGTTTCTGGATCCAACTTCTCTACGAAGTGTTGAACGATACTCCAAAAGCTTTCAGACTTGTGCAATCCCACAGCTAATTCGATTTGTAGTCGTTAGCGATGTTCCTATACTGTAGCACCGATGATGCATCTCAAGTTAAATTCGTCTTCAAGTATGGTAGCTTCTACAAATTGGTTAGCTGTTTATGTTTATGAACGACGTCGACAGAGAAATTTTCGATTTTGATCTAATTCGTATAGTCGCCATCGAAGACTGGAACCTTGATTCGGGGCAGCTTTAGTTAGCTTGGCGTTGCTTCATAGGTATTCGACTGCGACTAATAGCTGTGTATGTTTGGTTTTAAAATTTCATATTGCAACGAGATAATAGTCTTTCCCTTAATCGCGGTTACCATACTCTCTCACGAGTTCCCCTTCACCGCACACGCTCTCAATCTGACCCTTCACACCGCAGAATTCGTTATACCGGGACACCACGTGGTGCTCTATATAGATTCGTTGCCTATTCCTGGCGTGTCGATTGAGATCTCCTTGCTCTTCCTGCACCACCGGATTATGTACGTTTTATTAATCACAAAAGGGCCAAAAATGTTGATGCGGATGGCGAATTAAGAATGAAAACACGAAAACGATTTAAAAGTATAATTTATTTGCTTGTTGTAATTCGTGCCGAGCTGCTCGAATGAGGATTTGAAAAAAGAATTCCAGATATTTACGCGGACATGCTACTTTTGACATTTCTGATTCGTGGTGTTGTCCGTTGAGTTGTCTGTTGATGGTTACCCGATGAGATGTATTATGTTAAGGTTGTCTAAAGTTTGTGTTTGATTTTAGGGTACCCATCGCTAGGTGGTGACACCGATCAATGAGGAGACGGTGTTGGCATATGCGTCACATATTGCAATAATAATTTTCCGATTATTTCGAATTCCGAGCTTGTTTATCTCTGAAACAGTACTCTAGAAAACCTTCAAAAAACGGTTAACATGTTTCAAATCTGTGGAGATGAAGAATGAAGCTCTCCATCTTAAAATTATTACAGAGCACGCATTATTAAACAGAAATTATAATTTTCGATATTTTTGACATATTGTCTACATTCTCTACATTGTTTACGCCATACTTGTACATCTACATACATTTCATAGTTACTTCGCCGATCCAAATTAAAATTTGTCTTACATATCAGTTAATGATTCACTTATAAACTCTTAACTGAATTTTTGAAAATCATTTTTACGAACTTCGGCGATAAAGCGAATGGTGAATCTGCAAAAATCGGCAGTGTTGAAACTTTACACAAGTTTCAATAAGTGTAAAAAAAATGTTACACTTTAAATTAAGAATGTTTCAATTTTTAATTTGTAATTAAAAACAACAAGACAATTAAAACCGACCAAACGTGCTCTATTGGTTAAAGCTTTGGCGTTTGGATCGGAAGGTACCGGGTGCGAATCCAGATAGGGGCAGGATTCAAAAGGGATTTTTCATCATCTGATTACGATCTGTGATGAAAATGAACACAACTATCGAAGTACAGAGCTTATGGGCCGACCCAGCTTCCATGTCAGTACTACAAGCTGGCATGGAGCTATGCAGTGTGCAGATGATTCTACGTAAATCGAACCTATAGCCGTACGTTTAAATTTATTTTACGTCACTAATCTAAAATTAAAAATATTTAATTATATTTTGAATTATAAAAAATATAAAATTCAACCATTCGAAGGCCATTAACGAGGCATCCAACAGATGTCTAAGTAAATTGAGGTATGCTATCATGTACTACTGACCCTGAAATGTTTGTCAATCCCCATCAAACAGATATTGTCAGTGAAAATGTTATTAACCACTTGCGTATTATGAATTAATATGAATTTCTGTAAATTTGAAATTTTCCAGCACCAATCTCAGAAACGTCTGGGCCAAATGGGTGATGGTTTCAGGCTTATAACAATACGACATCAAAATCTCATTATGATATCATGGGAAATACTGGTAGAAATAATTTAATGAATCATTCTACCGCAATAAAACCATAGTTAGGCTAGGTTACGTTAGAGTGACTGCCATCGCACACTTAGGCCAATAGTGGCCCATTGTGATACCACAGGATCCTATATCTCCTTTACTCCCGTTGAAACCATCCAGAGCTACTTATGTAGCGTAAAATATCTCGCACTCCACAGTCCGCGGATTCAAAAAGGTTGTCCATATCGTTCATACCTAAGTACTTATGCCTTCTGTCTGATAGTGCCGGACACCAGCATAGGAAGAGATCTAAAGAATCTTCCTCCTCTTCGTCCATACAACTTCTACAAAATTCATTCGTCTGTAGATCCAGCTTTCTTGCATGTTCCCCAAAAAGGCAGTGTCCTGTCGGTATCCCTACGACCAACCCTACCTCTCGTCTTCCCAGTGATATTAGTGCCTTGGAGCGCCGCAAGCTCAGTTTTGGCCAAACCTGTTTTGCTACTCTGTACGTGAGAGTGTCTGGTTCACCTCTCATTAGCGCCAATTTGAGCGCTGCTATAGGTTTTCCCAGACCTGCCCTGTTCGGCTGCATCTGGAGAGTCACGACTTTCCCGATCGCTACCACTTCAGCTTGGTACACGCTGCAGTAGTCAGGGAGAAGAACAGATATATTAACATTAACCTTCTCACAGAAAACTCCGGCTCCGACCTTGCGGTCTTGATCCGTTCCTCTAAATTCCCTCGAAGGATAGATGGCCCGGAAATCTTTATCGAAGCTCAACGTTGGTTTAACATAATCTAGATTCGCCAGTTCTTCCCTTAGCGATCTAACTATTGTCGAGTGCCCGCCTGAAGACACTTCCACTGAGAGACAGCCGAGAGTCTCGTAGCCACATTGGCTGTCATCTGCTTACCAAAAAATTCGATTGGAATAAGGTGGAACATAACCTCTAAAGCGCGTGTAGGTTTTGTCCTAAGCACCCCACTTATAAGCATGCACGCCATTTTTTTGCACCTTCTCTCTCATCCCTATATATGTTGCCTTATCCAGAGCTGGCCACCACACGCCCATCCCGTACATTAAGCACATGTCTTACCACTGCGGTATAGGGCCAGTGTAAAAGCTCTGGTTTCAAACCCCGTATCTTACCTATGGCGTTCCTACACGAGTAAATGGCTACATTAGCCGTATTCACCCTTTCCATAATGTTAGGCTTCCAGCTGAGGTTACTGTCCAAGATTATGCCCAAAAATCTCGCGCTGTCAGCTAAAGCCAGTCTAATGCCGTTCATGATAGGAGGGCTAACTACCGAAATTTTGTATTTCTTAGTAAATAGTACCAACCCTTCCAAGGGTTTACACCTAATCCAAATTTACTGGCCCATTTCGTAACGATCAGGAGTGCATTCTGCATAACATACCTAATCGTATCCAGATATTTACCACCCCTGTCTCCTCTCTCTCCAGTTCCAACAGCAATCCATTCATCACGACAGTCCAAATAAAGGAGGACATTACACCTCCTTGCAGGTTTTCTCTAACCACTCGTCTTCTAATGGTGGACTTCCCAAGTCCCGAGCTTATAATACTGCTTACTACCATCTGGTTTATCAACCTACTTATAGGGTAGTCCACCGTCAAAAATGACAATCCTTCCATGATGGCCTCCGATTTTACATTATTAAAGGCACCATCAATGTCCAGAAATGTTACCATACAATACTCTTGCGAGTATAAACTGACTACTCATCGTGCAAAGATCGTGCAAAGCTGTGTCCAAAGACTTTCCTTACAGTACACATGCTGCGACATTGCCCAATTTCTTGGATCAATTTTTGTTCGAATAACTGCATCTACCAGCCTTTCCAAGGTTTTCCTCAGAATGGATGATAGAGTTACAGGCCTCAGGCTCTTGGAGAAGCATGTGAGCTCTTTCCCGATTTTTGGATAAAGATTACTCTGACCTCCTTCCATTTCTTAGTAATATAAACCAGTTTTAGACATTCCCAAAGATAACCTCTAGCCATGGAACGATGACTGCCGAGTTCCTTTGGATCTCTGCTGGTATAACCTGATCCGCGCCCGCCGATTTATAAGGCTTAAAACCGTTCACCGCCCACAGGATTCGTTCTTTGTCCACGATGCCCTCCATATCTATTGAAGGTGTTCCTCAATGAGCTCCAGACTCCATCATGTCATGAAAGCTCCTGGAAAATGGGTCTCCATGAGAAGCTCCAATGATTCCGCACTTGAAGCTGTCCATCACTCGTCCGGTCTTAATAAATAACTAGGACTGGCTTAGTAGATACAATTTTTCTAAGGCGAGAAGTCTCAGAGACTTCCTCCACTCTACAACAGAAGAGTCTCCAAGACCCCATTTGTGTCCTCCTCAACTCTTTTATGAACTTTCTTAGGTCCTCCTTATAGGAGTCCCAATCCCAAACGATCCCTTGTGTTCTTGGCTTTCTTAAAGGCTGTCCTACACGCCCTCCGGTAGGTTCCCAACTCCGTGGTCCACCATGTTGGTTTCTGCCTGCCTCTAGGCTTTATCAGGGGATCCGCAGCATTAAATGAAAGATTGTATGTTTTTGTGACAATATCAAGCATGCAATCTAATTCTTCTAGTGTCGCCGGAAGTCCAGGGATCTCCAGCGGCAATAGTTCATCCAATACCTCCCCATATTTGTTCCAGTTTGACTTTCTGGGACTCCCGAAGGCTTTCCGGATAACAGGTTTAACATTGAGGTTATGTGTTACATATCGGTGGTCAGAGAATGAGTGCTCTCTCGCCACTCTTCACCCCTTGATCATATGAAAAATTGTTTCTGACACAAAGGTCACATCTAAAACCTCCTGTCGATTTTTAACAACAAATGTTGGTTCTCGCCCAATATTCCAAACTAAAAGGTTAGTATTCAAAATCAAAAAATAATCCACCCCTCTCTTTAATGTATCTGCTTCTCCAGATTGTGTGATGCGCGTTGGCATCACATCCAAATGTAACACATATCCTTCTTTGACCTGCTTCCCGGATCAGTTTCCCCAGATTATCCGGCGGAACTTCCTTCTTGCGATCCATATAGGCTGTGGCTAGCCGTAATTTTTCACAACGAACCTCAACCCTCACCGCTGTAGCATCCCCGCTACTAAATTGAGGTAGAAGAACAATATTCAAATTACTCTTCACTAAAATACACGATCTGTTCTTCTCAGAGTTACTTGAGTAAAATATTTTATTCCCCTTCGTTCTGAGGCCACAGATCCTGTTACTGTTAATCCAAGGTTCTTGGATTTACACCAAGTCCTTATCTAACTTAGTCAGTCTGAGAACGAGAGCTGTCGAGGCAGCATTCGTCTGATGCTGGTTTATTTGTACAATATTAATCATTGAACTCTGCCTTACTCACCTCTTTCGGCATCTGGCTAGTTGCTTCGGACGCCATCCGCATCTCGTTGAGAGTTCGACAGAATGTCCCCATCAGACTCAAGAGAGAGGAGGCTACCTCTCCGCACAAACACTGCTCGTCCGAAACATCGCTTTTCCGGTCGTCTCCCGCTCGCTTGACCATCTGCCACTGGGTACGTTCGCCATCGCCTCCAGGCTGTTCTTCCGTGCCCGTATCAACCTCATCCTTATATACTTTAATAGTGATCGAACCAAAACCGAAATTGCCCACCCCCTTTTATTTTGCAAGGGAAGCCCGGGGTTTTTTATTGATTAGTATGATTGCCAATCTAAAGCCCCCCTTAGCTTCGTTCTGCTTTACAATCCTCCAATCTTCCGCTGGAAGATCGGAATTACTGGCCCGAATGATCTCAAGGATCTCCTCTGGGTTGTCCGGCTCGGTTGGTAACCAAACGCGTGCCCTCGGGCTGATCGAGATTTCAACTTTGTAGACTGCCTCAAGCCTCGCGCCCTGCCATACCTCGCCTACTTCGGCTTTATAGAGATCGGCCGATCTCCGGTCCGAGCACGCATTTAACTTCACGTGCGCCTGGTACCTTCCCGCATCTCTACAGGACGAGAGGGATCCCGGATTTTCTCTCGGGACCCTCAAAAATATGGAGTTTAGTGCATTATACACAATTTTCCACTTCTCCGGCGCGATGATCTCATCTTCCTGACTTCTGCCAATGACGGCTAGCACCAGCACGTACTCCTTTCGAATCTCACTGAATAGCTTCGGTTTTTGATCCTTAAGAGCACCTGACATCATATCTCTTTGCACCTTGCTTCGCTTGCTGCCGCCCGCCTGACCTCTGTCTTTTAGACCCAAGGACCCTTTCTGAGGTATCGCAGCCGTTTTCTTAGCCCATGCAACAGATTTCTGTCTGTTCTACTGTAAGCTGCCCCTCAGGGCAATGCGATCTGCCCATCGCATGACACCTTAATCTGGCCCATTGGCTCACCGAGTACCGCAGCCCCCCGGCGCTTCTCTCCCCCCTTCAACATTCACCCGATAATTCAGCCATTCATATGGATATCCCAAACAAATGGGACCCAATCCATTCAAGCAATGACCCGTTTATAGAATTCCTCACTACATGGGGGACCCGAGAGCGCTGGGAGACGCGACGCTCCGTTCGCCATGGTCAGTAGTCGATGGTTGTATGATGCCATCAGTTCGCTCTTCCATACTGGGTATCATAGGCACTCAGAATTTAGTGAACAGAGATTAACCACTCCCCAGTTCCCAGAGACCCTGCTCTCAGCAGAGCTGCAGTTGGTGGAGGCGGCTTATTTAGCTCATCGCTAACCTACCTATCGATAGGCCGTCCACTATCCACCACCTGTGACTCCCCCGATAGCTGGAGCCACAGGAATAAAACCATTACAATGGATTAACTTTTTTTAATATTTTCCATGAGTAATAATCTCAAAAAATCCAATTAAATGTTAAATTTAAAATCACTTCCTTCGAGCGCCTCGGCCATCCATTTATCGAATTTCTCTTGATATTCTATCGGCATTTCATCCTTCGATGAATTAACTTTACCACGGCGAATAAATCGATGATCGGGATCTTTTCGCGTTCCGCCATACATTTTCTCTAGCATTTCTAAAGAATCATCATAATTTACCATCACATTCATTCTCATCTCATCAAACGATAAATGTTTTGCGAGTTCTCTGTACTGATCATCGGTGTACGTTTTGTCGAAGAACTTAGCCACTTTTCGAAGCACACTTATTAAATCCCTAACCATGTCCTCGTATGTAATGAATAATATATTTGGTTCGTTCCGTAATTGCCAATATTCCAATACGTGATCGATATGCGGTGCCCATGAAACTATATAAAAATTTGAAAAAATTAAATTTATGCTTATCTAAGCTTCATTCGTATATCCATACCCATATCGTTGAGGAATGCATCCAAGAAATCTTCCAAACTTCCTATGTACCGATGAAAGTTTGAGAAATGACGATAGCACGAAATCGCTGCGTCTTTCGAATTGCGAGCAACATACACCAATTTCGGTTTGACCGTCCACAATTCGACCGGTTGCAGCGTAACGGGGAGATGTGTTTTGATGAATCGTGGACGAGTTTGTTCCTCAATTATTTTCAATGAATCTTTACCATCAACAAATTCAAATGCACTCAGTACAGCTGATAGCTCTATTGTTCCATAGCGTTCCCCAATTATCAATTTTTTAGCGACGTCATAATTTAAGTCATTTGCAATTAACCATACCATTTCTTGGGTCCAAGTGGTTCCTTAGGTCAGCATATGAAATGAAAAACAAAAATTTATATTACAATTTTTTTTTTGTAAAGATTAAATGTAAAAAGGCTTACCACTTTTTGGAAACGCTGTAACGAACACATCATCCTTGTATACCTTCATCGATGAAATGTTGCTTGCATAATTTTTATACGTAACTGGCATTATGCGCGGTGCTAATTTGGTAGCATCGATTACCGGTAGCTTATTTTCGCCGATGTAACGAACCCGCACCAGTGACGGAACATCGGCATACAAGGCTTTCTTGGTTTCTTCTGTGTTTGGAATATCCTCACAAATTACAGACATCGTATGGTTTCCAAGTCGTGTAATATTTAACTGTAGATGGTGATTAATTTGATTTACGTTACGATTGTTGAAGATTGTAAATTGTATTGTGTTGATCGCGTAATTGTGTTGTAAGCTGTAACAAACGATATACTGGGTTACTGACTGTAATACCTTAGAAATTAGTAACGCTAACTAACCAAAAGGCAAAATTAAATTAGGTTTCATTAGGGATTCCCAAATCATCAAGTTGATGAAGTAACATTGGAAAGGTGAAACGTGTTTGACATTCAAATGCGAATTGAGAGGTTCCGATAACTCGAAAATGTTAATTGTGAAATTGTTATCTAAGTCCTGTTTACCAAATATTAGATATTTTGTTTTTTCGGCATTGAGCATCAGACGATTTAAATTTAACCAAGTATCGATTAAGATCAGATCGTTATTAATCATCGAATATAGATGATGTTTTGAGTGCGCTGTATGAAATATAACACTATCGTTGACTTCTCACATGTTACTGAACTTCAAACAGTCAAGGTTTTCTAGCCTTTCTACATGTAAGATTCCAATCTCTGGGGGCACTATCCCGAGATAAAACGTACAAAAAAAGAAGTAACCCCACAAACAAGTTCATCTATTTAGACTGTAAATGTTGCTGTAGCCCGAAAACCAGATAAATGCTGCCTTTGCTGGGGAGAGCACAATCTACCGGAATGTAAGAAGTTCCAAAATTTACCACAAATCGAAAGAAGTAAGGCCGTATATTATAAACCAGTTTGCCGACGACGCTTGCTTCCAGAACACGAACTTCCATGCAATAAAAGTTGTGAGTTATGCAAAGGTTCACATCACAACCTGCTGCATAGTAACAATAGTTCGCGATCCGGACCAGAAAATATAAAACCAGCCAATACAAACGTACAAGTAGCACATGCATGGAATTGCAAATGCATCTTACTAGGAACCGCCTTAGTGAACGCGTTTTCTGGTACTCGCAACGAGCTGATTCGTGTGTCAATAGATCCTGGGTCTCAAGCAACCTTCATTACAAAAGAAGCCTGCCAGAGATTAAAATTACCAAAAACCGCAGCGTATGCAGAAGTCACAGGCATGGCAAAAACCGAGGCTGGAGTGGCGAACTCAAAAGTTGAATTTACCTTGAAGCCAAGATTGCAATCCAAATTTTGCTTAGCCATAAAAGCATTAGTATTCAAAATCATAACGCGAGATATACCAGAGCAGCCTCTAGACCCATGGAATTGGAAACATACCAAAAATCTGATGTGGGCTGATCCAACATTTTACACTCCTCCCCAATCGACTTATTATTGGGTGCGGACTATTATGGAGAAATTTTAATGAGTAATGTAGCAAAGGCCTCATCCAACGAACCGATAGCCCAACAAACCAAACTATTCCTTGGCGTTCAATATAAGAAGTTCATGGATGAATATATCGCTTTGGGACACATGAAAGTTGCTGAAACAGCTACTGAAGCTGGTTACCATTACCTGCTACATCATGCAGCTCTGAAGGATTCGAGCACAACTACGAAATTGAGGGTAGTTTTCGATGGCTCTGCCAAAACCACAACAGGAACATCGCTAAATGACGTAATGTGCTAAACGACGTAATGTTGGCGGGTCCTACTCTTCAAAATGAATTATTATCCATACTGTTAAGGTGGCGAAAGCATAAACACGTCCACACACCTGATATCGAAAAAATGTTGCCGTTGATGAAGATGATCAGAACTATCAACGTATTTTATGGAGAGAGTCTCCGCAACAAGAAATTCAGGAGTTTTAGCTGACCACCGTCGCATATGGAACAGAAGCAGCAACTTATTTAGCGTTGAAATCACTACAAAAGCTGGCCATCGATGAACAACCAAACTATCCTATAGCGTCAAACGTAGTTTTAAATGATTTCTACGTGGATGACCAAATTTCTGGGTAAAACACACTGGAAGAAGCCTTAATCAGCCAAAAACAAACCATTGATTTACTGAATTGCGGTGGGTTTACGTAAGAGAAAATGGGCAACAAACAACACAGCTCTCTTGGGAGCCATACCAGTGCATCTAAGGAATCAAAATCGATTGAAATTCAAGCTTGATGACACAATTAAAACTCTTGGACTACACTGGAATCCAGCGACAGATACATTCGGTTTCATCGTCACTCAAACCGCGCCTGGCAAGACTACTAAACGAAACCTACTTTCGGATAGAGCAAAACTTTTTGACCCATTCGGCTGGCTGGCACCAATAACAGTTGTAGCTAAACTGATGATGCAAGAAATCTAACGAGCAGGCCTATCATGGGACGAAGAACTTCCGTCACACATATCAACAAAATGGCAGAAATTTAAAGATTCTCTACCTCTCGTGGAAGAAATTTATTCCACGTTGGATCCATTTTGAGGAGAACAATATAACACTAGGACTTCATGGTTTCTGCGACGCCCCTGAAAAGGCATTACTATTGTGAGGCTTCTCGCATCAAAAACAAAGGTTGCTTCGACTAAAAACTTACTTTCACTACCACGTCTTGAGCTTTGTTGAGCGTTGCTGCTCACTAAACTAATGTACCTAATTAAAAATGCAATGCAAAATCCGAAAACAACTTCGTTCCTTTGGACCGACTCAATGATCACCTTATGTTGGATTCGAGGGCGTCCTCATAAATATAAAACTTTTGTGGCCAATTGAATATCGGAAATTCAAACATACTCAAGTCCGTCACAATGGTATCACGTTGAATCAACCGACAATCCAGCAGACTGCCCATCAAGATAGACCAGTCCGAAGGGACTAAAGAACAACAAATTCTGGTGGATGGGTCCAGATTGGCTACAATTTTCAACCGAACGTTCGCCACAACAAACTACTGCTCAAGTTGAAGCTACTATAGAAACTGAACAATTTTTTACACTTGCAACATCAACAACATTCAATACTGCCTCCAAAACATAGATTCACACAGCTACTAATCAAAGATGCTCATGTAAAAGCATTGCATGAGGGATTCAGTTAACTCTGTCACATCTTAGAAACAGATATTGGATCACGAACGGCAGAAGCAGCATACGTACGGAGATAGCAAAATGCAACACGTGTATTCGTCGGTTCAATGCTTCAACAAGGCACCAACTAATGGCAAGCTTACCCAAAGAACGAGTCATGCCATCACGTCCATTTAATAACACAGGAGTTGACTACGCCGGACCAATCTCACTAAGAGTTTCTAAAGGACGTGGGAATAAGCCATACAAAGGATACATAGCAGTATTTATATGATTTGCTACCAAAGCAGTGCGTATAGAGATTGTCAGCAATATGACCAGTGCAGCCTTTATCGCGGCCCTTAAGCGATTTACAGTGACAATGGATCTAATTTTGTTGAAGCCCGAACACTGCTTAAAAGGGATAAACAAAAAGCTCTACAACAAGAAAACCTTGACCTCCATCAAATGCTAGCTGACATTGGAATTCAGTGGTACTTCATACCACCGTCTGCACCACACTTTGAGGGACTTTGGGAAGCAGCTGTGAAATCTCTAAAATTCCATCTTAAACGGGTAATTGTAGACACAACCCTCACATATGAAGAGTTAGCAACGATTACATCACAGATAGAAGCATGCCTCAATTCAAGGTCACTTACACCAGTTTCATCTGATCCAAATATTAACACCGGCACATTTTTTAGTTAGTGATTCACTAATAACTATCCCAGAATCGAACATGCTGAATGAAAATATTCCTGTCAATCATCGGTGGAGATTAATACAAAAAATGGTTCAAGATTTTTGGAAACGCTGATCAAACGACTACCTTACCGAACTACAACAAAGAACTAAACCAGCAAACAACCAATGGTTAAAGTAGACGACATTGTCTAAATAAAAGATAACAATTTACCTCCAACAAACTGGCCTTTGGGAAGGATGATTGATCTACATCCTGGCAGCGACGGTTTGACTAGAGTAGTCACAGTAAAAGGAGGGAATGGTTCCATATTTAAAAGACCCATTACAACAGTTAGAGTCCTACCGTTCGACACCGAGAATTCGCCAAATAAGTCAGCAAATGACGCCCGTTCCAAGGTTCCTAAAGCCACCAATCTCATAGCTCTACCATTACTTCTACTATGTTTAGTGGCGATCACTATACTGCCGAGTTCAGTGTCCTCGACCGAACAGCTGATGTACAACATCACCACTCTTAGACACCAACCTGGGCTGCATCTAGAAAATTTAGGAAATCTCCGATTCACCGATAGCAGTGGAAAATAGTAGTTTACTTCAACCACACATCCTACTATTCAGATTTGATGGCATACAGAAATCTGGCAAGGAACATGGATCAACTTTGCATAGAAACAGCTGAAGACAATCATCAGATATGCTCTGTAATCAACACTCAGCTCATGCATATTCTAACTAAAATCGAGGACAAGAACGCAATACATTACTACAGAGAAAGGAGAAGAAAACGTGGGATCCTAAATATCGTGGACAATTTGGCAAGTGGCCTATTTGGAGTTCTAGATGACTGGGATGCGAAGCACTATGAAGAGGAAATACAAAAGGTTAAACTAAATCAACAACACCTTTTAATGATAGCGCCAAGAATCAAACATCTATTGCTGATGCAACTTTAAACATCTTAAAACGAACTGATGAAGACAATAGACCTCATTGGCAAGCTATTACACAACAAATAAGTTTTGCATTAGGTGACATCAACAACAGTTCAAAGTTGACGGCTTTAACCTTTCATGCACTTCTTCTGATGCTCTACTTCAAAGACACTCACGTGACGAGTTTTGCCACCACACTGACGAGTTTAGCCATTGCAAGCATAGCAACAGCGAAAATATATTTGTATCTTGCTACATCCCATTCATTCCGCATTCAACAACAATTTTATATGTGAATTAGACTTATTGGCATCACAACAACCATTCAACTGCCACATTGTAAAAAGAGTATCGCAAGATCCAAGAGATACATGGATAAACTTGAGAAACAATAAGAGGATTTTCTCAATCGGCCAAGAGCGGAAGGCTACTATAGCCGGTTAGGGAGATTTCGTTGCAGTATCACTACCACGCAATGGAATAATTCCACGCAAAGGAAACCGTAATTGACTCGTCATATCTACCGAAAGTCAACCTATCGATGAAGTGGATGGATAGGCGTACAAACTACGCAATTAAAGTGGAAAACTCAACTCTAGCGGATGATATAACTGAGCTGCACCAGCGAATACAACGGATACAAGAAAAGCAGCTCCCAGTATCACATCATGACATTCATCATTATTCTCTTCTCTATGCAATTATTGCTTTTATTATCTAGAAATGCCGAACCAAAAGGAGACCACCACCGAACGAAGCCTATAATTTAGAAAGCACGGCCCCGGAGAATGTTGATACTCAACAACGTAAATAACATAATATTTTTAACTTTAGTGATTTTGCGTATTCTAAGTATTTTTATATTTCGTCTTCTGCTTATTAAATATGATGTAATACTGTGGGCAAAAAATAGTAAGACTTTGTTCATAATTATAAAATTCTTTATTTATTTCTCCAAATCTATTTCGTCCCCCTCAAAGTAATCCCCCCGGCCTCAATACATTGGTGCCAACGTTTTTTCCAATCCTCGAAACAGTTGTTAAAGTCAATTTCCGGAATAGCCTCCAATGCGTGTAGCGATTCACGTTTAATGTCTTCAATTGAACTCAAAACGGTTTCCCCGGAGCGGTCGTTTGAGTTTGCTGAACAGCCAGAAGTCACACGGAGCGAAATCAAGCGAATACGGCGGTTGCGGAACGATATGGGTGAAATTTTTGGCGAAAAAATCACGTAAAACCAATGCAGTATGCGAAGGTGCATTATCGTGGTGCAAAAACCAAGAGTTGTCGACCCATAATTCCGCCCTCTTTTTACGAATAGCTCAAATAGTATTCCTTATTGACAGTTTGGTCGGTCGGAAGGAATTCGGAGTGTACCACACTTCGATAATCGAACAAAACTGTCATCATCACCTTGATTTTTGACTTGCTTTGACATGGTTTTTTTGGCTTCGGCTGACTTTTGGCACGATATTCGGCCGATTGATCGTCTGTTTCCGGGTCGTAAGCAATCCAAGACGCATCGCCAGTTATATTACGATTCATGACATCCAGGTAGTCGGAAAGCATTGTTTCACAGATGTCAACGCGACGCTGTTTTTCTGCTAAATTGAGCGATTTTGGAACCAATCGATTTCACTGATCCTTTCGATATTTCAACGATCCCAGTAAGGTGTCTAACTGTTAATCGTCGATTCTCGAGCACCAATTCCTTGATTTTATTATCGATCATCAGTTGTTGTTGATGGCCGTCCTAGACGTGGTTCGTCGTCAACACGTTCTCGACCCTCTGAACAATTTGTACCAATCAAAAACACTTGTGCCCCTCAACCTAGGGTACTCAGAGGGCTTCGGCTGTCTCTGTGTACACCTAGGTAACTACAAGGTAGCCGCGGGTACTACTTCGACAGTAGCAAAGTGCTACCGGGGACCAAATGCCAGTGGTATAAATTGGCTAAAACAAACAATGAGTGCAACAAATACGGAATGTAATACTCCAGGTGGTACAGCAGCAGATATGGTGCCAACTCCACACTCTTCGGAGGCAGGCCCAACAGATTCTGGGGTGGGTCAATCATTGTTTAACTCATTTGAACGAAGTTCCAAATTATCAAGATCACCAAGATCTTCAACTGGAAATATATTTCAGTACGAGAAGGAAAATGCCAAACTCCGTGAACAACTAAGAGAAATAAAAGAATTTACTACTAAATTGAAAGATGAATTTACAATTTTAAAGAAATAAATGAAGAACTCAAAAAAGCAGTTGAAACACGTGCAGAACTTGGGACGACACCTAGCCCAACAGCCGATGATGGCATCAATTCATTCAATACGGATGAAGAAGAATTAGAAAGAGAAACAAATTGGATGTTGAACCGGAATAAAATACCAAGTAAGAAAAGGAAAGCGCAACACTCACCAGAAATGGCGGTGACTTATTACCATCAACTTCAAAAGAGGTTTCTAGAAATCAGTTAATCTTCAAGAAATAACTAGCTGTAGAACAACATCCAGCTAAACCAAAAGAATGCCGTCGGGATATCAATTTTCGCCACTATACAATCGATTATGAAATCGATTACGGTAGCCGAGTACAAACTCGTATCTCTAAACAACGGCGTCTGGAAAATGTTGTAGACTCTGAAACTTATAGAGCTTTGGCTACAAAGCTTAATTCCGAGGGGCATCAGTGGTTTACCTATGAGGATAAGAATGATCGCCCAATTAAAGTTATGGCTAGAGGTCTTCACCCAACCTGTGCAGAAGAGGAAATTATTGAGGATCTCAAGCAAAAGGGTTATCAAATAGATGCCGTAAACATAATTAAGAAAGAAAAAATTGAAACTGAAGAATGAGTTCAAGTTAACAAAAGAGGGCTTCCACTATTTATGCTCTCTTTTAATAACAAACAAAAAGTGGAAGATGTGTATAATATCAAGGCAATACTTAGCATGAGAGTTAAAATAGAGCCATTGAAAAAGAATAACGGATTAATACCGCAGTGCAAAAAATCTCAAGGTTTAATCATACGCAGAAATATTGCCAAAGAGAGATTAGATGCGTGAAATGTACCGGAAATCATCATGCTCAGGTATGCCCGGTTAGTAAAAATATTGCTGCAAAATGTGTCAATTGCAATGAGTCACATCCCGCAAACTGCCGGGGATGTGAAATAGCTAAGGAGCTACAAAGAATAAGAAATAAAACGCGAAAACAAAGTCCAGGAGTATTGGTAAAAAATTATCAAACTTCCACCAAAGAGGAACCTAAACCTCATGCTAGTAAAACGGGAGAACCAAAACCAAAACTGTACTCGCAAGTAGTCATGACAAAGCCAATTATTTCGGAGCACACTACTGAAGGTACAGCAGTGCTCCAAAAGATACTAAGAAGCATGGAAGCTCTTAACATTCGTCTAGCTAAACAAGAGAAATGCCTTCAAGCTCTAAGCAACAGGTTAGATAAGCAAGACTCTCTAAATGAAATGAAATCCATGCTCTATTAAAATGATGCAAACAACAACAAATAAAACATTAAGAATAGTAACCTGGAATGCAAATGGGCTAATGCAACATATTCCAGAATTAGAAATTTTCCTAAATACTGAAAAAATAGATATATGCCTAGTATCGGAAACCCATTTTACTTCAACTTCATATCTTAAAATATATGGATACAATTGTTACCACGCCATTCATCCAGCAGGAAGGACAAGGGGAGGATCGTCGGTGGTTATAAAAGAAAACATCAAACACTTTATAGATCTTAAAATTGAAGAGGAATTTATGCAAGTAGTCACCTTAAAAGTATTTATAAATAACAACAAAGAATATAGTGTATCGTCAATATATTGCCCCCAAGATATAATTTAATTAAACAAGACTATTGCACGTTATTTAAATCACTTGGATCAAGTTTCATAATAGTAGGTGATTTTAAAGCAAAAAACACCTACTGGGGATCAAGAGTAACCTCTAACAAAGGAAGAGAGCTGTTTGCAGCAGGAAGACTATGCAATTGCGATTTTCATTCTGAAGATCAACCAACTTATTGGCCTATACGGATAGAAACAAAATACCATATCATTGGCTTCTTTATCACCAAAGGTATAGACGAAAACTACATACACCTAGAAAGCAGCGAGGAGATTATGTCGGATCAGACGCCTGTTATTAGGACAATCAGTGCAACGATTATTAAAAAAACTAGTCCACCTTCGCTAACGAACAAAAAAACCTGCTGGGAGAAACTCCAGAAACTTGTTGAGGATAATATTGATCTTCAGGTACCAATTCAAAACGGCATGGAGCGGCATGGAGTAGTGCCTCCTCAAGTTCAAGGGAAATGCGCCGAAATGTTATTTATCCTCTAGAAGTTAGAGAACTGGTTGCAGCAAAACGAAAAGCAAGAAAGGCCTGGCAAAGAAGTCGATCCAATAAACTAAAGTTGCTAATTAAAGAAATCAAAAACGAATCCATTAATAAATACTTAAGTGGCCTTACTGGGGAAAAAGATACCGAGTACTCCCTTTGGAAAGCGACAAAAAGTTTAAAACGACCTAAACTACAAATTCCACCAGTAAAAAATGAAGATGGCACATCGGCTATAAGTGCAAAGCAAAAAGCTTCTTTGTTTGCAACCCACGTCGAGAACACGTTTCAGCCACTACCTAGACAAACTGCAGAGGAAAACATACCACCAGTATTTAAAATGGATAACTGCAATATATCTCCTGTCACACTACAAGAATTAAAAGAGGAAATCAATCTCAACCTAAATACAAAGAAATCTCCAGGGTATGACCTAATTACAGGACAAATAGTAAAAGCTCTTCCTGAAAAAGGACTACGTAAACTACTCCAAATAATCAAAGCAGTGTTCAGACTTAAACACGTTCCAAGTCAATGGAAAGTAGCAGAAATAATTATGATACCTAAACCAAACAAACCACTTAATGACAAAAATTCGTATAGGCCGATTTTCTTACTCCCAATAATTTCAAAATTATTCGAGAAACTACTCCTAAAGAGACTAAAACCAATAATAGCAGAAAGAAATCTTGTTCCTCCACATCAATTTGGCTTCAGAGAAAATCATTCAACAACAATAGAACAAGTACACCGAATTACAAACATAATTGAAGACGTACTTGAAAAAAAGAAAGTATGTTCAAGCATCTTCTTGGATGTAGCACAGGCCTTTGACAGAGTTTGGCATAAAGGTTTGGAATATAAATTACAACGAGACTTACCAAAGCAGTTTTATGAAATTCTAAAATCTTACATATCTAACTGACACTTTCGAGTTAAATTAGATTGCAAATACTCAGAAATAAAGAAAATATCAGCAGGGGTACTGTGTTCTATACACCTCGGGCTTGCCAACGATAGAGGAGCCTAACATAGCGACGTTTGCGGATGATACGGCCATCTTAGCAGTTGCTAATTGCATAGAAGAATCTACAAGCAAATTGCAAAGAGCTACTAATATTGTCAGTACCTGGACCAAGAGATGGCGAATAAAACTTAATGAAACAAAATCTGTTCACATAAACTGTACCAACAAGAAGGCCAACTGGATACCAGTAGAACTGAACTCGCAGCAAATTCCCTATGCAAATACGGCAAAATATCTAGGCATGACTCTAGATGCGAAACTAAAATGGAAAGAGCATGTAAGAAAAAAGAAGAGTTAAACATCAAATACAGAATGATGGATTGACTCTTAGGAAGAAATTCTGAGCTAACTCTACATAATAAATTGTTACTGTACCGGCAAATCCTAAAACCTGTGTGGACTTACGGTATTCAGCTCTGGGGCTTTACAAAGAAAACCAATGTCAATATCATCCAGTCATTCCAAAGCAAAGTCCTTCGTGGAATAGTGAAGAAATAAGCAAACTCGCGAGAAAACACATGCAACGTATTAGTCTACACCAAAATGCTGAGATACGTCGTATGTTGGATGATTCAAACCCAGTAAAACGAGTGTGAAGGAAGAAACCGCATGATCTACAAGATCCAATCAGGATCGACTAAAAATATAATAAAATTGTAAAGGGGACTAGCCAAAGGGCTACAACCCTCCAAACAAGAATATAAGTAATGAAAGATGAATTACTAGATGATTTGTAAATCAGTTGTTAAATATATATGTTAAAAAAAACACTTGCTCGCGGCATACAATTATCACCGAAGGCCTTTTCCAACATTCTGAACGTTTCAGCCCACAAAATTGATTCCGCACACAAAATTTAATGGAACTTCTTTGTTGAATAATTTCACTCGTTGTAAAAATGGCCGAATGCACTTTTTGTTCTTCAGAAAGACAAGCGTATACTAAACACTATTGATTATTTTGATGTGACATTTGGCACTGATGTCACTGACAGTCATACCAAGATAGGAAAAAAATATTTCGACGAATAGTTTTCCGCGCGAAATTTAAATTAAAAAGTCTTACTACTTTTTGCCCACAGTAGCATGCACATAATACACCTGTCACCTCACGTGTGATATATTGATTGCTAAGCAAAATTATAATTGTTAATTATGCTTAAGTAACCAAAATCAATGTATAAATATCAAAGAAAATAAACGGGTCAGTTGTCAAACAGAAACCATTTGATCTATGTGTGAGTCCTCATCAGTGGTAAGCAACAAATATTAAATACTAGAACGACACGAACACTTGAAAATCTTTCAAGAACAGCATAACGATAGATTTACAAGAACTTTTTGACATGAACATGGTCGAGATTATTAATATTAACTTAACTTGCGGTTGCCTAATCTCTGCTACACAATAATTAATTATTCAAAATTGCGACTTGGCTACTGAAAAATACCATTTTGACGTGAGTTCAATCAGTCTTAATTAAATCTGAAAGTACTATCTGCACTTTCAAGTTGGATCGAGTACTCTGTTCCTCAAAAATTCCGTACTGTTGATTTCTTCCCAATTGTACATCCCTGATGTACGTCATTACCATATTAAAATTTTTGGTTCTTATTTTACAAGTGCGGAATAAAAATGAAGCTCTCCGTTGGAAATGGTTCCTTTGAAAAACGGAAAGTCCCCATGATATATCGAATAGCCGCGGTACTTTAAACGTTTTTCGATTTTGACAAATTGTGAGAATAAGAAATGTTTAGGCTTTCCAAATTAATTTGGACCATTAAGAAGCGTAATTAACTTGATTGTAAATATTTGGAAAGGTATTTCTATCAGTATTTTGACGAGTTTAACGGATTTGCATATTATAAAATTTATTACGAACCAAGGCCAAGGCAATAATGGCAATTTAAACATGAAACCACATTAGTCACACGCATTACGCAACATACGAGATATTACCGATATTAAGTTAATTTATGGTTTTAGCCAGTTAAAATGCATAAATAATTTATAAACCTGTTTGCAACTACTTGAACTATTAATCACCGGTGACAGTCAAGGTTTAATATCTTGAAATCTAATTTCTTTACAATAAACTTCGATATCACCTTAATTGGTTCAATACACTTTGTGAGTAAAATAAATAAAATATACAAAATAACACGTTCGAAGAACTCAAAATATGATTTCTAATTATGACAAAAAGCTTCAGGAGTAACCAAGCTAAATAGAAAATATAAAACTTACCCGCACGCGAACTATTATTCCGATGTTTATGACGTATTCGACTGAGAAAATTCAAAATCACAAACAAATTATTGTGTTCGGCAGCACAGACTAACTCGCACTATAAGTCAAGAACAAAGGTAGGTTTATATACTTCGTGTAAATCACCAAGCCAATATTGTCAAAACGAACTGGTAGAAAAAATTTTTGTGCTCAATTAATTACAGGTCGATTTAAGTAAAATATTAACTTGTTTGCAAATTTGACACATTTTATGCCTATTGGCCACAGTTTATCTGTCCGTAATCTTAAAATAAATGACTTGTGAGATTTTTTACATATCCTATGAGATACCAGGTGTGTAAAAGTGAAACCGGAGTTTTTTTTAGTAAAAAGTACACGTTCATCGTATGGTTTAAAGTATTTTTCATTAAGGCCACGCCAAAAACCTGTTCTTCTTTTCGTAGGAAGTGAACTGCAAATAAGTGATAATAGGACAAAGCCAAGACTGGCGAGTAAGCCGCAAGTGAAAGTATATCCCAATTAAGTGCTTCCAAAATTTCCATGAAGAGTTTTGCTTGGTGTGGTGGTGCATTATCGAAGCAAAATCACTTTGTGTTGCCTTTTTCATATTCTGGTCGTTTTTCACGCAAAGCTCGATTCAAATTTATCATTTGTTGTTAGTAGCGTTCATTAGTTTTAGCAGCCAGTTTGTTTTAGATTTGGCCTTCTCAAAATAGATCCATTTTTCATCAGTCACAATTCGATCGAAAAATGACTTTCTTTTGTATCTGGTGAGCAACATTTCGCAAGTGGTTTTTCAATTTTTCCGTTGCCTTCCATTCGATTATGCGGAACCCATTTTCCTAGTTTTTGGATCTCTTCCATGGCTATTAATCGTATGGAGACGGCTTCTCGTGACGCATTCAATTGGTCCGCGAGTTGTTTTTGCGATTGGGCGTCATCCTCATCCAATAATGCTTGCAATTCACCACTTTTGGCATGCTCACCGTAAACTTTGACAAGCATTCGATGTGGTTCTGCAGCAGTTTTCTCCAAATGATAACAAAAACTCAATGATGTCCGCAAATCGTAATATGTAGGCACCTCGACATTTTTAACACGTAAAAAACATGTGTAATTGTAAGACACTTATAACTATATGGTTATGAATTGAATGTTGTTGGCAGGTGTTAAAAGAAAACAATAGAACCGATGACGTGGTTTGTCGAAAGGTACATTGACAAGTGGGCCATTTATTGTTAAATTCCGATTTCATAATTACACACCTGGCAAGTAATGCTAATCAGGTGCTTTATCAAGTGTATCTGTTTGTTGTCCCATCCAGTTTAATTATCTGGTTCCGCACCAAAACTATAATACTGTATCGGTTTTTATCGCGTGAAACTTTTCGTGTGCTTCGAATCACTTCATTCAACTTTTGGCGACGAGGCACGATCCTTGGCTAGTGTTTTTAGTTGGTACAATGAATTTAAACAAAAACGACGTTCACTTAAAGACGAGCCTCGTGAAGGTCGTCCAAAAACAGCTGTTGTGCCATAAAACATCGATGCTGTGAGAAAACTGATTGAAGAGGTTCGTCATGTGACTTATCGTGAAATCGAGGCATGCCTAGGCATTAGTAACATCAGCGTACATACCAGGTCGATACCGGGTCGATTGGTGCCGTCAAATACTTGAAAAATTCGTTGGAGGTACTTCTAAAATCGTATACAAGATCGTGACAGATGACGAGTCATGGATATATGCGTATGAGCCGGAAAGAAAAGAGCAATCGACTGTTTGGGTCTTCCAATCCGAAGAAAACCCAACAAAAGTTGTGCGCGCTCGGAGCGTTGGGAAGCAAATGGTAACATTATTCTACACGAAATCCGTTCATGTGGCTTTTGTGGCCCTTGAAAATATAAAAGTCAGTCAATTCAGCTTGGTATGCGACCATTTTTGCATCACGATAATGCTAGCTCACACACATCACATCAAACAAGAGAGTATTTGAGAACTCAAACGATCGAATTGATGGGTCATCAGCCTTACAGAGTTACAGCCCAGATTTGGCACCCAATATGACTTCTACTTGTTCCCAACAATCAAAGATAAGATTCGTGGACAACAATTTTTATCGCCTGAAAAAGCGATTGAAACGTTGAAAACTCATGTTTTGGAGCTATCATCTTCGGACTTCGGAAAAATTTAAATTTCTTAACTTTTTCTAAAAACTTTTACGGCATCCCACGTAGAACATAAATCTCAATTTATTTTCAGGCAAATACAAATTCACAAATTCCAGCACAGTTTAGTATTGATGTCATAGTCAAGCAATTATAGTTTTGCCATTTTCTACTTTGCAGTAATATTGTTGTAGTTTTTTGTGATTCAATAAACTGTTGAATTGGCAACGCTATAGATTTCCAAATTACCTGAACAATTGAGACGATTTTCTCAAATTTAACGTATATTGGTTTTCTACGAAACCGAATGTTACCGAAACGTGAAGTCCCTTTCGATTTTTTTATTGCATATTTTGTTTTTTAATTTTTGACATTTAATCGTGTGAGAAGCTTCTTTCGGGCGACCTTTCTTTTTCGCGATCACCCGAGTATTTTGTCATCAGCAACTGAATTCGATGTTTCATTAGATGAGCTCAAGATTCTCAAATTATACGCATCGACCGAATGGATATCAGAGATTAACTCAATTCCATTAGGAGAGCGTTCCTTCGCTTTCGTCTCTGAGCAGAATCTCGATTCAATCAGTTGCAACTCTTATTCTTCTTTCAAAGTCAAGACTGGAGTTTCTATAAGGAATGCCTCGGAGTATACAAAAGGGAAACAAGAAAGGCGCAAAGAAATTCGTTGAGGCTCTTCTGTGATAGAATGGAAGGGGTCTCTGATATCTCGCGCTTTAGAAAGATTTTCTCTTCTAGTCCAGATAGGACGGTTTCTAGTGAAGAGACTCTTGATCTTTTGAATTTTTGAGGATGGGTCGATTGCGGGGCCTTTGGTTGACTGCGGGTCTAGGGATAACTTCGGCGTCCAATTGGACTATTAAAAGTTCTAAGCTGTTAAAGTCAGCTGGTCCGGATGGCATTGTGCCAGCAGAAATTTAGAAGAACTCGGAAGTCTTACTTCCCTGGCAGCAAGTTATCTTCAAAGGGAGTGTGAAGCTGGGGTACATCCCGAAGAAATGGATTGAGGCTGAGTTATATTCATCCCGAAAGCAAGTAGAAGCTCGCACAGCAACCCTAAGGACTTAAGACCAATATCTCTGTCATCTTTTCTGCTGAAAACCATGGAAAGGTTACTGGCATCCATATTCGTTCGAGACTTGTAACCAGAGACTGGACGCGGTATTGCGTACCTTGGTTCTAGAAATTGAGAAGTCACTGGATTTTCAAGAATACTCGTTTGTGGCATTTCTCGATATCGAGGGAATTCTTCTTTGGAATGTAGTAATCAATGGACTGCTATTGGCTACAGGAGGGGGAATTATGCCGATGACGTAGCGATTGCTGTCTCGGGGAAGCATCTATGTACAATCAGAGATGTGATGCAGATTAACCCATCTAAAACAGAGCTGGTTCTTTTCACTAGGAGATATGGTAATGGTTCCACCAAGTTTAAATGGTACTATGCTGGCCCTTACTGATAGGGCGAGATTCTTGGGGGTTCTTCTAGAAAATAAGCTCAGTTGGAAACCAAACACGATAGAAAGAGTGAAGAAGTCCACTGTGGCACTCTATTCTTGCAAAAATGTCATCGGAAGGAAATGGGGTTTGAAACCGTAGCTGGTATGGTGTGAGTGTATGGTGGCCAGCTCTGGAGAAATTATCATACAGGAACTTGATGGCGAAGGTGCATAGTGGGGCCTTGAAAACCCCCACTAGTGCCTTAGAGGTTATGCTGTACTTTTTCCCGTTGGATATTATCGGCAAGCAAATGGCGGTCAATACCGCCGCCCGGCTATCAGCGATTTCGGGGTGGAAATGTTAGCAAAAAGAGCAGTCAACTATAGCCAGTTTTGTGAGGGATGACCTGGTGAATTTGGATTATATAGCACCCCTTTTGTGCTTTTGCAAGTGTTTTAAGGTGATTATCTCCTCTAGGGAGGATTGGAGGAATGGTCTAATTACGGAGACTGGGGTAGACCCCTCAAGGTGTCGTAACATGCTTTTGCAAGCTTTAGAAGATGATTTTTTTAAAAGTTAAGTTCTTCACCGACGGCTCCAAGCTCGATGGTAGAGTGGGAGCTGGTGTGTTCTGTGAGGAATTAAAAGTAAGTCTATCTTTTCGTCTACCTGACTGCAGCGTATACCAGGCTGAAGTTATACCAATTGAAGATTTCATGAACTGGTTGAAGCACAGTGTAATATTGTTGACTGATATTACTATTTGTGTGGACAGTCGGGTGGCCATTCTTTCACTGGATTCAGTTTCCCTAGCGTCAAGGATGGCGTTGGATTGTCACACATCTCTTAACTAGATAAGTGAACACTTCAATATCCAGCGGGGCTTGGTTCCGGACCACTCTGACGTTGAGATAAATAGCAGCGCAGACGAATTAGCAAGGTACGGTACGACTCTTCAACTGGAACCAGGGAGAGAATGTGTAGGAAGGCCTATGTCTGTGCTGAAAGCAGCAAGTCATAAGAAAGCAGTTGCCTTGGCAAATGCTAGGTGGCTCAAAGCAGGTATGGCCTGAGCTGAGCTTGAAGCGATTCAAGATCTTGATCACACAGAGGATGCGTGAACTAGGTAGAATTGTAAGAGTACTTACCGGACACTGTCTTTTCGGAGATCATGCAGGAAGATTGGGTCTGGATACAAATGACTACTGCAGAAGCTGCAAGGACGAAGAGGAGGAGAAGACTCTTGTTCACTTCCTATGCTCAAGTCCCGCGCTAGCTGACAGAAGACATGATCACGTGGGAAAATACACTATGGGCAGCCTCTATGATACCGAAAGCTGTAATGTGCGAGATCTCTTCCGTTATGTAAATAGCACTAGATAGGTTTAAAGGGAGTTAAATGATGTCGGATCCTGTGGTAGCACAATGGGACAAAACTGGCCTAAATGTGCAATAGCAACCACTGAAACCTATCCTAACCTAACCTAACTCTTATTCATCCAATCGATCTCCATTGCCAACCTTTGTTAATAATGATGAGAATTCAGCATTCTCCTGCCGCATAACTTCGGTCAATTCATAAAAAACAATTTCCTTTCATAACTGTTGACCATCGATCCCCTAAATTTTTTGTTTCCAAATGGGAGTCTCAAATCTAAGCGTTCTAATATTTCCGCCCCAATGACATACTTAAATAAAGATCTAAAATAAACCTTTGTTCGATAATGGTGTTTGGAGACTCAAAAGAGTGATTTTAAACGTAGGATGAACAGTCGTGTCTCCTATACCAATCAGCTTTCCCTGTGGGTGCACATGGAAGATAGGCATTACAATAACCAACCATATCTGTGAATCGATTACAAATTTCCATGATGTTTTTGATGAGAAAGTATTCCCACATCCGTCCTAGTGGATCTGAACAGTTGTAATGGTAGTTGGTTTTTTGAGGTTGACAACCTCATAAGCTCGAGAATCTCTGCAGTTTCCAACGAAGTGTCTTTATTTTTCCATATTGCCCTGAGTTTATTCATCGTCGCTGCTACTACGTCATCGTTGATTCCCGAATTCGGATCATGACTAATATGTTGATGGTGAATTGTTGAGCTCCATCTCTTCCCGACATAATCGCGCGCAAATTTCCATCGTTTTAGCGATATCTGAATTGGATTCGAATTCTTTTCTCCCCTCCATTATAAGGCCTTCATTTTTATTGAACATGGTACGACACGGCGTATGTTACGTAAAGATTTGGGTTTAAAGGCGTATAAGATCCAACTAGTTCTAGAATTGAAGCCATTGGTCCTTCATAAGCGTCGTTCATTTGCTGATTTTGCCTTGTCCAGTGATGAGGCTCATTTCTGGATAAACAGCTATGTGAACAAACAAAATGGCAATATCGAGCGAAAACGACCCAGAAGTTATTAGTCCAAGTTCATTGTATCCAGAAAAACTAACTGTATGGTGTGCTTTTCATGCTGTTGGTGTTATCGGTCTTTACTCTTTCGGAAATGAGTAAGGACAGCATGCCACTTAAACGATCGTTTGAAAGATGGTGCTACGAGTCATTCAGCAAACGCTGCCATCGATTTGTTTAAAACAAAATTTAATGTGGAAAATATCTCATGAAATGGACCGGAGCATTGGGTTCCTAGATCTTGCGACTCCATTGGATTATTTCTTGTGGGGATATTTGAAGTCACTTGTTTATGATAATAAACCGACATCAATTGACCAATTACAAACAAACATTATTCGTGTTATTGGTAAGATTTGTGAAGATTTATGCCAAAAAGTGGTCCAAAATTCGGTTGAAAGAATGCGCTAGATTATATTCCATCATTAATGTCATGAATTAAGTTTCCAAATAACAAGGAATTTTCATCGTGTGAGTCACGACAGAAGACCCATTTTAGAAATCCCACGGTTTTCTTATTTTGTCGAGTAGTATTTGATTGTGCAATTTTGTGCGGATAACGGTAAAATTTGTACTTAATGTATTTTGCGAGGTAATGTGGGATTTCTGATGTGATTATCACAACAGATCTCCCATAGATCCGTTTAATCATCAAAGCATACGTTTTGCTTTAGTTTAGTTATGCCAAACTGTGCATGCCAAAACAATTTAGTCCTACTCCAGAATTGGTTAGGATTTTTCCTAGAGCGGCTATATCTGCCCATTTACATGCGTTATGCACAAAATCTGTTAAAGCAGATCAACCATGTAAGAAAAGTCGTAGTTTCCTAGTCACAATGTGTAGACTAGAAGTATATAACCTGATAAGACCAGGATTCACTGGTGGCATACTCCATATCAGCCAGAATTGGGAAAAGAAAATCCCCGTTTCAACCCTATATTTAAAACTTAAACTTTTGAAATACATTTCGTGAATGATTTTTGAAAATCGCACATTTTATTAATGAAATCACTTAAACTGGTGAAATGAACATTCGCGTACTTTCCATAAGCCAGGCCCTAAAAAAGCCTGATTTTCAAAAATCGCACATATAAAATTTTTAAAAAACGATCTTTTGAAATTAGGGTTGAAGGCAGAGTCTTCTATGTGTGATTCTAACTTATAGAGAGTAGACACAATCATGAAACTTGATCAATATATCCAGTACAAGCAGTTCTATCAGTGCATTTTGAATTTCCTTTTTTCGCTGATGTTCTCCAACGCAATCTCTAACTGATTCTTGAATACCAGCCAATGCTTGTTCACATCATTGTCGTGTATATTAGTGATGTTTGATTCTTTAGTAACGCCGGCTCTGTCATCTAGCACCCCGAATAGCTCGTTGGATATATTTCCTCCTAAACTAAAAAATCCCCGTCGGCTTTTTCCAAAACTCTTACTCATTCTCGAGGTTATAAAGTTGTCGCTAGGTTATGAACAATTTTTAGCTAACCTGTCTAAGAAGCGTTTATAGGCAGCTATCTATCATAGCACATCTTGGTGAGCGTGACAATTTGAGTCCTGCAGACCTTGATTTTTCCTACCTTGTTGTCATTTGTTGTTACATTTTCATTTGGTTTGCTTGTTGGATCTCGATAATCCTCAGTTGGACTTATCTCTGTAACAGGTCTCTTGAAAGTTGTGTTTTTTGGACCCTTTATTGATACAACTCTGGTTAGACCATCTAACCCCGGATGTGTATCTGGTATCCTTCTCATTGCCCATTTTGTACGTGGAAGTTGTTCATTCTTTATTAGAACTAGCTGACCAAACCTCTAGTTTGATTTGTTTCTTTCCATTTGTACCTTTGTTGTAGATAGCTTAAGTATTCCTTGGACCATACTTCCAAAATCCTTGAGTCATCTTTGACAGCAGGGTCTACCTCTGTTTTACACTTATGGTGGTTTCGTCTGATTCAGGGGTGAAATTAGTCGTCTCCCGATTACAAAATCAATGATGATTACAAAATCGTCTAAATCGCTTAAAAGTGAAAGAATCGGGTTTTGAGTTTAAACATGCTTCAATTTGTGTTAGAACCATGCTGAACTCCTCGTAGGTTAGTGTTGTTTCACCGATAACTTTTTTAAGTGGCTTTCCGATTTGTCGACTCCAGATTCCTAAATGTCCCTGAAGTGGGAACTACCGGGCGAGATAAAATGCCAGTTTCTTATTTAGCTCCTTACTTAGTGCGTTTCGAGCTCCAACGAAGTTGGTACCGTTGTCACTGTATATGTTTAAAGTGTTCCCCTTCGCTACAGTTGTTAGCTCCCTCACCAGTTCCAAGTGAACTGCTTTAGTAGAAAACAAATGAGTAATGCGATATATCTCTTGTAGGACATATTTCTCTTCCTTTGGATACACGGATTGCAAATGGACCAGCGTAATCAAAGTTCATATTCTAGAAAGTGGCAGACGGAGTAACTCTAGCTTCCGGAAACAGTTTACACAATTGTAAATTATTCTGCGTACTAGACCTTTACCATTGAAAATCCAATATTTTGAACGTAATTGTGGTAGAGTTGCTTGTACGCCTCCGTTTACAAGGTGGTGTGCTTCAATTGTGATGCCTTTTATCCATCCAAGCGTCATCATCAAATCCGTCCACGCATAGGGAGCAGCATGATCTTAATAACGTTGACAATAGTACGGTACCGCATAATTCCAACCTTGGCAACGATTTTTTGTTTTTTATATGAGCGACTTTGGTTTTTACTGCTATTATGGTAATATTTTCAATTCCATTCAAACCTTCTTTGAGTTGACTCCATTGTTGTGGTAGTTCCAATAATCCATAGTTTTTGCATTAATAACTTTGCTTTGATCATGATAGGTGCAAACCTCGTTTGTTGGCTCTTTCATATTATCGGACAGTGAAATCAAAAACCCAAAGATGCCGAAAACTGGGTTCCAGATTATTCCGAGCGTCTTAATTGTTTCATCGATGTTTTAAATCATTTTCTTGGATTAAATCATCCTGCCTTTAACGGTTGTATATGAGTTGTGATTGGGCTTCTAATGTACCCTGCCCTGAAAGCAGATCATATACATAGAAATCACTTAACGTTATTGTTGACGCGATTGGGTTGTTTTTTATCTAAACCATGTGTTATTTGATTTTAGTGGCTAGATTTTAACGTATTGCTTCTTTTGATGATTCTCTCCACAGTAGCCGTTGGTAATTTTGATCCACTTTTTTGATTATGATCTGGCGGAACATTTTCTCTATGTCAGCTTTGATAACGATTTTATGTTTTCTCCATCGCATTAGAATTGATATTAGATCCTGGATGGTGATGTGGAAGATAATGTGATGCAGTTGAGTCTTGCTCACCTTTTAGTATCTCCATGTGTAACTTTTTCTGAGATTTGGTTCTCGCTACAAGCTTCTCTCGACTTGAAGGAACCTTGCTATTGCCATATGTTTAGAATCTCCCAAATGCGTAGTTCGAGTCTTCTGGAATAGGATACGAACTCCGTAGCGGCCATCTTCCAGTCACCTGCGCGTTTCGTGCTAGAATGTGACGGGAATGCATTTCTTCTAATTCCCAAAATTTTTTTAATTGTTCATCTAACTCAGTCGATGAAACGTGTGAGTTATATTTTAGCTCTGTTGTCTAGTTGGGTGTAGATATTCTAACTAAAATGACCCATCCGAAGTCGGTCAGCTGTGCTGCTCGTTCGTTTTTATTTCCTTTTATGCACTGTGGTTTCATGATCTGCGTGTAATAATCTGCACCCAGTAGTATATATCAATCGGTACGGTAATGTTATAGTTCGGATCGGCCAATAGCAGCTCGTTCAAATGTTTCCATTTTTCATACATAAACGGTTTTTCTGGCAGATTTCTGCTGATTTTGGTTAGTACTAGAGCTTCAATTTCTATTGAAAATGTTGCCGGATATCTTCGTCTGCCTACACGATGGACCTCTTCACTGATTTTACGACCTACTAGATTTAAACGTTGTTTGGCTTCTGTTGTTATGAATGATGTTTGTGAGCCGGTGCCGTTCAGCAATCTTAAAAGATCTTCCCTTCCATCAAACCTTGTGGTTTTACCAAGGGCGGTTGCTAAAAGTGTTGTCTCATGCGTTTTCATCGCACTGTTGGTTGAAATGCTTCTTGAAGTTGTAGTTGTAGGCTGCTTTGTATGAAGTAGATTGTGATGCTTGCCATTTGAATTCTTTACATCTTGATCTAGGTACCTTCTGCACAGATCATGAAAATTGACCAGCTGCATTCCTTCTATGTGACTCATTGTGTTAAACTTGTGGCAGCACTCTAGATTATGATTCGACGAACACAAGATTCACGATTGACTTTTTATTATTGTTGCACTGAATGCTTGTTGCTTATGGTGATGGCTATCGTTTGCCGGCGATGGTAGTTTCTAGCACTTCATATCCTTTTTCAAGAAACTCGAGAAGTCCGTTGGTGGTTTCAAGCTCCTTTGGATTTTTTAAAGAGATCTCATATGAATTGAGAGTTTTGTTGTCAAATTTTTTCGTTAAAAATGTTCTTTATTGCATGTAGGTTTTCCCTCGCGCAATATTCTAATTGCAGATGCTGCTTCTTGTTGAATATTGTGTAGGATAAAATAGCTTTGATATGAACTCATAGCTACTATTTCCATCGCGCTTTTATAGTTTTCTCCTATAGACTGCAAATGTTGGATAACTGTACGTACATGATTTTGTGGGTATCAGTTAGGCTAACATGTTGATCCACTAATTTTGAGACTAGTTCATGCAACCCAACCCAATCTTGATAGTTCCCATAGAACTTTGGTATCTCAATTTATTTTAATCTGTAGTAGTTTGGTTGCTCCTTGTTGTTATAGTTTCACTGGTTTCAATCGTCTTCTCATTGTGTAACGATTCAAGTATCTGTTATACCTCGTGGTTGTGATAGTGGTTTTGAGTTGTTTCCTGTTTCATTCTGGCGATTGAAACCCATTTTAATTGGGTAATTACGGTGCAAACAGTGCAAGGTCAAAGTTCGGTGAGTTTCTTTCTGAATTATCCGACTTTGTTGAAACTAAATTGGAAACTGCAACCAGTTCTCAGGTTGAGCTTCGACTTAATGATTTAATTCCCAATTATGAGAAATTTAAGAAAAATCAAAGCCAAAACGAATTGTTAGACGAAACACAGTTAGATTCGAAGGTTCGAAGCAAGGTAGAACGATTATATTATTAGAAGATATAATTGAAGATTTCGCGAAGAAGAAGGAAATCCCGGTTGCCATTTATTCCGAAGTTACAGGAAATCATAGATTTCAGTATTTGAAAAACTCAGTTAAAGGTTTCGCGGCCAAATGTTTCAAAAATTTATATTTTATAGCGGCAAATTATGTTGAAGCTCGACGTTTATTGGTTGAGCATTTCGATAAAGCCAATCAAACTGCTGAAGAACATATAAAAGCGTTGTTTTCTATTAAACCGATTGATAAGCCAACTTCCCAAAAATTGTTGAACTTGGTGGATGACTTCAATTCTCACGTTCGTTCTCTAAAAACTTTGGGTCGTCCAGTACAATATTGGGACGATTTTCTAGTGTACTTAAGTACTTCTAAGTTCGATTCACATACAAAAGTCAAATGGAAAGAAGCGTCTGTACCGAATGTGGTTCCAGCATTCGATGAATGTGCTTCCAGCATTCGGAACGGCCATCTACATCAAACAGTTTAAAACATTCAAAAGTTCAACAATTCCAATCGAAACCTTTTAAGCGAACAGCACTTTCAGTATAAACGTCATTCTAATATTCGATGTCATAAATATATTGCAAGGTCGGTTGATAAACGAAAAAAAGCGGGAACCGAGCTAAAATTGTGTACAAAGTGTTTGAGGTCATTTAGTTGAACAATGTAATACTGCTGATGTATGTCGAGTATGTAAGACAACACATCACACTTTATTGCATCCGAATAGATCTGCTTCAGCAATTAACGTCACGATCCCATTTCAAATCATCTCTGAAATATCAGCCTTGACCAGAATAACTATACTTCTCCGAGCAATCCAAACTTAACAACATTTGTTGGGATATACATTCCAAAATTTGTTCTGGAAGCGCCAGCACCTGTTGAAATTATTGATAAGGATGGTCGTTCAATTACAGCGCGTGCAATACTCGATCCAGGTTCGCAACTGTATTTTATCACAGAGTCGTTTATAAGGCTTTTAGGAGTTAAAATTCATAATTCATTGAAGTGCATTTATTGAATAAAATTTCTGATAGACGACCGTCACTTCGAATATGGTCAATTCCCGCAAATATCAAATTAGCTGATTCATCATTATATGAGCCACATGAAGTAGATTTACTTCTCGGAGCTGATATTTTCTATAAATTGCAATTTATTGGGAAAAACAGTTGAAAATTCTTCAGAATACGGTATTAGGTTGGATAGTGGCAGGTGGAACTTCAGTTTATTTACAGAAATATATTAATTGCCATCTAGTTGCCGCCGAATCAAATCAGTTAGATAAATTATTGGAACAGTTCTGGAACGTCGAGGAATGCCACACGGATGAAACTTCATTATTTAGCTCGGACTGCGACAACCACTTCCGAGAGAATTTCAGTCGGGAAACAGAAGTTAAATTTACAGTAAGATTTCCGTTCTCTAAAAGTCCATCATTGTTGGATGATTCTTCATTTTTGGCAAGGAAAAGGTTTCTAATGATGGAACCATATGAAATTGGTTAAAAATGAACCTTTAAATTATTATTTAGCCCATCACTCGGTAGTTAAACTACAACTAAGCTAAGACTCGTTTTCGACGGTTCAGCAAAACCGTTCAGTGGTTATTCACTGAATGATCTATTGACGAACGGGCCTGTAGTGCAGAACGAATTATTCGCTGTGCTAAATCAGCTCCATACTTAGCAACACGTTGCCTACTACAACTACCCCTTGACTTTCAAGGTAGTCAGCCAGAAGCAAGCGGACATCACATCATTCTTATAAAGTGCTAAATTGCGTTTACGTAAATGGTGCTCCAATAGTATAGAGCTTCTTGTCGATATTCCAGTTGGATATAGGGAAGGTCGTTATCTAATCGATGACAAGACAGCCATAAAAATGTTAGGTGCCTACTGGCACTCTGTTCAAGATAATTTTCGTATCAATGTCAACTTCTGTTCTCCGAGTACTCATCATATCACAAGTGGCTAAAATCTTTGATCCCCTTGGATTAGTAGCCCCAATAGTAGTCGTCGGGAACTCCCAAAATTCATCAACTTGACCGTCCCGCGTCATTTGATCAACGATAAGGATAAATACCCTGGAATTCAGTTGCATGGTTTCGCCAGCGAAAAGGATTTTGATGTCGTCATTTACGTACTCGTGAGATTCTTGGGCTATTGCGTTAATTCATTGTGTTCAAAATCTCGAGTTGCTCCACTGAAGAAGCTTGGTTTACCTCGGCTAGATTTGTGTGCAGCGCAACTTTTGGCCAAACTCATGCATAAGGTTTCGCGAGACCCGATTCTGGTAAATGGTTGCATGTAGAATCAAAATTAAATCCAGCCGACTTGATTTCAAGAGGAGTTTTCCTTGAGATGCTTATGATGTCCGATCTATGGTGGTCTGGACCTAATTTTTTGCATCACGCCAATTCAATCTTGGAGTGATTCACAAGAACTGAATACACAACTATTTGAGATCGTCGAAAAATGAAAAATGTTCTCGATTATGGCTGTAGGGGTGGAATCCGTTGATGATATCTTGGATCGATTACATTTCTAAAAATTCACTAGTTCACTATAATTCAAAATGCAATATCTTTCGTCCTCCTCATCAGTAATTGTCGATTAAAACATTCAAAGATAACTGGGCCTTTGAATGTAGAAGAATTACAAAATGGTTTGAATACAGTAATATGTTTAGTGCACGCCCACTGTTTTCCAACAGAATATCGAGGATTACAGCAAGCTGGCTTAAAACCATGGTCATTATTTTTGGACGAGCAAAATATAATTAGAGTGGGTGGTCGTCTACAATTTTCATCAGTTTCGTATACAAGTCGACATCCAGCTCTATTACCAAGTAAACATTATTTCACAACCACTCATTGAAACCAATAAGTTTCATTCACAGACCGTACGGCAATCTTACTGGCCGATAAACGGAAAACAATTATCGAAGAGGGCGTATAAACAATGTGTGCTTTGCTTACCATCAGAAAGGATCATTCCGGCACCACCGATTTATATCGGTGGCATTGATTATGCAGAGCCCGTTTACATTCATTATCGTATACGTGGCAAAATTCCGACCAAGCCATACCTAGCCATTTTTGTATGTCTTTCTGCCATTTGGGGCTGGTATCAGATCTAACAGCTGCTTTACTTATTGGTGCATTTTGTCGCTTCAAAGCTACAAGAGGGCTGTGTAAAAGAGTATTCTCAGAAAATGGGATTTTGTGGCCGCCAACTCTGAGTTACATCGCTTGTATCAGATGCTTCATATTGCAGAACTTCAACAGCAAATCAATTCTTTAAACATTACAGACCAAATTATGTTAAAGTTCTTCCCGCCAGGTTCTCCATATTTTGGCGGCATATATGAATCTGCTGTTAAATCAGCCTGACCTACGAAGAACTTAATATTTTAATAAAACAGGTCATTCTGAGACCATAAACGATGGGAGTTGGTCAGCCATTTATTTACACAAGCAGTTCTGGTCGAGATGGGCTACAGAGTATTTACAACAATTACAACATTGGTACTTTTGGAAAATCAACATAAAAATATTCCAAATGGTACAATCATAATTTAACCCCTCTCAAATTGTAATTTGGAAGAATTATCGAGCTGCATCCTGGCTCAGATGGCCTAGTACGAGTGGCGTAGTAAAACCTTCAAACGATAATGTTATACGGTTTGCCGGAAGGAAGTTTCCGATAAATCCGAAAGGACAAACATAGTTGCTGCTTTTAGAACTCAATCGTTTGATAATTCTTGAGGAATGATCAAGAACGTTTTGAGAAGATAAGAAAATTCATTCAAAAATAATTGACTTATGAGTCGGTTCAGAAGTTTATAGGTGAAAAATGGCATGCGCCAATATAACATTGATTTTGAGAGTTCTATTTGACGCTGCAGAGATCTCGGTTCCGAATCAGAGAAGATTAGCAAATATTAACCACGAAAGCATTAAGCTGACTTGTACAAATTGTAATTATCAATAGCGTGACCAATTTATCTTTAAGTATAGCGCGATAAAAGCCAAAATACCTTTTTCATTATCGCATATAAATTAGTTCACACGCACTCGACTACCAAAAATATCACCTAAAGCAAAACCTATTGTCAGTTTTGTATATAAAATTGTTCGTGATTGAAGCAAAAAAAAAATGTCAATTATTTGCGACGATATCCCGAACTCGAAAGATGTGAAAAAAGCGTTATATGAGGGCGTTTCATCATTGGTGCGAATACGGTACACTGGCGTAAGCAAAATACCAGGAATCGATGCCACCAAATTGGCACCGTGCGTCCTGCCTGTGCATTATAAAAAATATGCAGATGACATTGAAGCGTTAAAAGTGTACAAAGATGATGTGTGGGTTACATCATATCCAAAGTGTGGTGAGAATTCGTTAAATTAAAATGTGTTGAGGTCACAACTTAACTAAATGTTTGTTTGCTTGCATAACCACCCAGGTACTACTTGGGCTCAAGAAATGGTTTGGCTCGTTGCAAATGATTTAGATTTCGATGGTGCGAAAAAAACTCGCTTACACGATCGTTACGTGTTTCTGGAATTTTCAACTTTATTCGACGCGACAACATTTGGGGATATGAACTCGATAAAAATGACTGAAGAAATGCCTCAGCCACGATTTATTAAATCACATAACCCAGTTGCGTTATTACCAACCGAATTTTGGAGTGTAAAACCAAAAATGGTTTATGTAGGTAGAAATCCAAAGGACACGGCCATTTCAATGTATCACCACTACGTCAATTTGCAACGATACGCGGGCACTTTTGAAGATTTTCTAGATACATTCCTAAACGATTTGGGTAAGTTGTAGGACCAGCAACTAGTATATACACGAATTTATTAATGTATAAACGATAAATAATTTTTAGCGATATACTCGCCATACACCGATCATCTCGTTGACTATTGGAAGTTACGAAACGAGCCAAATATTTTATTTATTACGTACGAGGACATGTCAAAAGATATGATTAGTGTGCTTGAAACGGTTTCAAAATTTTTTGGCAAGACGTACACAGACGACCAGCTCAAGCAATTGGCTAACCATTTATCGTTCAGTGAGATGAGGAAAAATGTGGCCACTAATCATGATGAAGTTATCGATGGTATGGAAAAAATGCTTGGTGTAAAGCGGGCCGATGAAAATTTCCATTTTATTCGTCGCGGTGAAGTGAACTCGGCTAAAGATGAAATGCCTGCAGAATATCATAAAAAATTCGATGATTGGGTGGCCAACTCGTTTAAAGGGGTGCTTTTAAATTTAATTTTTAAATCAAAGTACAAAAAATAAGCTGAGTACGTAAATTTTTTAAAAGATATGTTCAGTTTTACCCAATACTCCCCAATAAAGATAGATTTCATTTGGTTTGGTTTATTGAACTTGATATTATCTATAATTTATGGAGGTTTCATTTGTGGGTGGTAATCCACCTTCCCTTGTTGTTTACTCAATGATGTTTCTTGCGTTGAAATCTAGTGGAAAGTTCTCATCTGCCACGATATCATAAAGCCAAAGCCTTCGCTTTGTCGTTCAAAAAGTCCATTCGTCCATTTCATGTACGTCTCCTAGACCCAGATATGTGCAGCACTTCATAAAAGATATAACAACGCTTTAGTAATCAAAATTCTTGTATTGTGACAATACCGTGTTGCATCTGTTGAATATTTTCTCCAACAGTACCAGACAATGGCATGAACTTGAAAGCACATTCAAAGGATTCCGTGATTTTTAAGATTGAGACCCTTGCTTTTATTGCTGATTAGTTATGACCTTTTCAAACAAGAAAAATGGATGAACACCCAAACTTCCCGAGGTATGTGCCCCGTGTGTGAAATCGTCATACTAATGCCTTGCTTTTAGAAAAATTAGACAAAATCCGTTGCGTGGCAACTTTACGAAATTGGACCCTGGACCACGGAACGATTTTCTCTAAATTTTGTAAAAAAATGCAGGAGTGGGCCCATCTCAAAATCACATAATGATCCGACAAATTTTTACTTTCAACATACGAAATTTAAATGTAATTTTTGTTCAATTTCGAGTTGTATCGCCAGATATATGGCATATGGCCTAATTTCGCAAAGTTGCCACGAAACGATGTTTTTCTAATTTCTCTATTTGTAAGGCAAGCATGTGACAAGCTCGACGCCACATAGCCTTAATCCGATAAATTTATACTTTTATCGTGTCTAATTCAAATGAAATTTCTGTTGTATCTGTGTGCAACTAAATTTCACACACAGATGGTGCTACACATCTAGTTGTCATTTATGTCCGAAGTTGTATTTTGTTCCTAGCGTGATCAGTAGTTAATGATAACCAGTTGTAATAGCAGCACATATCGCAACGCAAAAATATTTCTTCTGAGAATTAAAATGTCAAGTTTTGTACCCAACAAACAGCATTTGTGGGAAGCTTTACTTTTCTGCTTCAACTTAGAAAAAAATGCAGATAAAGCACGTCATTTGCTTGAGAAGGCCAGGCCTACGGCGAACATGCACCATCGAAAACTAGCCGTGAAGATTGGTTGAAACGCTTCAGAAGTGTCGATTTCGACAATGAAGACAAGAAGTGCTCCGGAAGACCATACGCATTTGAAGACACCAAGCTGCAAGCGTTATTGGATGAAGATGATACACAAATTTAAGATCAACCTGAGCAGGCGTTTACACGGCTCGCCAAGGTATTTCCAAATGTTTACATGCGCTATGGGAAAAATTCAAAAGGAGATGAAATTGGTACCGCATGAGTTGACTGAGAGACAGATGGAAATCGAAAAGCCATTGCGAAATTTTGCTTTCACGGCATGAAAGAAAGAGCTTCCAGCATTGTATTGTTACATGAGATGAGAAGTGGAGATGAGAAGTGGATCTTGTGTGAAACATCAACATTGCCGTTGGAACAGGGCTAATCTGTCAATAAACTACGCTATCGACAACAACTTATCAATCTAAACCATGCATTGCTCAAAAAACGGCCAGAATGGAACACGAGACAAGAACGCGTGATATTGTGGCACGACAACGCTCCTTGCCATTGCACTCCCATCGTACAGGATACCGTCAAAACGCTGAGATGGGATCTGCTACCACACCCGCCCTATTCGATGGCGCAGGACTTGGCAGGGCTACACTTGGCCAGTTTCGAAAAAGTGAAAATTGGTTGGTTGAATGGTTTCGGTCCAAAGACGCGTCGCTTTATCGTCTTGGTATTCATGTATTTATTACCAGAGTGATGGTAAAAATGTGTAGATGGCGAAGGACAATACAGTAAAAGCTCGATTAAATGGACTAATTGGGTGTGTCCGTTAAATCAGAATGTCCGTTAAATCCGAATGTTTTTTAATTTAATCGATTCGATCGATTTTAATCTGGGACGGAAGTCAGGCATTTCATAGCCGATTATGTTGGGATTGTTTATACTGGATGAAAATGGGATTCTTAATAGATTTTAGGAAGAAGTTCTGGAATTTGGCCACCTGGGACAGAACTCAGCCATTTCTTAACCGATTATGATCCCAATCCGATGTTGAATGGTAGAGGAATTCTTAATTGATTTTTGGAAGAAATTCTGGAATATGGCCACCTGGGACGGAACTCAGCCATTTCTTAACCGATTATGATGGGATTGGGTATACTGGATGGAAATGAGACTTTTAAATGTTTTTTGGAAGAAGTTCTGGAAAATGGCCATATGGATTAAGTTCTTGTATTGCAAGTAAAGGGTGGTTAAATTTTAAGGGCCGACGTTGAATGTGAACCACACCTAAACGTCAAGTTTTTTTCTGCATTTAGTTTGACATTTCTCAATTTCAGACTAACTCAATTTGAACCATGGAAAGATACACAATCGAGCAACGCGTTAAATGGGCGTTCAAATCAAAATGCATATCGGTCAATTTAATCGTCCAAATGTGCGTACAATCGGAAAAATCGTGCAAAAATTTGAGAAAACCGGGTCTGTAGGAGATTTTAAAACACCAGTGCATGCTCGTACAGCTCGTACAGCAGAAAATATTGCTGCTGTTCGCGATAGTGTGGCTGAAGAGCCGTCCACCTCAACTCGTCGTCGTGCCCAACAATTGCACCTCTCACGCTCGTCAGTGATGAACATTATGCATAAAGACTTGCATTTACACGCTTTTAAGCTGCAATTGACACAAGAACTAAAGCCTCTTGACAATTCCAAACGTCGTCAATAATCAGAATGGTGACAAGAAATGGCAACAGTGGATGATCAATTTTCGAATAAAATCATCTTCAGTGATGAGGCACATTTTCACCTCAGTGGATTCGTCAATAAGCAGAATTGCCCCATTTGGGCGAATCATAATCCAAGAGTGATTGTCGAAAAACCAATGCACCCACAAAGAGTGACTGTTTGGTGCGGTTTATGGGCTGGCGGCATCATCGGGCCGTATTTTTTCCAAAATGAGGCCGGTCAGGCAGTTACTGTGAATGGTGTTCGCTATCGTAAGATCATAACGAACTTTTTATGGCCCAAATTGGAAGATATGGATGTGGACGATATGTGGTTTCAACAGGACGGTGCCACTTGCCACATAGCTAACGAAACAATGGCACTTTTGCGCGACAAATTCAATGGCCGTGTTATCTCACGTGGTGGCGATGTCAATTGGCCGCCAAGATCATGTGATTTGACACCGTTGGACTTCTTTCTTTGGGGTTATTTGAACGAAAAGGTGTACGTCGATAAGCCAGCAACAATTCAAGAGCTAAAGGATGAGATAATTCGGCACATTAACGGCATAGAACCTCAATTATGCCTAAGCGTCATCGAAAATTTGGACCATCGGGTGGAGGTAGATATTCAAAATAAATACGGAAATTGGGTAAGTTGCCCAGGTCTGCTGACTCGAGCTCTACCCATAGCTTCCTGTCCGAAGGTCAATTAAGGAAACTGAAGGTACCAAAGATTAGGGCTGACATTTTCATCAATACGCTCAACCAAACGCAAGCTGGTACATCAAGAGACAAATCATTTATCAAGCTTAGATCAGCCATCGATCACAACTATCACATGGATTTAGAAGTTTTTATTTTACCACCAGAAACAATCGACACATCATGGGTCCAATTTTTAATCTGCCTGCAACCGTATAAATTATGTTGGGGTGTGAACCCTTCTTCCAGATTTTATTTGATGGTAAGGTTCACGAACGAAGCGAATATACATGTGGTCGTAACACCAGATAAGGATCGATACTTGGAGATACCGAACCTATACATGGAACACAGAAGTCAATTTCAAGTTCAAGCGAAACTAGCATCACACCATCCCATGTTGAAGCAACTGCAATACAGCAACTGAAATAGAGGCTGAGATCGAACGTTTTTGGGACGTTGAAGCAATTATTCGGTAAAACCTCTAACCATAGAAGAGCAGTTATGTCTAGATCTGTTTCATTCATGCCCCAGGAGTTGGAGAAAGTTATACGCAAGCCCTGCGAAGATGTCATTCATTAAAGAAACGATTAAGCCATAATGAGGAATTGAAGGTTTCCTACTTGAATATTTGAAGTTAGGACATATGAAGTTAATTCCAGAAGCGAGAGATATCAAAACCCAGTAAGCAGGTCTTTTATTTACCACACCACCTCGTGATAAAAGAATTCAGTTCATCCAATACTGATAGAGGGTACCATCGCATCTTATGGAGGGAAAACCCAAATTCAGCAGTAAAATATTGCCGGTTAAAGATTGTAACATACGGCTCATTTCCGGCACCATTTTTAGCTGCAGATTCACGTCCCCACCTAGGAGATAAATATAAGCAGAAATAACAAGAAATAACTTCACTTGGAGAACATTCCAATAGAGAACCGTGCAATAATGTCCTGGGAGAATATCGATAATAGTCACCTGATTTCCGTCTTAGACATAAAATCCCTGTTGAAAACTATTTTTATTTTAGGGTGTTATTATCAGCACCACCTCCTAGCGTAACAAAGCGGTCTTATCTCTCAGAAACGGCCAATATCTTCGATTCATTGAAATAGGGTCAGTCTCTTTTCACGATTGACCAGAAAATCCTGTTTCCATCATTATGGTTAGAAGGTGTTAATTGGGATAACGAGCTATCAACCATCCTGAATAAATATCTAATACTTCATGAGCACCTCGGACTGCTGACGGACATAAAATTTCTGAGATGGTTACATACAGATGGAGAGCACGTATATGCTGTCAAGTAACGAAAGGATTAAGACCAACGTGATAATTGCCAAAAACCCGAGTCACCCCCATTAAGGCGCTCACCATTCCGAAACTAGAACTAAACGGCGCTACCTTACTGGTCAGACTACTAAAACTAACATTAGAAGTTTTTAAGGTATCGAAACCACCATCGATCGATGAGGTGCGCAAACAAATTTCCGGGTTTCACACATAGATGGTGCTAGTGATACATCTAGTTGTCATTTATGTCAGAAGTTGTGTTTCATTCATAGCATGGACAGTTGTTAACGAGAACCAGTTGTAATACCAGCACAGTTTGCATCGCAAAAATATTTTTTTTACGATTAAAAATATCGAGTTTTGTGCTAAACAAACAGCAGTTGCGGGAAGCTTTGCTTTTCTGCTTCAACTTGAAAAAAAAAATGCAGCTGAAGCACGTCATTTGCTTGCGGAGGCCTATGGCGACATGCACTTGCAAAAACTACTTGTGAATATTGGTTTAACCGCTTCAGAAGTGGCGACTTCGACATTGAAGACAAGAATATTTGAAGACATCGAGCTGCAAGCGTTATTGGATGAAGATAATACACAAACTCAAGATCAACTTGCGGAGGCATTAAACACGACTCGCCAAGGTATTTCCAAACATTAACATGCTATCGGAAAAATTCAGAAATTTTGCTTTCACGGCATGAAAAAAAGAGCTTCCTGAATCGAATTGTTACGGGAGATGAGAAGTGGATGTTTTTTAAGAATGCTCTTTATTTTAAGAAGCATCAACATCGACGGCACGGCCAAATCGCTTCGGAAAGAACACAATGCTCTACGTTTAGTGAGACCAGAAAGGAATTCTGTGCTATGAGCTGCTAAAATAGGGTGAAACTGCCAATGGGCAACACTACCAACAACAACTCATCAATCTGAACCATGCAAAGCTTAAAAAAGGTCAGAATTGGACACGAGACACGAATGAGTGCAATATTACATCACGACAACGTTCCATGCCATCGCACTCCCATCATCCAGATCACCATCAAAACTCTGAGATTGGATCTGCTACCACACCCGTCTTATTCGCCTCTAATGATTCCCTTGGATTATCACTTGATCCGGTCGATGGCGCATGGCTTGGCAGGGCTACACTTGGCCAGTTTCGAAGAAGTGTAAAATTAGTTGGATGAATGGTCAAAGACCCGTCATTTCATCGTCGTGGTATTCATGTATCGCCAGAGAGATGGTAAACATGTGTAGATAGCGTATTCCTATTGAAATTTTCTATTTTCATTTTTCAACGTAAATTTAGTTGCACGCCTAGTACTTATACACCGATTCAATAAACGTTCTGCAATGGCTATCCAAACCGCCTAAGATATTTAAACCATTTTCGGCTAACCGTGTCGCTGCAATCGTGTCTAGCACTAATATACAATCGTTACCAATGGTATTTTGTACCAAGTCATGACAGCCCGATCGATAAATCAACCATAAGTATGACGCCTGAAAACCCGTTAATTGACGACATGTGGGTTATCACCTACAAACGAAAATGACGAAGTCATTTTGTTTCAATATCTCACGATTATGAAGCCATCAAGTAGTTGTTTGTGAAATTTTCCAAGCTACGTACATTAACCCACATTTTAGCCACATTTTTACGTTTCAAGCGAAACGTGCTACGAATGAGAGGACGCTTGGAGTACGCCAGAAGTACATGACAGCAAGAATACAATTATATTAACGCACGATCACAACATACCAGATGCATCTTAAGATTGCACGCCAGCCCCAAGCAGTTGCACCATGGTTAACAAAAAACCAGAACATGAAATGATGGGATATTTCCTAGAGACTAGGTGCGGCAAACCCTTCAAAGCATATCTGGTCCTATTTGTATGTAGGGCAATCAAGGCAACGGAAATTGTCACGGATATGACATCAGACACCTTCATCTCATCCCTGAAACGATTTATTGCCGTCCGTGGATTACCCCAACACACACACACACATATGTGTGTGTTGGGGTAACCCACGGACGGTGATAACGGTACAAACTTAGTTGGAGCAAGATGACAGCTACAACAATTCAGTTGGGAGAACTAAGATGGATCAGTTGCCATCGACTTAGGTGGATCGGTGTGATGTTTTAATCAATTTTCAAAAGTGTATTTACACAATTTAATCAAAAGTGTAGTATACATAGAAGAAAATGTAGCAGGATTGATTTTTTTTATTTAATTAAAAAAATCGTTTTACAGGAACTTTAAAATTCAAAAAGATAACAAAAAAATATAAACCATAAGGTACCTAATGGAATTTAAATATATTTTGATAAATAGTGAAAAGATAAAATATACGAATCTGTTGATTATTGCCCTCAATCTACCCCTACACTTTCATATTAAATATTACAGGTGGAGCGGTATTTATTCTAAAAACGGTGAGAAATTTCCCGAGGGCCGCGTTAATATGGTGGTTATCAAACTTAATTCATAGCAATACACACAATCCGAAGGTATTCACAGATCTGAATAGACATTTCTAGAACTACTTGATTATGGCCTACAATCTACCCCTACACTTTCAAATTAAATATCACATGTGGAGCGGTATTCTAAAATGGGCGAGAAATTCTCCGAGGGTCGCGGTTCTCAAAATTAATCCATACGAGTACACACAATCCGAGGGCATCCACAGATCTGAATAGACATCTCTAGAATTACTTGATTATGGCCTACAATCTACTCCTACACTTTCATATTAAATATCACAGTGGAGCGGCATTCTAAAATCGGCGAGAAATTCTCCGAGGGTTGCGTTAATATGGTGGTTATCAAACTTAATTCATAGCAATACACACAATCCGAGGGCATTCACAGACCTGAATGTACATCTCTAGAATTACTTGATTATGGCCTACAATCTACTCCTACACTTTCATATTCAATATCACAGTGGAGCGGTATTCTAAAATCGGCGAGAAATTTCCCGAGGGTCGCGGTTCTCAAAATTAATTCATACGAGTACATACAATCCGAGGGCATCCACAGACCTGAATGTACATCTCTAGAATTACTTGATTATGGCCTACAATCTACTCCTACACTTTCATATTCAATATCACAGTGGAGCAGTATTCTAAAATCGGCGAGAAATTCTCCGAGGGTTGCGTTAATATGGAGGTTATCAAACTTAATTCATAGCAATACACACAATCCGAAGGTATTCACAGATCTGAATAGACATTTCTAGAACTACTTGATTATGGCCTACAATCTACCCCTACACTTTCAAATTAAATATTACATGTGGAGCGGTATTCTAAAATCGGCGAGAAATTCTCCGAGGGTCGCGGTTCTCAAAATTAATCCATACGAGTACACATAATCCGAGGGCATCCACAGATCTGAATAGACATCTCTAGAATTACTTGATTATGGCCTACAATCTACTCCTACACTTTCATATTCAATATCACAGTGGAGTGGTATTCTAAAATCGGCGAGAAATTCTCCGAGGGTTGCGTTAATATGGTGGTTATCAAACTTAATTCATAGCAATACACACAATCCGAGGGCATTCACAGACCTGAATGTACATCTCTAGAATTACTTGATTATGGCCTACAATCTACTCCTACACTTTCATATTCAATATCACAGTGGAGCGGTATTCTAAAATCGACGAGAAATTTCCCGAGGGTCGCGGTTCTCAAAATTAATCCATACGAGTACACACAATTCGAGGGCATTCACAGACCTGAACAGACATCTCTAGAATTACTTGATTATGGCCATCAATCTACCCCTACACTTTCAATTTAAATATCACATGTGGAGTGGTATTCTAAAATCGGCGAGAAATTCTCCGAGGATCGCGGTTCTCAAAATTAATCCATACGAGTACACACAATCCGAAAGCATTCACTGGTCTGAATAGACATTTCTAGAACTACTTGATTATGGCCTACAGTCTACCCCTACAATTTTATATTAAATGTCGCAAGTAGAGCAGTTTTTTAAGGTCGGTGAAAGATTCTCCGAGTGTAGCGTTAAAACGGTGTTTAACTGTATTTATCTATAAGAGTACACTATTTATATGACATTTGCTCGGCCTTTGCTCGAGTTTGCTAGACAAGTTTAGTCCTCATACGATGAAGTGCCCATAAAAACTGCGCGGATTTCTATTACCATGTCCGCTTGCAGCTTATTAACTTAAAGTCACTAAGTAAGCGACGATCTGTTGCAGACACCGTTTTCATTCATCAGCATTTATCTGGTGGGGTAGGTTCTTCAGCTCTACTCGAAAAGAAAACTCTTACCTAAAGAATTGCTCCTTATAGAACGGCCTTTCGACTGATAGACAAATAAACTTAACTTTTTGTTTTGTTTGTAATTGTAATAGACTTAAATACTCTAACACAAGAAAGCTAATAACCTCAAATTTTGTGACATATGAAATTTTATGTTTTAATTTCAACGTTACACTGTCAATTTTAATAATTATTAAATTATGTAAGAGATGGCGCGCTGTCATGAAAAAGTCATTTTTTATTCATTTTTTTACTTTACATAATGTAAGAAAAAAGCTTACGTAATTTACTTGTAAAGAACCGGGTAAATTGCATCGTGTAATTTACGAGCACAATAGTGCTCGCTAATACGAACTGAATAGTATATTTTTAAGAGAGGGAGAAAGAGAGAGAGATACAGTTGTATACCTGACTCAATACCAGCACTAAAACTAAATCCATCAAAACTGATCATAGGCAGATCTCACTATTTAAATCAATAAATCAAAATAATACATCAAAATCTCTTGATAAGTAGCGTAAGTGACCGACCACCAAGATAACATAAAGTAAATATGTGATAAGGAATTTTTTATTAGAAAACTTCCAACATTTCTTTTAAAATGATTAATTATCTGACGTTCGAACAGCTATACGTTGTAATTCAGAAAGGTTGTAAAAATACTATCCCACTTGTTAACCCTGTATCTAACCATGCCACTTCTAAACTAATTTGTTTAAAATTAGTTGGTGGCATCAATTCATGTTCTCATGGTACCACTCCGCCGCCATATTTATTTTTAACTTCGTCTTACAACTCTGTACAAAACTTCCCTATGATCGGTTAAAAGCTGACTTAATGCCATTAAAAATCAGATATTCAACATCGGTTTAGAACCATAATTTTTCAAACCGAATTTCATTATGGTCGGTAAGATAAACGCTAAATACCTAGATTGGTATTTGTGTTTATTGCTGCGAGCTTATTAAATATTCCTACAAAATTTAAACTATCTCGTTACCTTGACGAGCTTATATCTTTGTTTTTAAGATAAGTGAACGACACCTAAATAATATAAAATAGTTTCAATCGCGATCTATACATTTAGTTGTTGTTTGAGAACCACATTAGATTGTCGTATAAAAATGTCAGTAATTTGTGAGGACATACCACACAGCGAAAAAGTTCAAAAAGCACTTTACGGCCACGTGCCTTCACTGATAAGAGTACGCTATGTCGGTGAACGTAAAATACCGGGAATAGATGCTAGTAAATTAGCACCGTGTGTCCTACCAGTGTTTTATAAAAACTTTGCAAATGATATTGAAGCATTCAACGTATATAACGATGATGTTTGGGTTGCGTCATTTCCAAAATCTGGTAAGAGGAATTTAAAGTTTATATCAGTTTAAAACGATAACTGATAATGATTTTTGTGATGAAGGTACTACATGGGCGCAAGAAATGGTTTGGCTGATTGCAAATGATTTAGATTTTGAACGCGCTAAAAAGTATCGATTACCTGAGCGCTTTGCATTTCTTGAACTATCAAGTGCAGTAAGAGATTACACAGTGTTTAGTCCTCTAAGTTCAGTAGAAATAGCTAAACAAATGCCACGACCGCGATTCATTAAAACACATCTCCCCATTTCACTACTTCCAACCGAATTTTGGGCAACTCAACCGAAATTAGTGTATGTGGCTCGGAATCCGAAAGATGCAGCAATCTCATATTATCATCATTGTGTTAATCTGCAACGCTATGCAGGTACTTTTGAGGATTACATGGAAACATTCCTAAATGAATTAAGTAAGTGTACATGCGTATAGCGAGATCGTACCTCGATTGATGATTTTTTATATTTGTGCAGCTCCTTGGTCACCCTACAGCGATCATATATTGGGTTATTGGAAAATACGTAATGAGAAAAATATTTTATTCATTACGTACGAGGATATGTCGAACGATTTAAAGAGTGTACTAGTGAGGGTGGCTAATTTCATTGGAAAAACTTACTCCGACGAACAGCTAAATTTGCTGGCTAAACATTTATCATTCAATGAGATGAAGAAAAACGATTCCGTTAATCATGAGAAAATTGTTGAAGTGTTCGAGAAAGTGTTTAATGAGAAACGACAGGATAAAAATTATCGATTTATGCGTCGGGGCCAACTTAACTCGGCCAACGATGAAATGCCGGTGGAATATCAAAAGAAATTTGATGATTGGGCAGCGAATTCGTTTAAAGGAAGTGATTATAAATTTTAATGTTTGAGAAATCGTTATTACTGCACTTCTTCTCAGTATTCCTTTGGTGTTTTTATTACTTATTTTGGTTGCCCTATACAACAAAGTCGGGTTGATTTGCTGGATTAGTCTCCGAAGAAAATTCATTTTCTCCTACATTTTGTATGGGATGGATTTTCTGATGTCGATGAATTTTTTATATGTTTTTCGCTAGGTTGACTATTCTACCGGCAACGTACAGTGGCAGCCCCCCCCCCATATATGTTCGCCATTACGGTCGTCCATATCTAATCATCACCTCTACGTGCAATCAAGAAATGGATATAAATTGTGCAACTACATTGTTAAGCATCGCGTCTTTGGGGATACTCGATGCTGGCCGTGTTCGATTGAATAGCAGAAACGAGGCTTGCCGCATGCACACATTCTTATTTGGTTAGTCGAAGGGATTGAACCAGACCAAATAGATGACATCATATGTGCCGAGATTCCTGATCCCGACCTGCATAATGTTGTAATCAATCCAGACGTGCATGCTGTTGGAGACTATCACTGGCAACGATGGTTATCCACTATGTATCGGCGTCGATTACCCGATCGACAACACTTGGATTGTACCGTATACGGCACTTCATTCCAAAAAAATTAAGACGCAATGCAACGTGGAGTATTACAATTTCGTGAAGTCTTCAAATACATCTGCAAATATGTCATGAAAAGCAGCAATATGTCGTTCAATCTCCCAATACCACCAATGGAATCACGCACTATCAAGTTTTTTCCTCGAACGCTGTTAACATTTTTGTTCGTTCCAGAAGCTAATCTAGTCTTATACACCATAGATGTCTTCTCTTATGCCTTGTCATTTACCATCGAACCTTCACTACACTTTTAACTATAGCAAAATTAAAATTAAAAAAAATCTATGACAGCCCCACCGCATAAATATCTTGGGTTTCAGAAAACACTAAGAAAAGTCGACATAATATGGTTCCATATACCGTTAAGCGTAGACGTCTGTACGATGATTAACTATTAATTTTCACTACCATATGAGAGTAGGTCATATTTAATCAGGATATTTAAGTAGATACACTTGTAAGCATTTGAAGGGTTTTCGGTTAATTCGTTGGAAACTTCATGCTAACAGAAAATCCCGTTCCTGGTCCAATTTTATGCAACGCTGCCTTGATTTTTGTAATTCCACAGATATTAGAATGAATCGTTTTATAAATCCTACCACCCTGATTAATTTTGTCTAGCTGGAAAATGTATTTGTCAAACTGGTACCTAGGTAGTAACTGCCTATAAAACACTCCATATTAAAGCTTATTTGATAAAGTTAGTTTCTCTTCTACGTTAATGAAATTTGTTTTAAATCTGGCCTAAAAAGCAACAATAACACAAAATGTGCAGACGTGTTTTAAGAATGTCTCGATATAACGAATTATGTAAAATACTTCGATATAAAGCATTTTTAGACGTGTAAATTTGTATTGATCTTCTATAAATCACATGTTCGATTTTCCAAAATTTCCCGGGAAATTATTATAATCCGCGTCTCTAATTAGCGTTTATTTAGAGATACTTCTAGGTCCATTGTAAGAGATAAACACGTTTATTTTCGCCACATTGGGAATTCAGGGAGTTTAGGACAGCCAAATTTGTATTGAATTTCTATAAATCACATGTTCGGTTTTCCAAAATTTCCCGGGAAATTATTTTAATCCGCGTCTCTAATTAGCGTTTATTTAGAGATACTTCTAGGTCCATTGTAAGTGATAAACACGTTTATTTTCGCCACATTGGGGATTCAGGGAGTTTAGGACAGCCAAATTTGTATTGAATTTCTATAAATCACATGTTCGGTTTTCCAAAATTTCCCGGGAAATTATTTTAATCCGCGTCTCTAATTAGCGTTTATTTGGAGATACTTCTAGGTCCATTGTAAGTGATAAACACGTTTATTTTCGCCACATTGGGAATTCAGGGAGTTTAGGACAGCCAAATTTGTATTGAATTTCTATAAATCACATGTTCGGTTTTCCAAAATTTCCCGGGAAATTATTTTAATCCGCGTCTCTAATTAGCGTTTATTTAGAGATACTTCTAGGTCCATTGTAAGTGATAAACACGTTTATTTTCGCCACATTGGGGATTCAGGGAGTTTAGGACAGCCAAATTTGTATTGAATTTCTATAAATCACATGTTCGGTTTTCCAAAATTTCCCGGGAAATTATTATAATCCGCGTCTCTTATTAGCGTTTATTTAGAGATACTTCTAGGTCCATTGTAAGTGATAAACACATTTATTTTCGCCACATTGGGAATTCAGGGAGTTTAGGACAGCCAAATTTGTATTGAATTTCTATAAATCACATGTTCGGTTTTCCAAAATTTCCCGGGAAATTATTATAATCCGCGTCTCATATTAGCGTTTATTTAGAGATACTTCTAGGTCCATTGTAAGTGATAAACACGTTTATTTTCGCCACATTCAGAATTCAGGGAGTTTAGGACAGCCAAATTTGTATTGAATTTCTATAAATCACATGTTCGATTTTCCAAAATTTCCCGGGAAATTATTATAATCCGCGTCTCTGATTAGCGTTTGTTTAGAGATACTTCTAGGTTCCCTTTAAGAGATAAACAGGTTTATTTTCGCCAGATTGGGGATTCAGGGTGTTTAGCACAGCCAAATTTGTTTTGATCTTCTATAAATCACATGTTCGGTTTTCCAAAATTTCCCGGGAAATTATTTTAATCCGCGTCTCTAATTAGCGTTTATTTAGAGATACTTCTAGGTCCATTGTAAGTGATAAACACATTTATTTTCGCCACATTGGGAATTCAGGGAGTTTAGGACAGCCAAATTTGTATTGAATTTCTATAAATCACATGTTCGGTTTTCCAAAATTTCTAGGGAAATTATTTTAATCCGCGTCTCTAATTAGCGTTTATTTAGAGATACTTCTAGGTCCTATGTAAGTAATAAACACGTTTATTTTCGCCACATTGGGAATTCAGGGAGCTTAGGACAGCCAAATTTGTATTGAATTTCTATAAATCACATGTTCGGTTTTCCAAAATTTCCCGGGAAATTATTTTAATCCGCGTCTCTAATTAGCGTTTATTTTGAGATACTTCTAGGTCCTATATAAGTGATAAACACGTTTATTTTCGCCACATTGGGAATTCAGGGAGTTTAGGACAGCCAAATTTGTATTGAATTTCTATAAATCACATGTTCGGTTTTCCAAAATTTCCCGGGAAAATATTATAATCCGCGTCTCTTATTAGCGTTTATTTAGAGATACTTCTAGGTCCATTGTAAGTGATAAACACGTTTATTTTCGCCACATTGGGAATTCAGGGAGTTTAGGACAGCCAAATTTGTATTGAATTTCTATAAATCACATGTTCGGTTTTCCAAAATTTCCCGGGAAATTATTTTAATCCGCGTCTCTAATTAGCGTTTATTTTGAGATACTTCTAGGTCCTATATAAGTGATAAACACGTTTATTTTCGCCACATTGGGAATTCAGGGAGTTTAGGACAGCCAAATTTGTATTGAATTTCTATAAATCACATGTTCGGTTTTCCAAAATTTCCCGGGAAATTATTTTAATCCGCGTCTCTAATTAGCGTTTATTTTGAGATACTTCTAGGTCCTATATAAGTGATAAACACGTTTATTTTCGCCACATTGGGAATTCAGGGAGTTTAGGACAGCCAAATTTGTATTAAATTTCTATAAATCACATGTTCGGTTTTCCAAAATTTCCCGGGAAATTATTATAATCCGCGTCTCTAATTAGCTTTTGCTTAGAGATTATTGTAGGTCCTATGTAAGAGATAAACAAGATTATTTCGGCCACATTGGGAATTCAGGGAGTTTAGGACAGCCAAATTTGTATTGAATTTCTATAAATCACATGTTCGGTTTTCCAAAATATCCCGTGAAATTATTATAATCCGCGTCTCTAATTAGCGTTTATTTAGAGATACTTCTAGGTCCTATGTAAGAGATAAACACGTTTATTTCGGCCACATTGGGAATTCAGGGAGTTTAGGACAGCCAAATTTGTATTGAATTTCTATAAATCTCATGTTCGGTTTTCCAAAATTTCCCGGGAAATTATTTTAATCCGCGTCTCTAATTGGCGTTTATAGTATTGTAAAGACGCGGATTATGGAGTTTCCTTGGGAAAAAATTTAGCTGTCCTAAGCACCCCGAATTCTATTAAAGTGATCTGTTAAACGCTAGCGCTCTTCTTGTGTTTATCAAAGCGAGCAGGCTCAAAAAACTTAACGAAACAAAACGAAAAATCTTTTCAAGAAAGCGCTATTGATTTTTTTTTGTAAATAGTTTTTTTGACTTTATCGCGTAAATGCGACAGAATTTGATGATCATCATATAAAATATACAGAGCACAATTTGTGTGTATGCATAATTTGGATCTACATCGACTGGATCGTCTTGTAGTTGATAATAAAACTTGCTTGGTTGCTTACTATCATCATTGCCGTGTACAATGGGAACTAGAAATAATGTTGGTTAGCACGTCAGATAAGAAAATTGGTCTAAACAATATTTACCAACAGGTGTAGTCGAAGTAAATGGTTGTTGTTGAACGACTGGTGGTTTATTTACTAATGGTTCACCTTGACCAAGGGCAACAGTAATTTCCTGTAAAACTTACAAAAAAACTCCAACAAAATTTTTGGCTCGTTTTGAGTTTGGTCCTGGAACTTCTTATAGAGGACATTCTTCTTGCCCACCCGTAAACAACACATTAATCTCCCGAACATAGTAGTCTCTCCTTGTACGAATAAGTAGAAAATGTAACTGAACAATTTGATGTGGAAAAATAGGTGGTCGATACGTTATTTTCAACTGCCTGTATATTCTGCAAGATGAAATATTCCCAAAGAGGAGCTTGTGTAAACAAACGCAACTTCATCATATTTAAACTCTGGAGGACCTGAATCTTTTCCCGGTTTTCGTTTATAATTTTTAAGCTTCGAACACATCCCTACTTGGTTCATTAAAGGGGGATATTCTTCACAAAACTCATCCAAAATTATTTCACCATCCCGAACAGCGGTAATACAGGATGAGGTTAAATTGAGTGAATGTTAATAGCCGATGCGAATATTTTTTTATTGGTGGACGATGGAATGCTCCCAATTGCATGGGTGTTTGACTCGCTTTTCAACTACCGGAGTTGAATGTTGAATTAAATTTCCTCCTCCGAGTTTGAGTCTCATGGTAGTTTCTGATGATTTCGGCATGTAATAAAAATCATTCGATATATTAAACGGATCACTGTATGGATTTTTTGGTGGGGGACATAAATTAACTTACTAATATGTTGAAGGAATTTACTCGACTCTTTCAAATTTACGAAGAAACCGTGTAAAATGCTGCAATTTGATAATAGATGGCACGTATTGCACTATAAAAATTATTATCTTTCTCATATGTAGCAAACTAAACTTGTCAGTAATCGTTTTTAGAGCTTGTTTAAAACAAACACAGATGGCAGTGTAGAATAAATCCCGGTTCCATTGACGTTTGCAAAGTACTCGCAAGTACTTCTAGCTACTGACAACTACTCAATCAAAAATTTTGCTTTCTTGTGTTTTACTTCTAACTAACAAGTTTGCGTTCCATTGCACATCTACTCGCAAGTACTTGCAAGTATTTTGCTAACGCCAATGGAACCCAACTAATGACATTAACCCGCAAAAATACATACATATGTAAGAAGACTTGTTGAAATGAGCTACGTTAAATGCAATCTACAATACACAGAAATATGGTTAAATACAGTAGAACGACCTAATCATACTTAATTTGCCAAGTGTACGTTGCAAACAGAGTACATTAAAACCGGGTTTTACTATACATGCATTTTTTTAAAAATTAAAAATTTCCTGTTACACGCATACCACTACGATGGAAGTATTTTACTATGCAACAGATAATTTGGCTCAGTTGTGTGTTTGAATTTGAGTGCATCGTGTCACGTCAAGATTTATTTAAAAACGCTACGAAATTATTAAATGTTAGTGAATGTTGTGTCAGTGTTTTTTTTGTGAAAAGTGGAAAATATTTAAGAATTAAGTGTATGTGTGGCATAGTTAAAATAGTTAAAATGTTATCCGTTTGTTTAGTGTAGTGAAAACACAAAATGGAAAGTGACGCCGTATTTGTACATCTTTTCGGTAAGTGATTTAGTTTCTATAATTATCGCAATGCAAAATATATATTTGTACCTCACCTTTTGCTTTGCATCTAAGTGTCACCTCGCTTTAACAGATTTAAAAAATAAAAACTATGTTTAAGTCAACTTGCAATAGAACGGTTCTAAAACTACTCGTATTGAATAATTTGTTAAATACACTGCACCAAAAAAACGGAACATAATTTTTTTACCCAAACACCCGGATTTGCTCCCTTGTAGCTTGGTGAAATAACAACTCCCAAAAAATAATTTTGCTTCTAATTGAAGGTAACTCTTTTCGATACTGGAATCCGTTTAAGACTATTTTAGTCTTTTATGACGTCTGTTGTTTGAGACGCAAATTAGCCAGTTTATAGAGAATTTAGAAACCTTGAAAATGATGAAGAAATGTAACCAAAAAAAAGACATCTCATATCCGGCGTAATTTTGGCGGTTGAAGATCAAGGAGAAAATATGTTTGCCCACTAAAAAATGCGATTTATTTGAATTTTCAATATCGCGTGTTATCTTCTCTGGCCCGCATTACTTCATAAATACGCCGTGTCATATTTAAAATATTGTGTATTTATTGCATGGTGATTTGTTGCCATTCTTCTTGTAAAGCATCTTGGAGTTCATGCAAATTTGTTGTTTGCTTGGTCCGTTTTCTTACACGCCGTTGTTACATATACCAGACGTGTTCTATAGGGTTTAAATCTGGACTTCGCGGTGGCTGGGCATCATCACGCCAGGGTTTAATCTTTGTCATGGTGTCATCGGCCATCCGATGCAAATAAATTGAACCGCGATTCATCCGAAAAAAAAACATATTACACCAGTTCCTCTGAGTCCATTTTCTATACATATATTGTTCGTTGCCGACGATAGCGTATCAAATAGTTACGGAACTCTAATATAGGTCGACGTGTTCTTAGTCGATAAGCTTTCAACCGATTTATTATCATGTGTTTTGTTATCTTAACTTTTAATTTCTTGAGTACTACTTGTCCTGTTTTTTGTAGCATAACGTGCGATAGCTCGATCTTCTCTTGGTATAGTTTTTCTTGATCGACCATTGTCCTTCACGCCGACTCACACTGCCTGTTTATAAATTTCAATACCAAATACGGTTCACAACAGACACAATAATATCACAGATTCGCGCAATTTCACGATAAGTTACACCGGTTTCAACTAGAGCCACAATTTTTGTAGAGCGAAGAGAGATTCATCTCGCTTGAATTTTCAAATAACTATGCGATAAATTAAATTATTGTTGTTTTGACTAGACAGCTTGCGTTTATATTCGCATGAGCTATGTCTGATGTCTTCTGAGAACAAGTGTTGAAGTTGAATTTTTATTTTATTCTAGCATTTTTATTACTGATGATGTATATGCATGTTATGTTCACAACATATTCCCGGGCCCTTATGCATCCGGCCGTGGGTCAGCCTGCTAGGTGGCAACTGCATGATGTTTTATTTTTCTAAGCATTATGCAAGTAATAACCGCAATGGTTATAGTCATGCACATTTACATCGGCTGGTGATGCCTCTAACAGTCGCTTTTGCTGCTGAATTGAGGTCTCTATAACTTCAATTACCGATAAGGTTGATGTTGATGTAGATTTAATTTTTGTCCTGTGGTTTTCGTTTATCAAATCAGTTAGATTAAATTGTGGCAAAATTGAGATTTCGAGTTTACTGCTGGATGTCCTAAATCCCGACACTGTAAATGTATCTGCTTTCAAGATGCAGGTTGGATGAAGTTCCAGAATTCCAGCTCTTTCAATGAAAATAGTGCTTGTTTCAGTTGTCCTACTGCTATTGTTTTCGCATATGAGGTTGCAAAGCGTTCTGGATTTCATCACAAACATCCAGGCATTGTATCTACGCAGGGCGGATAAATAGTGTTGTGATATTCATTTTGCTGATATGACCGCTTGTTATGAGATCTCCAATTCGTTTGAGTGGTTGCACTTCACAGTTGCTTGTATTTGTGTTATAATCGTATAGTGGTTGATGAATATTTCAAAGATATTCTCCGTTGAAAGAAGTGCATGAATTGAATTCATCAGCAGAAAGTGTCATGTATTGATTTTGTTGTAACGTAATCATCAGGTAGTTCGAAGTTGGTTTCCTGGCTGATGAATGGTAGGCACTGGTTTGGCTTGATATAAATTAAATTGTGCCCTCTGAACCAGTGGAATTTTGATTTCGAATATGAATATGTCTCCTATTTTTATTGTTTTGGTTTGAATTATCTTATACATGGTAGCTATGTCATTGGTTCGAAAAGGTATGTCTTGACTTTGTTTCAGGCCTTGTTGGTGCGGTGTTAGTATGAGAGGGTCTAGTCCTTCTTGATGAACCTCTGTGATAGTCTCGATTATTGTGGATTGAGTAGTCTGAAGAGCTAAATCAGTGAACTCTTCATGAAACATTATATTGTCCAAAATATTTGTGAATGTCTTGAACTTTCGACTGGTTTCTTCATAACTGTGCTTAATCAAATTGATCGTTGATTCCAATATTGACAACTGTTATTGTAGCAATTTCTGGTGGTGGTATTGATTTGCATTTAATTTTTCGATGCTGTCCTTGTTACCGGCGTTACCGGCACGTTGATCAAGCACGCCGAATAATTCATTAGCAATCATGCCAATAAAACCGAAAGGAGACCGTTTTTTTGGCGGGCAATTTTGTTTTCACCTAAAGAGTTTATTACGTTATTTTGCTCAATAACAACAATAGTTTCGCAGTGTTACCCCATAACCCCATGCTTAGTCCCGTTTATGCATAATCTGTCCAGCTGACGAGTACAGTGCTCTAGATAAAGTACGTTATAATCTTCCACTCACCGTTGATTAGATTACCTTGACCAATTTTATCAAAGTAAATCCCAGGATGAGCAGCGAATCGTGATATGTCTATGTAAATTGGGTTGATTATTTTCGGCGATGGTCACTACTGTATCTTCGCACCTATCTGTTGTTAGTGGTTCGTCTTTTGGCAGAGCTGAGAGTTTTGTGGTGGCCCTTTCGTAAATAGAATTTCCTGCGCCGCGTACTGAGACGACTCGTACATGTCCATCTGTAGCTGGATGTACTTCAACTACTCCAGCTCTCATCCATTTAGAAGGAGGTAAGTTATCTTTTATTAGAAGAACTAGATCCCCTATGTTGATTTTTGCCTTCGTATGTAACCGCTTTGGACGTTGTTGTAGCCTTCAAACATATTCATTGCTCCGTCTCATCCAAAAGCCTTGTTTTAATTTTTCCAATAGCTGCCACCTTGTCAGTCTATTAATGTTTGAATTCATTAGACCACCTTCGGGCACTGTTGTTATTGATGAACCTATTAGAAAGTGACCTGGTCTGAGTACCTCTAGATCATTTATGTCTTTTGTTATTGGGCGTAGGGGTCTAGAATTTAGCACTGCCTCTATTTGATTTAAAACGGTTGTCAATTCTTCGTAGGTCAGTATGGTATTTCCCAAAATCTTCTTCAGGTGGTTTTTGACTGACTTCACGCCAGCTTCCCATAATCCACCAAAATGAGATGGTGCTGGTGGTTGGAAATACCATGTTATACCTTCTGAACCTAGCTCTTCTAATACGATTTTGTTGAAGTCCACTAGAGCTTCTTTTTTCATTTTTTTCAGCTGGTTGTAGGCTCCGATGAAATTTGTTGCGTTGTCGCTGTACATGTCACTGCATACTCCTCGTCTAGAGCTGAATCTCTTGAAAGCTGCAATGAATGCCTCAGTAGTAAGATCTGTTACTACATCTATGTGAATTGCTTTGGTAGCAAGACTGATGAAAATCGCTATATAGCCCTTATAAGTTTTATATCATCTACTTCTGCTCATTTTTAACTGTAGTGAACCTGCATAATCAACGCCAGAATGAGTGAATGGTCTTGACGGTTACACCCTTGAAGGTATGAGGTATGAGAGGGTAAGTTGGATTCCTCCATGTGCTGTTTTCAAGTGCGCGTAATTGATTATTGCTCTAGTGAGCTGATGATTAGAAGGAAGTATCGCAGGATATTTTTCTTCATAATTTAGCAATGAGTTCTGAAGTCTTCCACGTACCTGCAGAATTCCATTTTGATCCAAAAAAAGGTTTAGTTGTAGTAACTTGCTTTTTTTCTTGACTGGATCATGCTCGTCCACATACACTTTTTGCATCTTTTGATAAAGATGTTTACCTTCTTTCCGATTCGTTTTAGTTTTTCTATAAAGTGTATGAACTGGTTGTCGTTCTCGGTGACAGTTGCTATATTTGCATGTTTCAGTTCAGCATCTGGTTGTTCATCAAATTCTGGGTATCTTTCCATCGAATGATATTTTTTATTATTCTTTAGCCATTGTGGTCCAGTCTACCAGATGTTGTGATTTATCGAATCGCAACATGCAAATTGTCGTGAAAATTTTTCTACTAATTCGTGACATTATCTCAAGTAGAGAACACTAAATTGCACACTCGACACTCACTATTCCGATAATTTTTTGAGTTATGAAAAAATACAGTGAATTTGGCCAACGACGCTCCCGCGTGTTGGGCCATATCATCAATCACAATAAGCAAATTATGTTGAATTTTTTTTACAAGTCGAGAACACTAAATTTCACACTCGGCATTTATGGTTCCGAAGATTTTCTGAATTTAAAAGACTTTTTTTTATAGAAGGGGTACAAACGTATTTTTGTTTTTTTCTTGTACAGCAACACTTTTTGATAATTTGTGTATCTACACTATTTGAGTATACACTTCTCGTTAAAAAGTGTAGCTACACTTTTCATTAACGTAAATACTTGACACCGATGGAGATCTACCACTACAAATTTAGTTGAATTTGCTAGCAAAGTGATCAATGATGCTTAAAAGCATCATCAAATGACATAGTCTATACACACAAAAGGCGTTAGAAAGCCTTTGTAGATTCGGATTTTCAGTTAAATTCGTTGAGTGGTTCAATTCAAATTTAACAGACCGCGAGCAATATGTAAGAAAGGTAAGATAATTGAAGGTAAGAAATCCAAAGTAATCAAAGTTGGGAGTTCCTGAAGAGGAGAGAAGTTAAGAGATCCTGAATCAACAAATGCAAGATAGTTTTATTCCAAAGAAAATGAAATCCCATAAAAAATACTTACATCAACAACATCGAATTGCAGAGAGTTTATGAAACAACAGATTTTGGGGTTAAGTTCAATACAAATATGACGTTCAACAGGTACATTGAGAATGCAATTGCAAAAGCCAATTCAATGTTTATTGGGTTTGTCAAGCCGTTAATGGGTGACTTCTTTTATTAAAGGAAACGGATTGGAAGTATGACCAATGCATGACCTCCTTATGAGATCATATACCTGAATTATAACCTCTGCACTCCTGTAAATAGAAGAATCCTGTTGGATGCCATTTTAATAGGAAATGGACTACTTAGCATTTTAGATTCTCCATACATCACTAAAAATCTTTGTCTTCATGTTCCGAGATGGAGACTAGAGAAGAGAGTTAATTTAGATGAATCCGACAACAACGACCGCTTAGTTGGTTGACCATGTGATAGTTACAATCTTGAGGCATCGAACTCAAATGTGTCTGCAGGAGGATTACACAAGGTTTCAAAAGTTTTTACGATATCATTTAATCTAATTTGAATGTTGCCCGTATGATGTAACTCGCCTGGGAAATGTTCCACAATTTCCACGGAATTAGAAACTCATTTTCTGAGGTTCAAACCGCCTGTCTCCGTGAGGATCCTTAGCACTTCTACAACTAAGAATGCTTCCTCTAGACTGTTATTTCCAGATAACCGGCCGATCCAGATCATCGACGTACATATACTATGACAGAATTAGAGCTGCTGTTGGATAAGCGGTGCTACCACCAGTAGGGTCTTATAACTAGGATACTGACTGCCTCGATTTTATAAGTAGGTAGCCATATTTTTGGTGGAATCCAATATTTTTTGGTAATCTCGATCTCACTCATGAATCCGTGTGTGTTTGAAAGGTGCCATTTTAACTTGTACTTTGACATACAAAACATTAAAATCGGTAAAGTGAATTTTAAAGCGAATGACTACTGGTGGTGAAGGTGTTAACGAGGTGAAGCTTCCCAAACGGTATCAACGCCAGGATTGACGCCAAGAAAGGTAATGCTGTGTATTTGGTGGGATTGGAAAGGAATCGTGCATTATGAGGTGTTGCCATAGGGTCAAACGATTGATTATAATCTTTATTGTCAGCATCTAATGCGTTTAAAGCAAGCAATTCAGTTAAAACGTTCAGAATTGATCAGCAGAAAAGGCGTTGTGTTCCTGGACGCTGGACCACACACATCATTGATGACCCGGCAGCAACTAAGAGAGCTTGGCTGGGAAGTTTTGATGCACCCACCATATAGTCCTATGACCTTGTACCATCGGACTACAATTTGTTTCCATCGATCATTTGGACTTATAAGTTAGCATACTCTGTGTTCAAAATAAACGCCATTGTCCATTTCCAAATATTCAATATCAGATCTTTATCCATGTGTTACTATCCAAGATACTAATCCAAGAGATATTCCCCTCGAGATTATTTAGGTTCATCCATCTCAGATATAACGCCAATAGTTCAAGTCGGAACTGTGAATATAAAGGTCTGCTCTAAAGTAAAATATTAGCATAGGTTTCATTGGCGTTATATCTGAGATGGATGGACCTAACTTTTGAGCCTCTGTAGGGATGTCTCTTGGATTCCAGCAATTAAATTTTTAATTTAACCAATTTTTCATATAAAATGGAAAAGTTCAATGCAACCATATAGTAACACATGGATAAAAATCTGATATTGAATATTTCGAAATGGAAATTGCGTTTATTTCGAACACAGAGGATGCTAACGCTTTTAGGCCCAAATTTCCGAGGTTATCACTACGAGTTCGTACTAGATATAAAACCTATGTTGAGATTTTGCTTTAGATCAGACCTTTATATTCATAGTTCTGACTTGAATACCTTACGTCCACCCTAATTTCAAAAGATCACTTCAATGGCGGTTTTTTGCTTTTGGAGTCTAAAAGGTGGGATTTCGAGAAATTATCCACACAAAATTTTTCGAAAGTAATGTTTAGAAATTAGGGTTGAAATGGAGTGTTCCTACGGGTGATTCTGGCTTATGGGGAACAGGCACAACCATGAAACTTTAGCAGAATGTTCATTTAAGCTAGTTTAAGTGATTTCATTAAGGATTTTCTATTGCCATATCTGGCTGATATGGAGTATGCCACCAATGATTCCTGGTTAGATCAAGTTATTTACATCTAGTTTAGACAATGTGACTAGACAAACGACATTTTCATTCATAGTTGATCTACTTCAACAGATTTTGTATTTAACGCATGTTATAGCCGGGCAGATATAGCCGTTCTAGGAAAAATCCTGACCAATTCTGGAAGAGAACTACAATGTTTTTGGAATGCACAGTTTCTGTGTGGTAAACACGATAATCACGAAATCACACATTGTCTCCCAAAATACATTATGCATAACTTTTACCGTTAGACGAACAAAATTGCACAATCAAATACTACTCCACATAATAAGAAAACCGTGGGATTTCCATCACGAGATTTCTGTCGTGACTCACACTGATATTGTTCGTATATTTAGCTAATTTTACGATTACCATTGAACTTAAGGTAATATCGTTGTATTTGCCAGAGTCTTGCTCGGTAGTTGTATCTTCTTCAGTATGTGTCATTCCACTTCGGAGTATGAAGAGTTGGTAGTTGAGATAATGATGCGAGTAGGGAAACACTACACTGGGCCACATAATATCGAAATCAATAACAACGCGATGTGTCACCATTAATTTGGTCAAATAAAACTCAGGCACGGCATTATACGGGCCTAATAAAATTTCTGTATATGACAGGATAACGTTATCTTCAAAAACATTATAAAGCAAAATATTTTTAAAACACTTAAGATTATCGCGAGTTGTATTTACCAAAAACAAAAATATCTCGCTATTTTTTGCGCGATAAATAATGCAACCACCTAATTATTATCAAATATTAAATTGCAAGTCAGTTTTAAGCACACAGCTGTGGCGATTACAAGCAAAATGTCAATTATTTGCGAAGATATTCCAACCACGGATGATGTAAAAAAATCACTATACGGTAATGTACCATCAATGGTGTATGTGCGTTATGTGGGTGAAAGTAAAATACCTGGAATCGATGCCACTAAGTTAGCACCGTGCGTGTTGCCAGTATTTTATAAAAAATACGCAGACGAGATTGAAGCGTTCAAAGTGTACGAGGATGATGTTTGGGTTACATCGTATCCGAAGTGTGGTAGGTTAGTGCGATAGTAGAAGTGTACTTCAAAATAATTTGTAATTTACTTGTGAAAAAGGGACAACATGGACACAAGAAATGGTTTGGTTAATTGGAAACAATTTAGATTATGCCAGGGCTAAACAAACTCGTCTATCGGATCGTTACGAATTTTTAGAAATTTCATCAATACTGCGCGATTTAAAATTACGCGATGACAAAAGTTCTGTACAATTAGCTCGAGAACTGCAGCGTCCACGATACATTAAATCACATCATCCCATTGCCCTGTTACCAACCGAATTTTGGGCTGTAAAACCAAAATTGGTGTACGTCGCACGGAATGGTAAAGATGCCGCAATTTCGTTTTATCACCATAGCGTTAATTTGCATCATTACAAAGGAACTTTAACAGATTTTTTGGATGCGTTCCTTAATAATTTGAGTAAGGCCATATCCCTACTAAACCGTATTGCATAATCATCACGTAATCGATTTTAAACTATTTCAGCGTTGTGGGCACCATATGCCGACCATATTTTAGACTATTGGAAATTACGGAACGAGCCAAATGTTTTATTTATCACATACGAAGAAATGTCTAACGATTTGGTCAGTGTACTACGGAAAGTGGCCAATTTTTTGAATAAAAATTATACCGACGACCAGTACAGTGAGCTGGCTAAACATTTGTCATTTAATGAGATGAGGAACAATGAATCGGTCAATTTTGAAAATTTTGTTGAAGGCATTGAGCAAATCTATGGTGCGAAACGATTCGATTCAGACTATCGATTTATACGACGTGGCCAAATGAACTCAGCTAAAGATGAAATGCCGATAGAGTATCAAACGAAATTCGATGAGTGGATGGCTGCATCATTGAAAGATAGTGGCTTCACGTTTAGTGTTTAATTATTTATGGTGCTTTGATACTGAAATCGACCTTGCAATTGGCTGAGTCAGACGTGAACCAATCTTTAAAAAAAAAAACACAACGTTTTGTTAATTTTACTTCCTTTCTTGGACGCATTTGTTATTTTTATTTTTTTATTTAAATAAAACCTCTCAATCAACAACAATTTAATTCATTCAAATTAAAGTAAAGTTCAAAATTACAAATTGTAATGCGTTTCTCCACTATCCTTTCTTTCCCTTCCTCGTATTACTCTCCATATCCAACTCAGTTTCGAAATTAAACTTTTATTTCCGATTCCCAACCATCTCCCCCTGGTACGAGTAACTTGCTTACTATCATCTATACAGGCCTTCGGCTGTCCTCACAATTACGTGCCTAACCTGGTCACGATTCGATAGCGTCAATTACTACTCCTTCCACCCATGAGTTTCTTTCCCTTTCATCATAGAACCATTTAGTTCTTCAAGTAATATCGGGTAGATATTCTCGCGTACATCGACGCCAAAATTGATCTTCTATCAATTGAGCCAATTTCCAATCCTTGCGTAAGAAGTAGATGTCACTTTTTAAATCGATAATGGGCTTCATACCACTTGATGACCTCAGAAGAAAGTGGTTGGGAGTGAGAGCTTCATTCTCACCTGGTTCAATCGGTATGTAGGTCAGCGGCCTTGAATAATAATAATATTTTCAGCTTCCATTAATCGAATTTATTTCATAGCGCATCGGGCTGCAATTTTTCATTTAGTTGATTCAATTCATTATCCACCCCATGAAAATTTGTTCCGATGTCCGTTCGAATTTCTAACGGAGTTCCTCGACGTGCTATAAAATTTCGAATTGCCATAAGACATGATGTTTTATCCATAGTATATGCTATTTCTAAGCGGATAGCACGTGTAAATAAAAGACTTGTAAATAATACACCCCAGCGTTTCTTTCCACGACGGCCTTGGATAATTTCCATCGGTCCAAAATAATCAACCCCGGCGAATGAAAATGGATCAGTGTAGGATGCAACTACGAGCGATGATCAGCCATTTCTGGAACGTTTGACTCCGCTTTTTTGCGTGGTTATAATGATGAAGCCGTTCGTGGTACTCGGCCAAGATGAGACGAGTTATGTGATATTTATTCGGTAGGATAATTGAACTTTTTGTATCGATAGCAATTTCTTCCGCCTCAGATATTCTACCTCGAACTCGTAAAGCGGAATTTGATGGTTTTGATGGATTGTCCTTTAAGCTTGGAATTTCATCAGAGTACACTTTTCGTTGTACATGTCGTAATCATTCATTTTCAGCTTCTTGAGTCTTATCACAGGTTAGTTCCCCTCCGATTTTTTGTTAATCAGTTTTCATATTATTGATTGCCCTAAGTGCCCATGCAATTGTCCGTACTAGCCTTGACCATTTAGAAAACCGTTCGATAGCTGGAATTAATACCAATGATTCTTCTATATTATGTGAAAATTGTGGTTTCAATTTTTCATCTGTTTCACTACTTTCCTTTGGAAGCCTTTGAACGGCCCAACCTGTTTCTGGTTCATATAAAAACACGGGTCTCACAAACCATCTATTCGCAGGGAACACTGTGGGCTCAGATTTCCACTTCGTAGCGTTGTCGACTACGTTGCTCTTAGTTGGAACCCATCGCCATTCTGAAACATCAGTAGATTCAAGTATTTCCCCTACTCTATATGCGACAAATTGTCGATATTGTTTGTAATCTGATCTTAACCACGAAAGCATGCCCATCGAGTCCTGAACCATATTTTCGTAGGTTGTAACGAAACGAAAGAAATGTAGTCCATTCAGGGACTTTAGAGCGATCACATTTAGCCGACTACAGCTCAGGGAAGGCGTGGGGTTTTCTGAAGTTTAAAATTGACCTTGTTAGACCGCGATAAATAAAGAATAAGCTAGGATAGGAATTAGGATGGGAAAAGAAAATAGGGATAGAAAGGGAGTAGATAGAAAGATTAACTCATTCTCTTTTTTATGTTTGTATAGAAATCTAATTATCAATAACAAAAAGCCGTCGTTAAAATTGTGTGTTCCGTTGTTATCAGTTACATAAATAGCCCAGGAGTGACAACCTTTTCTCATGGAGCGAACAACGCAAAGACGGACGTTACATTCGCGGGGACGACTCACACCCAGAAGATGTCTCACAGCCGGGCTTACCATATCATTGGAATTTAAATCTTTAAAATGATATATGCCCATAGAGTTACCTGGACCATCAGCAATCTCACACATTACATTTCCTATCAGCTCAATAATAGTAACTTTAGTAAATTTAGGGGCTAGCTTCGCACTTTAAATTTAGGGATTTGGCTGCGCAAATTACACCGCTTTTCATTCCGTTCTCCGGCTTCTCTTAAGCAGCTTCGATCCAATAAGTAAAGATGATTCAATTTATCAGGCCGATCTTCAAATTGTACCCAATTACCCCCAAACTGATTTACATCTTTTAACATTTTGTAAACGGATCCATGTAAGATGGCATGCTGTCCAAAAATAATATAACGTGGAGAAAATTTGGTAATGTTATGAAGGGCATTTCGCAGCGCATGAGTGACGGCTTTTAAGTTTTCATCCCAGACCCGATGGTCTTCTTTTATATAAGAACACAATGCAGCCAATAAGGTGCGATTAACCCGCTCCGATATGTTTACCTGAGGAGAATATTTGGCAGTAAACAAGTGCTCGACACCGTATTTTAGACATAAATTCCCTAGTTGCTTGGGGGTGAATTGAGCGCCATTATCCGTTAAAATAGTTTCTGGTACTCAGAACATTAGAAAAACATGGCCTTCTAAGAATTTAACTACTTCGGCCGAGGTTGCTTGACTTACCGCCTTCGTTAGCACAAATTTCGAAAAATGGTCAAGTATTATTAAAATGGAGGTGTTTCCGTTACGAGTTCGAGGATACGGGCCCAGAAAATCGAGGTAAATTCTCTGTCAAGTCTTTTTGGTTCCAAGATGAGTGGATGTGGGGTTCAATGAGCTGATTCAATGAGAGGAAGTCAGCGGGACGATCAGCTTCTAAACAGGTATATCATTTGATACATAAGTATCGGTCTGAGGAGTCAAATTTATGTAAGCTTCCCCCGACGAAACCTTAAATGAAAGTGATGCCGTTTTTGCAAGTCTTGAATGAAGGTTAAATATTCTACTGAATTAAACTCCGGAGAGTCAAGGTCGATACCCATTGATGACAAACTGAGCGAATCCATCAGCCACGTTAAACTGGCATTAACACCGTAAATGGGAGACCTTCAACATATTATCTAAACTTTTTGATTGCGATTACAGCTGCCAAGCACTCTTGCTCGGGAACGATATAATTACGTTACGCACCATTCAATTTTTGTGAGCAGTACGCAATTAGCCGATCACATCCGTCCTCGTCTTTTTGAAACAGCACAGCCTCGATCCCAGTAGAACTTGCGTCATACTTGTAAAATCGTTTAGTGAAATCGGGGCTTGCTAATACTGGTGACTGTTTGAGAGCGTCAAACGATTTTTGTGCTTCTTCAGTCCATATGAATTTCCGCTGTCTTTTCAATAAGTCGGTAAGAGGTGAAGAAAAATCTGAGTACACACTGATAAACCTACGATACCAACCCGAAACGCCCAGAAACCGTCTTACTTGCCGAATGTTTTTTGGAATTGGGAATTCCGCAATGGCTCTTACCTTGTCTAGATTAGGACATAATCCTCCCTCACCAACCACATAACCGAGATATTCGATCTGTTTCAGTAAAAACTTACATTTGCCCACAGTTATGGTTCATCCAGCTTTCGCAAGTCGCTCGGAAACGTCCTCTAGAAGAGACATGTGTTCCTCAAATGTGGCCGTAGTGTTTAACAAATCATCAAGATAAACGAATACTCTTTCATGGAGATGACGGGGAATCACTTTATGCATTAATCGGCACAAGGTGTGAGGTGCATTGCAGGGTCCAAATGGCACTTTAAACTGATATAATGGACGCCCCGGGGCGGTAAACACGGTCTTATCTCACGATTCTGGATCCAAAGGAATTTGCCAAAAGGCATCCTTTAAATCCAAACTCGAGGTGTACTTAGGTCGATCCAACCTACTTAGCAACCCTTTAATTAATGGAAGCGTTATTTAATTTTCTGGCATCCAAGCAAAGGCGAAATTTCCCACTTTTCTTCTTAACAGCCACCATCGGAGAACTCCAAGAACTTCTTGGCGCAGGGGAACTGCGTAATGACGTTGTTTGATTGGAGCTGCATTCCCAACGTTAATGGAATAACACAATATCGTAGTTCTGACAAGGCCGTTTGTCTCGTGATTAGGAATGGTCTTAATGATGGCTTGGAGTTTATTTTGTTGAGCGTTAGTAAACTTCTGGTGTTTTGTTTGATTTAGAGGTTCCGGCTTAATTGAAGGGTTCGATATAGCCGAAATGACTGGTTTAATTCCGAAATCTTGCCAAAAGTCACAACCAAGGTATAATTCTTGATGTAACGATGGAACAAAAAACAAATTCATCAGAAGGGTTTTATCTTGAAATTTAATGCTCGATCTGGCATAACCTAGTACACGTTCGGAGGATCCATTGGCGGTCTGAACCACAGCTTACCTAAAGCGTTAATCGTTGCTCCGCTGTCGAGGAGACCATGAAACGGAACCCTTTCTATTTCGACTAATGCATAAGGGCGAACATCACTGGGAGAGTTTAGGGAAGATGCGATTACTGACTCCGAAATCTGAGTGAGAATTTGCTTCCGGTTCCGGATGAAAGCACATGATTGAACGCAACTTATGTGCACTTATACTTTTAGGAGAAATAGTACAAGAGTTTGTTATAAGGGTTTGTTCGGGTAAGTGGCAAACATTTAAGATTTGCGTGGGTGAGGTGGGAGATGGGGCGATTGGTTCTGTTCCACTAAATCTGAATTGGGTCGATTTACAATCTGAGTTGGATTTCGGAGATGGGACGACCAATTGGTTCTCATCTCCGTCAATTTGTTTCCCAATTTATTATTACAAGAGAGGCAATGAAGCTTTAGAACGTCAATGGCTCCGCACCCGTAGCAGAAAATTTTTTGTGGTGGAATGTCGCAATCTGTAAATAAATGTTCCAGCCGGTTACGATTCCAACATTTAATATGAGTGGTAGGTTGAACCTCCGTGTTCTTGTACTCTCGTGTTGGTGCAGTATTAGTCTTGCGGGCTTCAATGTGATCAACATTTGAAGACCACTCGTACGGGCTAAGCATTTTATGGATCGGGGCCAATCTATGACCCATATTTAGTTCTGAGATATGGCCCACACTTCTCCAGGCGTCCTTCGTTGCTAGACATATACTGACTAAATCCGGCACTAAAAATATCGGCCGCCCAGCTACATGTATTTGCAATCCTGCCAACAAACATCCTGAAAACAAATTTAGTTCAAAAATGAGGATGAGTTTAGAGGTGTGATTCACAGGAATCATTGATGAGAGTTGGTCCCCTCTTCTTTTCTAACCAATGAAAAAAAGGGGAAAAAGGTTTTAAAGAGTGAGGTTTTAAAGAGTGAGCGCAACATATCACATTCGCTAGACGAGTACCCAGCAGGGCCGCATATGGTTCCAGTCTAGGAATGAACATTGGTTTCTGCGGCGCAATTTTGTTCTTGGCACCAATCAACACGCAGTAAATACCATTTTCATATTCGAAGCGAAAATATGCAGCAGCTGCACACACAACCTCACTGGCGTCGACAAACACGTGCAGTTCAAGTGATTTAAATTTCGGCGATTATTTTGTTCATCAGTGATCGGGTTATCCCATTTGACTGATGCTCGCCATATATCTTGAAGAAGAATCTTCACATGTACAAGGATATGGGCTATCAATCGAATTGGATCATCATTATAGTTCGAAGAACTTCTCGAACTTTCTTTCGAAGAAAGTACCACCACCACATTTCGAGCACTTTCGCATCATCAGATTCTCTCAAAATACTTATCTAGAATTTGAAATTAAATTTTTTATTTCAAACCCACCAACCATCGAATCACTTCTATGCCAATTTTATGACCTCTTCTTCCGACGAGAAACTGTCGAGCCAGTCGCCTACCTAATCTTTGTGTTAAGGTTTTTTTACGAATTGTGGCGAGCGAGGCGCGCATGTTGCCCCGAATGTGCTTACTCTCATGACATAAACATTCGGTTGTTGGTTTTTTCCTCCACCGCGCCAGAGAAATCGTCGTGACTTTTGATCTTCCTCTTATATTCCGATTTGATAGAACATTTCTTTTATGTCACCTGTTAGAGCAAAGGGTCGTTGATGAAATCTCATTATCGGAACTAATACATCTGGCCCTTTCAGTGAAGTGGAATTTAACGATGTTCTGTTTACTTCTGCTGCTTCATCCCACACTAACTTATTCGGATTGGTAACTGTGAAAATATCTAGGTACCATGTTCGCTTGTCGATCATCATCGTTTCACTCTTGCTTAATTTCCGAACAAACCCTTTTTCCTCATAATCCTTCAACAGCTTTTTGTCAATTGTCTCATTCAAAGCTGGCTCTCTTTTAAGTTTTCTTTCCAAACAGGCTAGTCGCCGCACGGCCATAGAGTAGCTGTTTGGAAAAGCAACATTATTGATCCGCCATAACAATCAGGTTTCGTAATGATTAGCAACTTTCCGTGTAGTTATTTCCATAATTTCCCGAGCACGTTCGATTTCCTTTGATTCAATCAATTTCTCTGGAATTTTATCGCCGAAACCTTCATCCAAGAAAGCGTATGTTTTGATGCTACTTTCTCGACCATGTAGTACCTCTGGTACTATTCGAAACAGAAGTGTATTTGTATGTAGTTGTTGATGAACCTTGACCACGCACGCATGCAACAATTGATGACGGCTTCCCTAACATCCATCTATCTCACATTTTACACGAAGCTTGCATGTCCAAAACTGATGCCTTTTGAAGCATTTTCGACACAGACCTTTGGCTAGTATGATCTTCCATCTTTCACTGCTTGTCATATTTTTAAATTTAGAGCATTCTGCCAATAGGTGTGCAGGCAAACATTTCAAAACGCATGTTTGATTATTATCAGCTGTTTTGACGAATTTACATGTGTTGTCAGCAACAACCGCCTCTTCGAGCTTGATCTGGTCATCATTCGAAGCATTAGTTTCCACTTGAATAGTATTGACATATTTTTGTCTATTTTGATTTCCTTGCTGTCAAACTTTTGTAGCTGTACTTAGGGTATTGTTACCACTGTGCCCGCCATTTTTTTGCCTTTGAGCTCAACCAATTGCTAAGCATATGTAGATTGGCCAATTGCAGTTCAACCTTGAATTCGGCCCATTGCAATGTTAGTTGTGCTGGTAATTTCTGAATGACTTTTCGCATAAGTGTTGGGTTGTTCAGATGTTCCTCGTGCTGACACGCTATTGCTGTTGTACAAAGGTACAGATTCTGGATGGACTGGTGGCCTTGATTCAAGTCGAGCACGACGTCAGATTCGACGTCTTTCACCATTAGTCAGGTTTTCATCATTGGTCAGCCCGCATAACTGTGTTGTACGGTACGTGTATACGTTGATATAAACATAGGCCAGTCCGACGGACTGTCACAAAATGATGGTAGCTTCTTTGAAATAACTTGCCTCATTGTCACCTGCTTCATTGGTTGATCGTCCCAGTCGGTTTTACTTGGATTTGGATTTTCGGGCAACTTTCTCGACATTGTCTTGTATAGGCACTTTGCCTAGTTATCGACGGATATTGCTGCTGTTGATCCAAAATGTGTTGAGTATCAAGCCTTGAATGGTAATCCAATTTCTGTTGCTTCATCCTAAAGTGATCTGGATCACCGCTGGTTATTTGCTGTTATAAATTGCTTCTGTCGTCTGGTCTGGAAACACCATTCGTTTAATGTCAGCAAATTCTCGATTTGTTGGTTCTACCTCGAATAGTTTGGTTCTACCTCGTTGAATCGGGAATGTAGCAGCTCTTCATTACTATACGGTTCTATATGAACATTCCTTTGTCGGAGAGGTTGGAACTTCGTTGGTTTTGACTGTGTCTCTCGACACATCATTTACACTTTTCTCATCATGAGAATGATCTACCGAATTGATACATTGTTGCACTCGATGCTTTAAACTATCTTCGTCAGAAATGACCGGTCTAGTAGCGGTCTGATAATTCGAAAAGCTTTTGCTTTTGCTCCAGTTTCCTCTAGTTTGTCACGTTCCCGTTGCTCATTCAATCTACGCATTTTTTCCTCGATAATTTTCTCCTCCTCCTTTGCACGTAATTCCTCCAATGCTCGTCGTTCTTCTAAATAAGACAGTACTAGCGCCCTTTTTTTGGTACTTTATTATCACGTTTTGAATTTTGTGATTTAATCTCTAAATCCCGTACTGTTGTATTCCCACTCTTGATTTTTTTTTCACGTTGCTGCCTGAGTTATATGTCGTTTCGCCATTGCTCACTTGCTTGTAAAGTTCAACAAATTATACTACGTTTCTCCACTATTCTTTCTTTTCCTTCCTCGTACTAAACTACAATATTTACGAGACCAGCTCAAAGAGATTTAGAAACACTATCCTATCATCTACGAGTATAACCAGAAATACACACATGTTTTGGCTTGGTGTCGTTCTTTCGAAAGGCATGGTGTTGGAGACAACACAGCCGCTTATTACAATATTTCCTTCTGCGGTTTTATTAGTCTTTGCAAAGAGATCAGTATGATGAAGGTTTATCGAAATCTCTGTCCTAATATTTATTGATTAACGCTATAGCCAGGTAACTCTCCAGGCAAGCGTTTTTAGCTTTAATAAATGCTACAGCTCTGGTCAAGCCGTCCTAATTGAGTAGAAACCAGTCCCAATATTTCTTCCATGTATTTTAGTTCTCACCAATGTGTGTGCCGGAAAAAGAGCTTCAATTAGATTATCCATCATCCATCGATTAAGTCACGTCAGCAGAACCCATCCTTATTCATATTTCCATCTATTGTACATTTGCTTATTGTATTTGAAGAGTGCTGTAGATTTGAATTAGATGGTTGAGTTTCATTTATTGGAAACAGCTTGAAGAATTTTGGATGTTATTATCCCATTTGATTGATGACGTCGAAGGTCATTAACAACATTGATCACTTGTTTGATTTTTGCAAAAGTAAGGACAGCTTTGGAAGTAGGTTAAGGCACTATTATGCCGCAATCTGAGATCGTTTTCATGAACCTGAACCTAAGCGGTTGAACTTCGATATGTGGCGTCTATTACCCTCTACCCTCTAACACGTCGTTAATTTGGGTTTTAACTGCCATCCAATTTAGAATAATTCGGTCGGCATAATTTGTAGCATCTGCTTACCTAAAATAAAAATTCTTGTCTTCACTGGTGAATACAAAGAGTATCAGACGCTTTTTGATTTATTCTCATCCACAATACACGAAAAGAAATATTTAATCTCGGCCCAGAAATTCCAATATCTTAACACCTTTCTTAGGGATGACGCGGACCGGTTCTTGCGCAATACTGATTAAGCGGTACGAGAAAAGTCACCAATTTACGTTGCGTATTGAAGCATTTTTAAAGCAGCCATCAATTAGTGTCCGAACCACAGCTATGCGAACCACAATCATAGCGTATACATGTGCAAGTAATTCACCAAGGTTCACTAGGTTGCAGCATCCCAGGCCATATTACCGAGAGCGATGGAAAAATTGAGATTCAACGATGGGAACGGGAATGTAAGTCGTTGGTAGATTCTTCATCAAATGAATCATTCATCTCTGAGAAATGTGCGCAGAAGTTGGGACTACGTAGAGCAAATGATCGAATATTGATGAGATTTCTTTTCGACACAAAACTTGGACATTCTCGCGGATAAGTGGTATTTTCAGTGCGACCAATCAAAAATCAATATTCGCAGTTCAAAATAGAAGCATAAATCGTGCCGAAAATAGTTTCATTAACTTCGTCTAACCACTTCGATCCCTTTAACGGCGATAAGCAAATTTGTTGTCCTAAAGGTTACATACATCCTTCTCGATATTGACGAATCACTACCAGCATTTTGGGAAATCGAATCAGAACTTACAATAGCATAGTTATTCCCAGACGAGCAAAAGTGTGAAAAATTATTCTCAATTAACCAGCCGTAGTTGGATCATCACGACATTTAGCTCAACGTCGACTCAAAAAAATGGAACAAAGATTTGATCGAGATAATACATTTGGAGATCAGATCTTTCTTTTGTATTGACTTCAGGAAGCAATATGAAGAATTGGTTCATATGTGGAAGACCGCATCATGATGTTCTCAAAGTTTCCAGCTCAACCTCGAAATCCCATATTTGATGCATGGGCGCGATACGTAACATTTATGTAGATGATTTAAATTCTCTAATCAGCCAAATTCGGCGAATAATATGCGGGAAGATAACTAGCCTAAACTTCGCGGAATAGCCAGAGGAAACCAAGCTGTTGAAATTAGAATGGAATAAACCACTCACTTTTATTTTGACACCAATTTTGAAGAGCGAGTGAACCATACCAAATGATCGATGCTGTCGGATTCGAGAAAAATTTTGGACCCCTTGACATGGTTGACACTTGGTTGGCTCCGTTTTCAAAGTACTTGATTACAAATCATTAATTGGGATGACGAATTGCCAGAAGCAGAGCAGGAGCAGTGGGAAAATATAGCCAGCAATTTGAACTGTTTACATCACGTGCAAATCTCGCGATCTGTTGGATCACATACAAACGTGGAATAACATGTCGTAACGGGGCTAATAGCAGCAAAAACCAATGTAGCGCCAATTAATCAGCTTAGCATATCTCTCTCTGCTGGAACTTACTGGTGCTTTTTTGCTCACTAACTTAATGTTGGTGGTGCAAAAAACCTTGAATTTGAACATCGATAAGACGACGTTATAGACAGATTAGAAAATCGTTCTTGACGGGTTGTGAGCCCTTCGCCGAAAATGATCAACATTCATCGTCAATCAGATATTCCAAACAGTGATGAGTATTAAGAAAGGCTAAGGGAGACATATAAGTTCAGCTGACAGCCCTGCCGAGATGAAGTCCGAGTGAATTTTGGCCACTTCAATTTCCAGCATATGGAACAAATGAAGAGATAAAATTTCGTGGGACATTCGTATTTAAGGTAGCGGTAGAGAACCATGTAGTCCAACACATCATTGAGAAATACTCCAGCTTCTAGGAAATGTGCAAATTATTAGCACTTAAGTTACGGTTTTTGCGAGATTGTCAGATACCAAAGACACAGAAATGCATCCACAAATTACTATCAATGAGCATCGAAGAGGTAAACTGGATCATGGTTGGATTTCAGCAATCAATATCATTTGAAGAAGACATTCGAAATTTGGAGAGAGGCGTGCAAATCAACAAGCCAAGCAAATTTAAATCGTTAAATCCTTTTACGGAGAAAAACGGAACTTTACGAATCGACGATAGACTTAAAACTTCAAAAGCGCCTTACACAATTAGACATCCAATAATTTTGGTAAGCTGTTCGATCATCTCTAAGGCAATTGAACGAGACTATCACGTCAAACATTATCATCTTAACTAGCAACCTCTTACGGGAATCTGTACACAATGTATAAAACAAAAGCCTACTTTAGAGTCTCAGTTAATGGGTGACTTACCAGCAGAAAGAGTCATATACGCAGATTCCTTTGTCAATGTCGGTGTCGATTACCCTGGACAATTGAAAATTCCTACCATTAGACGAAGAGGACTGCAGTCAGTCTTTACAAAGTTTGAAGCTAATGCAAAATCTAAAACATATTTGGGTGTGTTGGTATCACGAATATCTAACCAGAGAATGTGTTAACTTCAAAATCAATAGCATTGCCATAATAAAGGATAAAAACCTCACTTGTATGCGATGGACAATCGGGCGTTTTATAGAAGTACGTCCCAGCAATGATGGTATCGTGCAAGTAGATACGATAGCAAGCGGAACCTACAAACGTCCAGTTCACAAGTTATGCGTCCTTCCAGTATGTTAACAACAGTTCGCATCCACAACAACCGATCATGATGTACCAGATAACCATGTACCTCTACAAGAAATGGTTATCCTCGAATTTATTACATTATACCACATCTACAAAGTTGGCTGATAATGCCTGAATTTTCTTTCCTGTACCAAATATCGATATCCCTGGATTTATTACAACAGATCCCCCCAACCTATAGCGAATTTATTACACAGCCCACAATCACAAAAATCGATCGCATGCATCAAACTACATTCCCGTACATGAAATGTACCCACATTGGGTGTGACCTGTTCTTTGCTAGGAGTGAAAGGATTTTTGCCTGTTCCAAAGAATCAAAATCAAATAAATAATTTGAACAGCATCGTTACATATTTATGTGCGTAATTAGATATTGAACTTAAAATCAGCATCTTTGTGCTTCATGGCCAACCATTCATCGAACTTTTTTTGATATTCTACGGGCATCTCGTCCTTTGCTGAACCCACTTGGCCCCGACGAATAAACTTATGATTTGGATTACGGCGCTTTGAACCATATTGGCTCTCGATGCCTTGGATCACATCTTCGTAATTTACTGCCTCATTATTTCTCATCTCATTGAACGATAAATGTTTGGCGAGTTGATCAAATTGCTGTTCGGTGTAAGTCTTCCCAAAGAATTTTGCAACATTTTGCTGTACACCTCGTAAATCTGTAGACAATTCTTCATACGATAAGATTAAAATATTTGGTTCGTTTCGTAATTTCCAATAGTCCATTACGTGTTCGCGATATGGTGACCAGGTAACTGTAATCCATAAAATTATTATTTTCGTTCACATCTGTATAGGTCTGAGTGTATACTCACTGAAATCATTTAAAAATGCATCCAAGTACTCCTCTAAATTGGCCTTGTACCGATGTATATTAAAGAAGTGATGATAATATGAAATCGCTGTATCTTTCAGGTTCCGAGTCACGTATACTAATTTTGGTTTTACAGTCCAAAATTCGGTTGGTAGCAATGCAATGGGTAAATGCGATTTAATGAATCGAGGACGTTGTATGCCATCAATAATTTTTACAGAGCTTTCTTTGCCAAACCAACTCAAATCACTCATTAAGGCCGACATTTCGATTAATTCATAACGTTTGTCTATGGTTACGTTTTTGGCCCGCTCAAAATCAAGATCATTTGCAATCAACCAAACCATTTCTTGTGTCCATGTTGTACCTTTAATATTATAAAACACAAATAATTTATTTCGAATTTTTGATAATCTGTACGTCACAAATATCACAAGGTTACCACTCTTTGGAAATGACGTAACGAACACATCATCTTCGTACACTTTCATAGCCTCAACCTCGGCCGCAATGTTTTTATAATAAACTGGTAGAACGCATGGTGCTAGTTTGGTTGCGTCGATTCCTGGAATTTTACTTTCGCCAACATAACGGACATGTACAAGTGATGGAATACCAGCGTACATGCCTTTTTTCACTTCCTCAGTGTTTGGAATATCTTCACATATAATCGACATATTTTAAACTCGATTTGCAGAGTCAATGTCGAGCAGTTTGCAAATATTAATAATTCGCAAAAACGATATTTGGTATGAACCTAGATTTGATTAATTTTTTTTGTGTTTTGCAATTATTTTTGCATACGAGGGTTGTCTGAAAAGTTTCTGACCTCAACATGACGATACTGGAACTCGTCAACTTGTCGCGCAGTTGTTGTTTAACAAATCAAAGACGAGTTGGAGGCTGTGTACGGGGAATCTGCACCATCATTTCCCGCTGTGAAATTTTGGGCAGTTCAATTTGAACGTGGCCACACCAGCTTAGGTGACGACGAACCTTTGACGATAAAATCGCCGACCAGAAACGTGTTTGAATGAACAGTTCCAACGCTCTGTTGCTAATTACTGTTTTAGAAACTTGGATACACCATTACACTCCAGAATCGAAAATACCGCCAAAATAGTGAATTTTCTAGGGGAAATCACCAAAACATTGTGCCGTCTCACACCTCAGCGGTTGCAATGGCGAAAACCCGCGAATTACTGTTTGAACTGCTTGACCACACTGCCTACATACCAGATCTAGCCCCAGCGACTTTTTTTTTGTTCCCTAAGCAAAATTTTGCGTCCGGAGGACAGAGATTTTCAGCGAATGAAAATGGCATCACTTTCGTAAACAACTATTTTGCGGAGAAAGACGCCGAGAGATTCGCTGGGAGAAGTCTATAAACTTACAAGGCGACTATGTAGAAAAGCCCAAATAAATTTGACAAACATATGTCTTGTATCTTTGTTAGGTCGGAAACTTTCCAGATAACCCTCGTATTAGGAGCATAATAAAGACAGCGCAGATAAGCGTGCACACTTGATACTATATACACACTTGAATTATTGTATAATGACTTTTAAAAATTATAGACACTTTAGTAATAGACAGGATAGGCAAGAAAAGATAAGACAAGAAGTTGCATAATAAACCGCACAATCTCATTTTGGAAGAAAGAGAGGAAGACAGAAAATTTATATTTCATTTAGTTAAATACAGAGTGACCCACGATCTGAGACAAAATAATATTTAAATATGCAAAGTCATTATTTGACTGTATTCGATAATGTTGTAAGTAGGGTGACCCTATTGTTTCATTAGTATTTTTGTCTTCTTTCAGAGTCCTCTCAAAATTGCTATTTTACTTTCATTTAATGAATGTGATGTGGCCAACACCCGACTTTCTTTTACCACGAATTTTAAACTTGCTTACTTATGCTATATGATCTTAAAACATAAATGGAAAATTTCACAATAATTTTATGGGAACGTCTACAAAAAGCGTTTCCATGGAATGTGAGAGGTTGGGCACATTTTGTGCAACGTGATCAAGTTAGTTAGCTTAACTCTTTCCCCCTTAAATTCGTTATTAAAATTAGGATTTGAAGTTTTGGAGGATTCGGGATGCTGGATTTGATCTTGAACTTTTGGGTTATTAGGGAACCCGATATTGATTTCGAGTTTGGCGGTATCCGTAGAGACCTGATCTTGCTTTCTCTTAAAAGCTTTAATGTATTCGGGGACAAATTTCTTCAAACACTTGAGAGCTGTTACTATTATGACTATGCTTGCCGGAAATGCAAATCCCTGTAACGTTTCTATTGCATCAGTAGAATTTTTTTTATTTCCGCCTTACTCGGAAGAGGATGTAGAGGACTTGAAGTTTGGATTCTTCTCTTTAAATGAATGACTTGCCGTCGATGTTGAGTGTTTGGTTATCGAACTTAATGAGGAATGTACCGTTTAGTTTTTGGGCAAAGGCCCTATGAGAATTGTACCATCGAAATTGTTTAGGAGGATTTTTCCTTGAGAGATTTTTTCTGCAGTTGGGATATGTTGAGTATTTGTGACGTTGCATGTCGCGAAAAGACTTTTAAGGATATTCGGAACACAAGACGTGTCTGACAGATTAACTATGTTTTTTGAATTACATATGGAAACAAAGTTAAACGTTTTACAATATTGTTTTAAGGCAAGAATTTCCTTATCATTTCGTTATCGCAATACTTCTGTGGCAGTCTTATTTCTTTTTACTGGCTTTTATATAATTTTTTGATAGGTTTTGTGTTGTTGTTTTCAAGCACATTGGTCACTTTTTGTTTGTGGTAACAAAGTCCTCATGGTCCGGACTCCCCGCAACCCATTTCCATGCGTTGCCTAGGAAGCCAAGTGATCTTTCAAATTTTCTTGGATTCATATTTTCGATTAGGTTTTGGGTTTGTCCCAGTTCGTGGGAAACATAGGGAAAAAGGTGATGTCTCTTTCAGGTGTCTGTATTAATAATTGTTTTGCGGGCTTCCTAGTTTTGTTGCGATTCTTCATATCTATTTCTTGTTTCCTTCTCAGCTTCTCGTTGTTGCTCAATCGAACTTTTTCGTATTGTTCTGGATCTATGTTAGGCGTTAGCCCAAAATATACCTCACAGGTTTCCTATTTATAATGGAATGAATTGTATGGTTGTATTCATTCACGGCTCTATCAATAAGATGTTCGAAAGAGCAAGGTGGTCCTTCCGCTTAGAGACATCTCATGATTTTAGCCAGCGTTGACAGGAATCTTTCGACCTGTCCATTCAGAACCGTCCATTTAGAACAACGGCTGCCACAGGAACGCAAAAATAGAACAATATGTCCTAAAGAGGTTTCTTTATGTGTTCGATAGAACGAAACTCAATTAGCTTGGCTGGAGCGAACTTAGACAATTTATCGATTGTCGTGAGTGAGAACAAGTTGTTCCTCTGTGGAGAAAATATCGATATGAATTGTATGGCCGGGGTAATCAGGAATTGCGGTGGCGTAAATTTCCTGATTATTGAGATTTCCGCGGGAAATAATATTTTCGTAGGATTTGCATTCGGTTCTCACATGCAGTTCTATGAGCGCGTTTATGTTCGGCGATGATTATCTCTTCTTGACGTGTTCCGTCCTCGATATCTTCCACTATTTTCTGTGTGAACCAGATTTTATAATTTTTAAATTGAAGATGGTAGATTTCTTGAATCTTCCACAGTAATTTTTCTGTTGAGAAGAGTCCATTTACAATGTTAGGGTCTAAGTATCGTTTAAAGATACTTATGAGTTCGGCCTCTGTAAAGTCTGGTTATGTGAATATGTGCCTAGTGCGGCACGATACCAATTTATTTCTAAAAACGTTAATTGGTAATTCCACCAATGGTATTAGGTCATGGAAGGAACTCTCATCACTGTGTTGGGTGATTGACATACCATTTGCCTCAGTTCTAATAAGCAATCGCGGTAAGACATCGGCGACTACATTAGTTTTAACGCGGGCTTATACTTAAGCTCGTAATTATATTCTTATGGCTTAATATGGCGTTCCACCTTTTAGCATTATTGTTCTTATTGCTGAGTGCATAGGGTAGTGGTTAGTGATCTGTGAAGATGTTCACTCGAATTAAGCGGCCGTTGTAGCATAGTTTTCTTCGGCCTTGCTTAAAGTTCTTGAGATAAAGTTATTGGTCTTCTATCTTGATTTAGGACAGCACCAATGACGAAGTCGGAGGAGTCTGAAGTCAACTCAAAGCCTTTGTAGAAATTAGGGTGAGCCAAAATTATCTCTTTAGACGCTGATGTGGATTTTAGCTTGTTAAAAGCATCTAAGGCTTTCACATCGAGAAAAATAGGTTTGGATTTTGAGACATTCTTGGACACTCGTACATCTTCCGCTCTTAAAAGGGATGTCAGGGATTTTGCCAATTTCGCATAATCACGAATAAACCGGCGGTAGTAAATGATCTAAATGGTCGGTAAATGATCTTAGTTGCTTCAGGTTTCAAGGTGGGGCTAGTTCGGCTATATCTTTAATTTTTTTCTCGTTTGGCTTAATTCCGTTGGTATTCACGATAAATCGCAAGAATTCTACTTGTTCTTGTAGAAATTCGCATTTATCTAACCTTGACTTTCAAATCTGCGTCTTCCAACGAACACTTTGAGAATATTAGAGCGGTGTTTAACGCTCTAATATTCTCAAAGTGTTCTTGCTCATTCTTGCCAAATATTATAATGTCATCAATGTAAATATAAACGTAACACCTTTTGCCGGCGTGTTCTCTCAAAATGTCATCTAGTGCTCTTTGGAAGATAGATGGGGCATTTTTAAGCCCAAAGGGAAGTCTTTTCAAACTCGAGTTTACCGTTATTGATAGAAAATGCGGTTTTCTCTATATCGGACTCCTTGAACGGAATCTGATGGAAACCACTTTTAAGGTCAATGGTAGTAAAAAAATTATTTTTACCGAAATTTGCGAGCACCTCGTTCTGGGGTATCGGTCGAAAATGGTGATTGAATTTAGTGTTCGATAATCTATCACCATTCTAAATTTCCTTTCGCCGGACGCATCTGATTTTTTTGGCACAATCCTTACTGGTGAATTGTATGGGGACCTCGATGGTCTTATGATCCCTTCAGTTAGCAAGTCCTCAACTTGCCTTTCTACTTAATTTTTTATAAGGCCATGGGATATGGGTGGGACCTCGAGTAGACTTCGTGGTCTAAGTTGGAATGAATTTCACCTATAATTCGTGTGGTGAAAGTTAATTTTTTGTCTGGTTCAGCAAAAAGTTTGGGGCAATGGCCTACAATAGTTTTAAGTTTAAGTAATTGATCTTGATTTAGATGAGCGATCCGTAGATCGATTTGGGATTCATGCTGTTTGATTGGAATTTGAATATTTGGATAAATTGTCATGCGCCGTCATTAGTGTGAATAACAGCTTGAAGCTTCCTCAATGAGTCGTTTCCGATTATTCCACTGAATGTCTAGCCTCGTAGTAGGTAAAATCTAAAATTTTAATTTTACTGTATTCTGGTTAAATAAATCTATGAAAGTGTGATTGGGTTATTTGGATGCTCCCTGCGACGGAGTGAGCATGAAATGGTTTTGGTTTAATATGGGACTACGAACGTGTTTAGGTCTAATATAATTTTTATTTGAGTCAGTGTCAATTCAAAACTTGTAGCACTCCCCATTTCTAGCACGATGTTCGTAGTAACGGAGCGACGAGTTATTTAGTCTAAAAAAGAAATGACGTCGATTTCGTCTGGTTGATCGTATGAAAGATCTTCGTAGTGGTCTACATATTCTGAGAACGACTGTGCTTCCTGCTCGTTTCCGTTGTCCTCTTCGTAATTCTCTTGTTCAGGTGGGCCAGCTTCTTGAGGATTTTATTCGGTATGATAGACACGTTGAAGTTTGTTCGGAGGATGCGCAGGTTGAGCCGCGTTTAAGAATGGTCGCTTTTGCGGGAATTGATTGTATCGCGGGCCATTCGCATAATTTACTTGTTTGGAATTTGGGCTATGCTCCACCTCCATTGGTTTAAGTGGAATTTTAGGCGGATAACCAAATTGGGGTTTATATGATTGTTGCGTGTGGTTACGAGGATATTGATTGTAGAAAAACGTTGTGGTTCATCGCTATGTGGTTGTTGTGGCTGAATAAAAGGATTTGTTGGTATTCTAGGGTTATGCAATAGTTGTGGATAAAATGGGATATGGAGGTTTGGATTATGAGTGTTGATTCTTCGTGGAGGGTCGGACGGTGCAAGTGTCTTTCTATGGTTATGGTGATTGTAACTATTATTGTTCGCGTATTGTGTGCGAAAATCAACATTTTGTAATTTGAGGCAAATTTAGAGGGCCTGTGGTAAATCAACTGACTCTCTGATGCTCAACAACCTTGACAGATCGCCTTTTAGTCCTATAATAAATGTATCGAGTGGCTTGGCTCGATATGATTGTGTCATATTGATTAGGGACTCATTGCCCATTTCCATACACGTTAATTTGTTTAAGATCAAAGATAGGTGTTGATACCCCTCCTCATCGAGTCAAACAGTTCGATATTTTACTCTAATTCAATGGAGTGTTATAGGATTCGAGGGCAATGCAAGCTTACCCAACGACTTTGTTTCGAATCACACTTAAAATTCCGTAGTACTGCGGAGATCCTTTGAGGTGTTCGTAAATTTTTAGAATTCTTTCGACGCCCTTTTTCCAGGAGCTATATTCGCAAACCTGACTGGAGAATTCTCTAAGGCTTTTTACTATGTCTCGTATTTTATCAAGTTCAGAAAGATTTCTATCTGATGGGGTACTGTTCGTTTGATCCACGTCGTCGTTGAGATCAGCATTCGGATTCATAGCTGAGACCATATTGGGAACATCTCTGTTCAAGATTCCTCTAACAGTTTGGGCTATCTGTTTGGACATACTGTTTGATTTAGAGGTTCGTTAGTCGAACTAGTGGCGGATGTATTTACATTTAGTACGGGTGGACGAATTATGTTATTGCATGTGCTTGTCATTCTGATAAGTATTGTTTGAGGGTAAACAATAACGCGAAGCCTTTACAGTTTGAGTCAATTTCGCTGATCCTGACACAAAAATAATTTATTACACACGTTACTAAGGTTGACTTGCCCTTTACAAACTCCACAAAGCAACATTTGACTCATAATCTGGAGGTGTTCTGGTGTAATAAATTGATAAACGTAGTATCTAATCGACAAGTAACAAATTTGAAGCCTTTACCATTTAAATCAAATTCCGTCTAACCTGACCCAAACATAATATTTTGCACACATTAATAAGGTTGACCTGTCCTTCGCAAAGTTTACAAATTAACATTTCACCTCATATCTATAGTGGCGGTCTGGTGTAATAAATTATTAAAATTGAGAAAATCGAACTTCAAATTACAAATTTGAACCTTTACCGTTTGGAGCAAATTCCGTGTAATCTGACACACAAATAATTTATTAAACACCTGGATAAGGTTGCCCTACCCTCGACAAGACTTCTAGTGCAATAATTGGCTTAAAATCTGGTGGCAGTCTGGTGAAAACAATTATTAAATGTGGTAAAATCGACGTTCTTGTTATAAATAATCGTTTGGGGTGAAATTTACCCTTAGTCAAGTTATAGCGTTGTTCTTGAACTAATTAATTAATGTAATTAATTTGTAATAAATTTTGGTCCAAGAACAATTTTGGCGGTGCAGGTTTAATGATAAGCTAAACCGGCCACTTGTTCCTCGAAAACGGTAACTGTAATAAAATCGGGACTTGTTGTAATAAATTGTAATAAATGTGTAGCAAATTATGGGACTGGTTTCATTGAGGCGGGCTAATTTGGTCTGTGCAGGTTTAAAGCACTCTCTTCTAGATCATTTAGGTCTAAGTTTTCCGTAATATCTTTGATCAAGGAACCTAGTCCATTAATAAGACCTCTTTTGACCCGTGTAGGTTTCAAAAGGTTAACGCTGTCCTGTAATTCCACGATGTTACTTTGAATAACGCGAATATTTTCTTCGTAAAATTGGGTCTCATTGACGTGGACGATCCTTTTATAACTGTTGATGGCCCGAGTACCTGGCCTATTTTGACTAGTATCATCAGCTCTTGTTGTTGTTCAGGTCGGTCTCTTTCGGCATTTCGCTCATGACGAGCGTGCACCTGAAATGGATCCTTTATCAACTTTTTATGGTATTTGCCATCTTTAGTTATAGTGACTTGGTTATCTTTAAGGATTTTCCTAATTACGTATTCGGGTTTAATATTTGTGCGTTTCCCATTGCGAACGTGCACTGTTTGGTCGATTCTCATTGTTGGTGGTTTATCTCGACCGTAATAGAGTTTATTGATTAGTTTAACCTTTTTTGCATGAGTTTCCTCATGTATGCGCTCGCATAGTTCCTAGGTTTTCCTATAGTGTCCAATTAATAGTTCGAGGGCGTAAATTTAGTTGTGGAAATAATGGAGTTGTTATAGGAGAAGGTAGCTCGGTTCATTAACGCTTTAATGCTTAGTTGTGGATAATTTAGATGTGCAATTTTGACAAGCTCTTGAAGAGTTGAGTGCAATCTTTCAACAGGGGAGTTCCCAGTTGACGAATATGATGACATATGGTGTAATTGGATGAAAGTTCGTCTAAGAAGGCTTTCCATAGGTGGGTGCCAGTCGTATTTGTTTTGAAGACATATGGTACTGGTGTTGATGCACTTTGTGATGATGTGTTTCCTATTCGGGAAATAGTAAGTTCTTTTGATGATTTTGAATTTCATGCCGTTTCTTTATTATAGCTTGTTGGTCCTCAGGATTGAACACATCTGAAAAGAGTATGTGTTCTTACTATATATGGTATGTTGTCCCAAATTTCTCACGGTATGCTTCTGTAGCTATTTGGAAAACTATATCGTCACACAATATTCCTGTAACTCGATGTTTCGTTACTTGTCTTCCAATACTAAGGCGGATGGTTGGTATATGATACCTGGGCATAAATATTATTACCCTATGTTTGCCAAATGGATGTTTATGTTGAATATTAGAGCCTTGCATTTCGGAATCAACTGTTATAACCAATTGGGAACTAAACTGGTTTATGGGTGTATTGGTAGTCGGTATGATAGTTTGTTCATCATTATTTGTGATTTGGGAATTCGTAGGTGGATCTGAAGTTTAGGAGGTGTTTAAGTTGTTGACAACGTTAAGTTCGGGTTGAATTCGAGAGAGTGCATCCGCGTTGGTATTCTTTGCACCTTTTTTGTATACGATTTCGTAATCGTATTCCTTCAATTTTAATCTCCATCGAATTTGGAATTTGGTTCGTTGAGATTGAAAATCCATGTCAGTGGCTTATGGTCTGTGACAATTTTAAGCTGTTGGCCAAATAAGCACGGCCGAAAGTACTTAGTTGACTAGACGATAGCTAAAAGCTCTTTCTCTATAGTAGAGTAGTTGTGTTCTGTGGTTCTGGATGTGTAGCAAATAGGTTTACTTTTCCTATAGTCCCTTGTGAAAGGACGGCCCCAATGGCTACATTGCTCTCGTCCGTGGTAAGGATAAATTTCTTAAAAAGTCTGTATACTGTAAGATGGGTTCTTTGCATAACAACTTTTTACAGTATTCGAAATACTGGATATATCTAGTGTCAAGTGTGATCTTTTGATCTTTTCTCAAGCATTCCGTTAAGGGATTATTAATTTTGGAGAAGTTTCTGATGAACTTGCGATGGTATCCTAACAGGCCTAAAAAGCTTTTAATTCTTACATTGTTTCAGGAATTGAAAAGTCTTTAATTATGCTTTTATCTTATCGGGATTTGGTTTGGCCCCATCATTCGTAACGAAATGGCAGAGAAAAGCAATTTCTCTATGAAGAAATTCCGACTTATCCATTTGTACTTTTTGACTGGCTTTCCTGAGTTTGTTTAAAACGTGTTTTAAGCTTTCCATGTGCTCCTAGAGCGATGCGGAAAAGACGATAATATCGTCCATGTAGCACAAGCACGATTTGCCTTGTAGTTCATCAAGGACATTGTCCATGACTCTCCGAAAGGCATTCTCACATATTCGTAGTGCCCATGGTCTAAGGAGAAAGCCGTTTTAGGGATATCTTCTTTATTGACCTCAATCTGGTGAAACCCAGATGCTAGATCCAACGTCGAAAAATACAGAAATTTGCCCAATTTGTCCAGGATATCCGTGATGTTCGGTAGCGGATACCGGTCATCTATCGGTTTTTTCATTCAATTTGCGATAGTCTATAATTAATCGCCACTTGACGTTGCCACTTGCATCGGCCTTTTTCGGCACGATCCACATGGGCGATGACCAATTAGAGAAGCTGGATGATTCCGTCTTGTAGCATTTTATCTATTTGCTTCTTTGTTTCCTCTTTATGGACGAAACGATACCGATAGCTTTTAGTGAAGACAGATTTATCGTATTTCTGATTTATCTCATGTTTAGCGTCATTAGTAAATGACAATCGTTGTTCTGTTTTGAGAAATATATCCTGGTATTGATGACAAAGTTTAGTGAGGAGCGTACCAATTTCTTCTATGGTATATTCCCTCAGGGATAATTAGATTGCCATTGATTGAAGTTGGCATATTATAGAATAGGGGTTGGCTGAATAATTTGGCTTAAACGGTAAAGCGAACATTACTTTATCCGTTTTCAGGATTGAATGGGATAGATCTAATGTAACACCAAGTTGTTGCATTATTTCAAGTCCCATTAAACCATCAAAGAATTCGTGGAACTTGAACAAAAGGAATTTCATGGGTTCCCTGGTTTTGAACTCCATCAGCCCTGGAATTACTACTTTTTGGTTCATGGCATGGATGTAAAACATGCGTTTTCTATCACTAGAGGATATGGTACGTATCCGTGACGGATGAACGAACTCTGGGTTCAGAAAGGATTTGTTAGAAACAGTGTCAATTAGCATCATTAGTGTTTTTGTGGATTTAACCGTACGTGTATGTACGGAAGCGTATATTTTTGATGTATGTTTACATCTCCGTTGAGGAGGCTCCGGAATGAAAATTTACATCGTCTACCTCGTCTTCTTCTAAGTCAGGGAAGTATAATGGTGCTTCCTCTTCATGGCTCCGGTTGTTCTTCGAAGTTGGTAAAGAAAATTTTCTGAGGCCGGAACTTCGGAGGACCATTTTATTCAAAATTTGATTCATTATATCAACCTTCCTTGGTGGAACGGCCCATGGTTGTAATACTGAGGTGGAGGTTGCCGAATAGCTTGCGGGTGAAAATTTCTATTTTGAGAATTTATTGGTTTTAATATAATTGACCTTTGTGTCTAAGAATTCTCACAACAAGAAATCGAAATCATGCCGAAACTAATAGAAGATGAATCGTCAAATTAAAACCTCAGGCATAGTGTGGCATGCTGAGTCTGTTACATTTTTATTTAGGGCACAAAAGGCTGACATCAGAACTAATTGAACCAAAAGCAGCATATTATCATCTGTGTCTAAGGTTTATGATCGTTTGGGTTGGCTGGCACCAATAATCATTTGCTTCAGATCACATAATTTGGATGCGAAGAATGGTTGCCCAGATGTTTAACAACCTTCAGGAATTGAACATCACTTAAATTATATGTGGTGCTTTCCAACTTTGTGGAACATAATGACATAACAATATGAAAACATAATGACCTACGCACGGACAGATTCCATGATTATATTGAATTTGTTTCGGACGTGTCATCGAATCAAAATAAAATCCAGCTAAACACGAGGAGTAAGCCCACAAACCAAAATGGTTGTCTGGGTCTGAATCTACCTGACCAAAATCAAAGAAGCGAGTGGCTATAAAGGAAAATGTTTGCTTAGCGGAACGCCCAAAATTCGTGAAAGTTTTGTTAGAAACTGAAGCACGAGAAGATAGATCATATAAATCATCACAGAATATTCATCCTGGTTCGAATTAAGGAAAATTATGGTTTTCGTATTGGGATTTTGTAAGCACAAGACACCAAAAGAAAGAAGTAATGCCATTGATCCTGTTAAAATGAATGAAGCCGAGACAGTTTTACTATGCAACGTGTAAAAAATATATGGTTCACAACTGGGTTGGTAATCATTAGCATGGCAGTAACCGAATAGTCATAGAATGAATGAATTTGTCATACGAGAAGTGTATTCTACGAAATTTGCATGCAAGTAACTCATTGGTTTTGAACGGCAAATATGTGTCATATGAATAAGTCAACGTTGCGGTAAATTCGACAAAGAAATGAGTGATTTGCAATCAGCACGGCCGACCATTCATGAAAAAAATGCAAATAAAAACCAGCAATCACAAAAATGCTTCATCTGAAAACGGTTAACTGCAGTATTTGTATATCTAAGTGTTAAGGCAATTCACCTAGAAGTCGTAAGCAGCTTCCTTTCGAGGAACTTTCTACAATCACTACTCAAATCGAATCAATTCTAAATTCAAGACTCCTATGCAAACAAAATATGCAACGACGAGTTCAAGGATTTTTAAATGCTGGGCGAACAATCCAACATCGCTACAAAGAGGAAACAAACTTCTGTCAATTAACAGTCGATGATGTCGTATTGATTAAAGATGACCATTTAACCTTCAATCAATTGTTGCTTGGCCGAGTTGTAAACATGCAAACTGGTCATGTTGGGATCGGGCGCTTCGTAACTTTAAAAACAGCACACATTGAGGTAGATCAAAATTACATTCTCGTTCCAATAAACTCTTGAGGTGAACGGGTCAATCTCACGAAGAAAACACTTTTCTGGAGCCTGTACTACTTTTATATCTTCGATCCTAGAGATGTTCACGGGGCTTTACTATTATGAATAGCTAAATCAAAACCCTACGTGCGTGGTGAACGGGATTTAATTATGATGATTTTTAACTTGTCCAGCGAATTTTAAACATTTTTAGTTTTTCACTTCAACCTATTTTTCTATTACCAGTCCTAGATATGTCCGTAGACTTTTGAATGTATTTAAAAATAGCCAGACAAAGTCCTAACAAAATAAATGTTCAAACTGTATTTCATCGATTCTAGAGATGCGGGGTCTCGCCTACATGGTCAGCCAATGTGTGTCGTGAACAAGATCTAGTTATGGCATGGACACGGGTTCTCTTTCGAATAGGAATCGAATAAATCGAACTTCGCCGGAATAAACCGGGACACATATGATGGGTTTCTTTATGATTTCCAAAATTTAAAACTTCTTAATTTTTAATTTTATGCTCAATTGGAAATTTTGATATTTTCGCCAATTGACTTCCCAAAGAAGGGACGAACCCGATTTATTGTAAGAACAATCAATTAACTGAAATCCTAAAAATGTTCACACGTTTATAATTTTGAATAGTTTAAAGTTTCAACTATCGATAGTTCCAAACTAGTATTGGTTTGATGATACTGGGGGTACAAATAAGTTTTGAGGTTTTATTTATAACTTCGAAGCTTTATTCAGAGAAATTGGTAGAATGTATTTTATTGAAAGTATGGTCCATCGTTAGCTTCGACTTTTTCCTATCTTTCAGGCAGCATACGGATTCCGCCTTGAAAAAATTCCTCGTGGTTTGAGGCGATCCAAGAATCGACCCAATTTATGGCTTCTTCGTAAGCAGTGAAGTGTTGCCCGGCCAGGCCGTGTGTCATTACCCGGAAAAAGTGGCAGCCAGAGGAAGCAATGTCTGGTGAATACGGCGAGTGGGGTAGGACATTCCATTGAAGGGTCTCTAAAGTTACCTTGACGACTCTTGCAACCTGGCAATCTTATGGCATATTATGGGCGTTGGAGCTTCAATACTCGGCTTAATTACATCAGTTGTTGTTAGAAACGTTCTCCAGTGATGGTGGTTTCGTTATGCTTGAGTATCTTATCGAAGATCACTCCAAACTGATCCCACCAGATTAGCACAGCATTAGGTTTTTGCCAGGCATATTCGGTTTCACGGTTTAAGTTGATGCATGACCACCGGGCTTACTCCACGATTTTCTGGACTTTGGGTTGTCCTGGAGGATCCAATTTTCCTCCTTTGTCCGGTTTTGTCTTTGGAGCGGTTGAGTTAATATGAAACTTAATTTCCTTGTTTTTGCACAACACATATGGTCTTGAGACGGTTTTTAATCGCTTGTTGAGTCACTCCCAAAGTTTCAGCGAGCTGCTCATGAGTTTGGCATGAATCATGGTCCAACAACGCCTCCAACTCAGCATCTTCACCCTTTACTAGTATTCCTTCGCGTTCTTTGTCACTGGTGTCAAAATCGCTACATTTAAAACGACGGAACCAGTACTCACATGTTTTTATTGGTAGAGCAGTTTCCCCATATGCTTCACACAGCAATCGATGTTCGTCAGCTGCAATTTTTTTCAAATTAAAACAGTAAACAGTAAAGCAGCGCAAAGGTTGATATGGCCAAAGCACAAAAAATATGTGGTTTACACTTCTGAGAAATGGCACATACTGATTTTTAGAGGGAAATTATGACGCTTTAACATGAATATAACGGGTGATTTTTTAAGAGCTTGAGAACTTTTTTAAAAAAAAAAACGCATAAAATTTGCAAAATCTCATCGGTTCTTTATTTGAAACGTTAGATTGGTCCATGACATTTACTTTTTGAAGATAATTTCATTTAAATGTTGACCGCGGCTGCGTCTTAGGTGGTCCATTCGGAAAGTCCAATTTTGGGCAACTTTTTCGAGCATTTCGGCCGGAATAGCCCGAATTTCTTCGGAAATGTTGTCTTCCAAAACTGGAATAGTTGCTGGCTTATTTCTGTAGACTTTAGACTTGACGTAGCCCCACAAAAAATAGTCTAAAGGCGTCAAATCGCATGATCTTGGTGCCCAACTTACCGGGCCATTTCTTGAGATGAATTGTTCTCCGAAGTTTTCCCTCAAAATGGCCATAGAATCGCGAGCTGTGTGGCATGTAGCGCCATCTTGTTGAAACCACATGTCAACTAAGTTCAGTTCTTCCATTTTTGGCAACAAAAAGTTTGTTAGCATCGAACGATAGCGATCGCCATTCACCGTAACGTTGCGTCCAACAGCATCTTTGAAAAAATACGGTCCAATGATTCCACCAGCGTACAAACCACACCAAACAGTGCATTTTTCGGGATGCATGGGCAGTTCTTGAACGGCTTCTGGTTGCTCTTCACTCCAAATGCGGCAATTTTGCTTATTTACGTAGCCATTCAACCAGAAATGAGCCTCATCGCTGAACAAAATTTGTCGATAAAAAAGCGGATTTTCTGCCAACTTTTCTAGGGCCCATTCACTGAAAATTCGACGTTGTGGCAGATCGTTCGGCTTCAGTTCTTGCAGGAGCTGTATTTTATACGGTTTTACACCAAGATCTTTGCGTAAAATCTTCCATGTCGTCGAATAACACAAACCCAATTGCTGCGAACGGCGACGAATCGACATTTCACGGTCTTCAGCAACACTCTCAGAAACAGACGCAATATTCTCTTCTGTACGCACTGTACGCATTCGTGTGGTTGGTTTAATGTCCAATAAAGTAAACTGAGTGCGAAACTTGGTCACAATCGCATTAATTGGTTGCTCACTTGGTCGATTATGTAGACCATAAATCGGACGTAAATCGCGAAACACTTTTCGAACCGAACACTGATTTTTGTAATATAATTCAATTATTTGCAAGCGTTGCTCGTTAGTAAGTCTATTCATTATGAAATGTCAAAGCATACTGAGCATCTTTCTCTTTGACACCTTGTCTGAAATCCCGCGTGATCTGTCAAATACTAATGCATGAAAATCCTAACCACAAAAAAATCACCCTTTAGTTGGATAGAAAGGAAGTTTGAAGGTGAAACAGAAAGTTGGTAGATAGAATATGGATGGTGGAAGTTTTAAAACGGATGCTGAAAGATGAAAGGAAAATGGTGGAAGGTGGAAGTGTGAAAGTGAATGGTGGAATGTGAATGGTGGATGGTGGATGCTGGAAGGTGGAAAGTGGATGGTGGAATATGTAAGGTGGAATGTACGGGTGAATATTACATTCAATAATTGTGACATTTGTCGACCGATTGATTTGATTTGACATGTTTTCGAAACGTGATTTCAGTAAAAATTTTACCATGAATCGCTTCACAGCGAAACAACGCGCCGAAATAGTGACGATGTACATTGAAAATTGTCGTTCAGTTGTGTTAATTCAACGTGCATATCGTCGACAATATCGCGGCCAACAGGCACCGTTTCGCAACACTATTCGTCGTTTGGTGTCGAATTTTGTTCAGTACAGGACAGTGAGAGTTTGTCAGCATGACGTTTATCAACGATCAAGATGTCCCAATGAACTTGTTGAAGCGATCAGAGAGCGCGTTGCCCAGGACCGAAAAGTGTCGTATCGATGCCGCGCTCAGTATTTTATCGTCAGTAGAATCACTTTGCGGCGCATTTCGAAGGATGATGTGCACTTATTTCTGTATAAAGTGCGAGTAACACAAATAATATTGCAACAGACTGTCCACGTCGCTTGGAATACGGCCAAACAGTCGCTCGAATGGATGTCACGGAACCTGATTTTTGGAAACAAATTTTGATGACCGACGAGGCCCATTTCACACTCTCTGGCGGCATTGCATGACCAAAAAGCGACTGTTTGGGCCGGCGTTTGCACCAAAACCATCATTGGGTCATATTTTTTCACAGAAAACGAAACAGTCAATGGAAATCGATATTGGTGGATGTTGGCTCATTATCTGTGCCCACAAATGTGTGAAAAATATTTTGACAGTTACTGGTTTCAACAAGACGATGCGATATGTCACAATGCAAATTAAACAAGTCAGTTTCTGCAACGAAAATTCCCTGGACGTCTGATGTCAAAAAGAGGCGACATTGACTGGCCACGCAGATCCCCAGATTTGACCCCTCCGGGGGAAGATGTATGCCAGCAAGCCTCAGTCCATTGATGAGGTCAAGGCAAACATTCGTGCTAAAATCATCGCGATACCGCCCGAGATGCTCGAAAAGATAAAGGAAAAAGCAGCAAAAAGGGCACATTCTGCTTTGGTCAATAAAGGCGGCCACTTAATTGATGTTCTATTCAAAAACAAGTCAAAATAAATTACAAAGGACCAAATTGAATAAAATACCTCATCGGTTGTTTTTCTTAAGATTTTTAAGCACTCCCAACTCTTTCGCGGTTTTCACGTCCTACCTTAATTATTGCTTGCCAAATCGAGGACGTACGGCTCCATGCCAGCCTATAACACTGACATGGAAGATGGGTCGGCCCATGAGTTGTGCTCTCCACCAGAGGGTCGTAGTTTGTTCATTTCCATCCCCGATCGTAATTAGATGATGAAAAATCCATTTTGCATCATACCCCTATCAGGATTCAAACCCGGTAAATCCCGATCCAAACGCCAAAGCTTTAACCACTGTGCCGTTTGGCCGGTATTTTTCAAAGTTAACCAATGTTTACATACCAACATAAAAGATGGCGCACCCATTAGAAGATGAAATGTATAGTAGGTAGAAGCTGGAAGGTAGAAAGTAGAAGGTTGAAAGTAGAAGGTAGAGGGTACAAGATAAAACGAAGAAGGTTAAAAGGTAGAAAGTGGAAGGTGGAAGGTAAAATGTAGAAGGTAGCAGGTAGAAAGTAGAAGGTTGAAGGAAGAAGGTAGAAAGTCCAAAGTTGAAGATAGGAAGGAGGTAGGTGGTAGACAGTGAACATTAGCCGGTAGATGGCGGATGGTAGTAGCATGAAGATTGATGGTAGAATGTAAACAGTAGAAGGAAGATGGTGAAGGAGGAATGTAGAATTGGAAAATGATGATCAATGATCATGAATGATCTATGATCTTCAAAATGGAATGTGTGGTTTACAAAATTCTAAATTGTGGAAATAAATGGAAATTAGAAGGTAAAAGGTAGGAGGTAGGAGATAGAAGGAAGTAGGTAGAATGTAAGTGGAAGAAGGTAGAAATTTCACAGTTGAAGGTAGGAAGGAGGTAGATGGTAGACACTGGACAGTAGTCGGTAGATGACGGACGGTAGTAGCGTGAAGGTTGAAAGTAGAATGTAAATGGTAGAAGGAAAAGGGTGAAAGTGGAATGTAGAAGAGGAAAATGGTAGAAGGTGGAACTATTAACTGGAGCCTCGTTTTGGATGATCTATAAAATAAATAAATGGAATGGATCTATAAATAAATGGAAATTAGAGAGTAAAAGGTAGAATGTAGGAGATAGAAGGAAGTAGGTAGAAGGCAGATGTAATTAAGATGGAATTATGGCACCGGTAAAAGGAAGAAGGAAGGAAGTCCAAGGTTGAAGCTAGGACGGAGGTAGATGGTAGACAGTGGACAGTAGTCGGTAGATGACGGACGGTAGTAGCGTGAAGGTTGAAAGTAGGATGTAAATGGTAGAAGGAAAAGGGTGAAAGTGGAATGTAGAAGAGGAAAATGGTAGAAGGTGGAACTATTAACTGGAGCCTCGTTTTGGATGATCTATAAAATAAATAAATGGAATGGATCTATAAATAAATGGAAATTAGAGAGTAAAAGGTAGAATGTAGGAGATAGAAGGAAGTAGGTAGAAGGTAGATGTAATTAAGATGGAATTATAGCACCGGTAAAAGGAAGAAGGAAGGAAGTCCAAGGTTGAAGCTAGGACGGAGGTAGATGGTAGACAGTGGACAGTAGCGGGCAGATGGCGGACGGTAGTAGCATGAAGGTTGAAGGTAGAATTTAAATAGTAGAAAGAAGAAGGTGACGGGGGAATGTAGAAGTGGAAAATGGTAGAAGGTGGAACTATCAACTGCAGCCTCGTTTTGAATGATCTATGATCTTCAAAATGGAATGTGTGGTTTGCAAAATTCTAAATTGTGGAAATAAATGGAAATTAGAAGGTAAAAGATAGGAGGTAGGAAATAGAAGGAAGTAGGTAGAAAATTGGTGTATTAAAGATGAAATAATGGTGCCGGTAGAAGGCAGAAGGTAGAAAGTCCAAGGTTGAAGGTAGGAAGGAAGTAGATGGTAGACATTGGACAGTCGACGGGAGATGGTGGATGGTAGTAGCATGAAGATTGAAATTAGAATGTAAAAGGTAGAAGGAAGATGGTGAAGGTGGAATATAGAAGGTGGAACTATGAACTGCAGGCTCGTTTTGAATGATCAATGATCCTCAAAACGAAATGTATGGTTTGCAAAATTCTAGGTAGGAGGTAGGAGATAGAAATAAATATGTAGAAGGAAGTAGGTAGGTGGGAGGTGTATCAAATATGAAATTTTGGCGCAACTTTTAACCGATTATAGCGGATAAATTTTCTTATACATCATTTCTATAAGTCCAGTATCGCAAATACGACCAAGCACAGCAAAATTCCATTTCTTTTTCTAGTTTTTATTAAGGCTGATATTTAGACAAAACATCACGAAGATGATTCCTCCATCTTATTGATGGATGGTTACAAATAAAATCATATTACTCATAATTAAACACACATATTATGTGTAACAAATTGCAGATGAATAAAATTTTTATGATGAATATGAACAATTTCGTGTGTTTCACTTATATTCCAATTTATCACAAGGCAGATGGTTTACAATCAACTCTTAAATTTATATTTAAGAAAGATTGAGATTATTCTTGTGTATTTACATTAAAATGCTGAACACGTTTAAAATTACATACCTACGAGTATATACCACTCATGCTCACTCTTATATATTTGTATGTATTACATACTTATCCTTTTGTTCGCCTTAAATTATGTAAATGTTATGTTATAATAAATACGTATGTATGTACCTATATTGCAGATGATTGTAGCAATTTACTCAACATAGGGAGCTTTAAGTAATTTTTGATTATTTTGTTTAATAGAAAGTTTAGGAATAAATAAGTTTGTATGGCATGCCCATAGGCCCAACTTTAAGACTTGCATATCATTCTGTGTAATTTTCCATCTAATGAACTGGATTAATACTGGGGCTTTCAATTCATTATATAATATGGCGTTTATCCTTGAAATTGTACACCACCTGAAGCATGCTTGCGATTATTTGGCCACGAAATCCAAGGAAAGAGTCATATCGTTCAGCGCTTGAATATTCATTTACGTCTTCAATATCGAATGCAAGATATTGACCAAGCCCAAGAAGATCTGGCAGATATTGGGCAAAAAGGTTCAATGTTAGAAGCGTATTTGAAGCAAATGCAAACAAACCAGAATTACTAGTGCTATTGGCAAATGCCCGAATGTTTTAAATGGGATCGAAAAACGAGTACATGAGGACCGCGAATCCATCGATTGCGTGTCATCGGTCGAATACACAACGTAAATTATGTTGCCCAACCAGCATGCTGCCATTTGCGAGTACTTCTCTATCATGTGAAATGACATTCGTTATGCGACATACAAACAAGCTTGCCTAGCTCATGGCCTCGTCTTCGACGATAAACTGTGGATAGATGGTCTAGAAGAGGCAAACGTCTCATATATCCAAAAGGTCTCTGGGAAAGATTCAAAAATCAGTTGTCTGAATATTTTATTCTGCAAGCACGACGAAATAATAGATCTGAGGATGCCACAACTAAACGTGCTTATCGTATTATTGCATTCAAGTTAAATACGACAGCAACAGAAGCTCGAAATTTTTCGTTTCTGGGTGGAACGATATGGTATGGATGACATTGACAATTACGACCAAAACATAGACGTTCTCCATTGAAATTGTGGACAGTAATTTACGTGCAGCCAACGACTCTAACTGTGTTGAAACAAAATGTTTTTCACTTACACTCAGTATCACTTACTTTGTGGCCAAAATCGCAAAGTAAAACGTATGGCATTTACTGGAATCGCATCAACTCTATTGCCTGCTGGACAAACATCTTAAATGACATTTGGTCTAAAAGTTCCGCTTTCGCCAGATTCAATTTCCAGCAGTAAACCTGGTTCAGTCAAAGCTACAGAACTCGCTCAAGTTGATGTTTTCGGTTCAAACCGAAACGGTTGGATGATGAATTCGAATGGTTGAATATGCGACCATGATTTCGTTAACATCTGAATTTAACACCGATAATGGATTGAAACGGTTGGATGATGAATTCGAATGGTTGAATATGCGGCGATTATTATTTTTCTATATAAATTAGAGAGACCGCATTTATTTTGCTTTGCCCTGACGTATTCAATTTTATGGATAGCAAATCGTCATATATTTTCCAACATTCATACTATTTCTTTTTATACATGATATGTAATGGCCAGGGCTTGAAAGTTTTGCTGGTCGTTGGAAGTGAATGATTCTTCTCAGAAGGTATATCTTTGATCCTAAATTAAATTTTGGCGTAATACCATCAATTTTTACATTGTAGTATGTTTTAAAATCAATAGGTTGCACATCCATTACAACGAATCCATTATGCGATTTAATCTATAAGGAGCTTGTTTTTGCAAACCATTGACTACAGTTGGTACAGGTTGTCCCTTGAAGTTGTACAGCTTCCTGCATGTTCTTTCTGAAAATGATTTACAATTTATTAGGGCGTAACAACTGTGTTTGGCTTCGATATTATGACAATTAGGACACGTGCCACCGATATAAATTGACCGTTTGAAGAAAAATTCAATTAGTTTTAGAAATATTGCAGTCCATGCTCATATCTATATCAAACGTAATGTCATTAATGTTCTTCTTCGAAATGTAGAATGAATTGCTCCATTTATGACAAAATAAGATATAAAATTGGAAAAATCCGTATTAGAGGCTTTAAAAAATGTATGTGAAGTTAGCCCAGAATTTCATCCCAGAAAAATAAAAAAATATCATCGGGTAACACTAAAACTGCAATAATATCCCAGCCCAAAATTTTTTTTTTTCAATTTTTAATTTAAAACCAAAATTAAAAACTAACTAAAAATACTAAAAGTTTAAATTAAAGAAATTTAATTGATTTAGCACTGAGGGTCAAGCTCGTTGATACTCGGTAATAACTAAAAATATTCTACAGTACATTTTTATTGTGTATCAGAGGCCAGTAACGGAATGTATTCTATTCGACACGGGAGCGTATTATCTAGGACTCGTTTGAATTTCAAACCGATTTGCATGTTGTGAACGGAGCTATATGATATTTTGGTCAGTATGGTATCGCGACCATATAATATTCAAAGGGATTCGGCCTGGTATGTTTTAGTGATCAGGTCAGTAACGGAATATAGGTCGAATAAATTCGACACTTATTTGTAGCAAGAAGAATCTAGAAGCGGTAATTTAACAAGCACCCCATCGTGAGAGGCAAGGGGACTCACATAAAACAAGCACCCCATCGTGAGAGGCAAGGGGACTCACGCAAAACAAGCACCCCATCGTGAGAGGCAAGTGGACTCACATAAACAAGCACCCCATCGTGAGAGGCAAGAGGACTCACGTAAAACAAGCACCCCATCGTGAGAGGCAAGGGAACTCATGTAAAACAAGCACCCCATCGTGAGAGGCAAGGGGACTCACGTAAAACAAGCACACCATCGTGAGAGGCAAGGGAACTCACGTAAAACAAGCACCCCATCGTGAGAGGCCAGGGAACTCACGTAAAACAAGCACCCCATCGTGAGAGGCAAGGGGACTCAAGTAAAACAAGCACTCCATCGTGAGAGGCAAGGGAACTCACGTAAAACAAGCACCCCATCGTGAGAGGCAAGGGGACTCACGTAAAACAAGCACCCCATCGTGAGAGGCAACGGGACTCACGTAAAACAAGCACCCTATCGTGATAGGCAAGGGGACTCTCGTAAAAAAACATCCCAAATTGACCTAGATAATACGCTCCCGTGTCGAATAGAATACATTCCGTTACTGGCCTCTAATTCACTAAGACATACCAGGCCGAATCCCTTTGAATATTATATGGACGCGATACTATACTGACACAAATTATTATATAGCTCCGTTCACAACATGCAAATCGGTTTGAAATTTAGACGAGTCCTAGATAATACGCTCCCGTGTCGAATAGAATACATTCCGTTACTGGCTTCTGATACACAATAAAAATGTACTGTAGAATATTTTTAGTTATTACCGAGTATCAACGAGCTTGACCCTCAGTGCTAAATCAATTAAATTTCTTTAATTTAAACTTTTATTATTTTTAGTTAATTTTTAATTTTGGTTTTAAATTAAAAATTGAAAAAAAAAAAAATTCTGGGCTAGAATAAAATTTCGAGATTGAATGAAATTACCATATTAAATTCTGGGCTGGGATATCATTGCAGTTTTAGTGTTACCCGATGATATTTTTTTGTTTTTCTGGGATGAAATTCTGGGCTCACTTCACAAAGGTCTTTAAAAAGATCAATAACATGATTATTATCAATACATAAAACCCTTATAATATGATACCTGATAACTTAAAAACTTAAAAGAATATCCATTTGGTAGGATGCGGTCGACGACAATTTCCTCACCTTCATGTCAATGGCCTTGACAATGGCCTTCAAATGGTTGAATTTTTCTAATTTTTCGATCATTTATGATTCCAACATAGAAAATGTATGCTTCAACGGGTCGCATAATTATGTTGGCGTCTACAAAACATGCAATCGGATCAGTACTATACGATAGCATACTTCGATTTACTTAGACATCTCTGCGATGCCTTGTCAATGGCCTTCAAATAGTTGAATTTTTCGAATTTTTCGATTTTTTGTAATTCAACAATTATTGCTTATTGATTCGATCGCCTCCAAAGTTCAGGATTTCTTCAGAGAGGGAATCCGTAAATTGCCTCAAAAATGAGAGGAAGTTATAGCGGCAGAGGGAGCATACTTTCAATAAATAATTTTTTTCATTTTTTAAACAAGCAAATGTGTTTTATTTTAATAACACGGAGCGGATTAGTATTTACACATCTAATAAAAGATGGGACACTGTTCAATTGGCAAGTGAAGATAAAATGGATTGTTTGAATTTCTATTTTGTATATATTTTATCATTTTCACACCAAAGGGATATTAGGAAAAGGTAAAACATCCAGTGCGATAACGATTTCTCAAACATTAAAATTTATAATCACTTCCTTTAAACGACTTCGCTACCCAATCATCAAATTTCTTGTGATATTCCACCGGCATTTCATCGTTGGCCGAGTTAGTTTGGCCCCGACGCATAAACCGATAATTTTCATCTACTCTCTTCTCATCAAACATTTTCTCTAACAGTTCAACAGTTTTCTCGTGATTAACGGAATCGTTTTGCTTCATCTCATTGAATGATAAATGTTTAGCCAGCAAATTTAGTTGTTCGTCGGAGTAAGTTTTTCCAATGAAATTAGCCACCCTCACTAGTACACTCTTTAAATCGTTCGACATATCCTCGTACGTAATGAATAAAATATTTTTCTCATTACGTATTTTCCAATATCCCAATATATGATCGCTGTAGGGTGACCAAGGAGCTGCACAAATATAAAAAATCATCAATCGAGGTACGATCTCGCTTTATGCTTGTACACTTACTTAATTCATTTAGGAATGTTTCCATAGAATCCTCAAAAGTACCTTTATAGTGTTGCAAATTAAGAAAATGATGATAATATGAAACTGCTGTGTCTTTCGGATTCCGAGCCACATACACTAATTTCGGTTGAGTTGTCCAAAATTCGGTTGGAAGTAGTGAAATGGGGAGATGTGTTTTAATGAATCGCGGTCGTGGCATTTGTTTAGCTATTTCTACTGAACTTAGAGGACTAAACACTGTGTAATCTCTTACTGTACTTGATAGTTCAAGAAATCCAAAGCGCTCAGGTAATCGATACTTTTTAGCACGTTCAAAATCTAAATCATTTGCAATCAGCCAAACCATTTCTTGTGCCCATGTAGTACCTTCATCATAAAAATCATTATCAGTTATCGTCTTAAACTTTAAATTCATCTTACCAGATTTTGGAAATGTCGCAATCCAAACGTCATCGTTATATACGTTGAATGCTTCAATATCATTTGCAAAGTTTTTATAAAACACTGGTAGGACACACGGTGCTAATTTAGTAGCATCTATTCCCGGTATTTTACGTTCACCGACATAGCGTACTCTTATCAGTGAAGGCACGTGGCCGTAAAGTGCTTTTTGAACTTTTTCGCTGTGTGGTATGTCCTCACAAATTACTGACATTTTTATACGACAATCTAATGTGGTTCTCAAACAACAACTAAATGTATAAATCGCGATTGAAACTATTTTTTATTATTTAGGTGTCGATTACTTATCTCAAAAACAAAGATATAAACTAGTCAAGGTATAACGAGACGAGAGAGTTTAAATTTTGTAGGAATATTTAATAAGCTCGCATCATCAAACACAAATACCAATCTATTTATCGTTTATCTTATGATCATAATGAAATTCGGTTTGAAGAACTCTGGTTCTAAAATGATGCTGAATATCTGATTTTTAATGACATTAAGTCAGCTTTTAACCGATCATAGGGAAATTAAGTACAGAGTTGTAAGACGAAGTTAAAAAATAAATATGGCTGCCAGTGGTACCATGAGAACATGAAGTGATGCCACCACGTAGTTTTAAACAAATTAGTTTAGAAGTGGCATGGTTAGATTCAGGGTTAACACTGATATAGCACGATATAAAGTTACTTTTAAAAACAAACTTAAACACCAAATATGCAAGTTTTTATTAATTTTTTATGTTTTAAGTATTTTTACCACCTTATTGAATTACAACTTAGGTGTTCGAACGTCAGATAATTAATAATTTAAAAAAAAATGTTGGAAGTTTTTTATTAACTAATTTCTTATCGCATATTTACTGTATGTTATCTTGGTGCTCGGTCACATACTTCGTTCGATTTATTTATTTAAATGTGTGGCCGATTGTGAGATCTGCCTATGAATAAGTTTTGATGGATTTGCTTTTAATGGTCATCACTTAACTGTGTCTCTTTCTTTCGCTTAAAAATATTATATTCACTCTGTATTAGCGACTGGCAATGGCCTTCGAACAGCATAATTTTTTTATGATTCAAAACGTGATTAAATATTTTTATATTTTTGATTACAATGACGTAAAATAAATTTAAATAAACATGTTGGGTATACAAGTAAGTCTCCGTCGTTCGACAAAAGGGGGTGTCACGAGTAAGTTATAGTTGAAATTGCCCGATGTAAAACGTCATCTACGCGTATTTCAGAATTGTCTACCTGTTGGTGTTGTAAATAGCGTAAACAATTTGTTTACGAGTAGATAATGTCGAGAATTGTTTTAAAATCTAGATAATTGCTTTTTTTGTTGTTTTTTTGGTACGAAGTCGTTGCCTAATAACTGTTCAGTTTAAATTGGGTTTTATCTACATTTTAGAAGTAAAAATACCTTTTCGTTTTCGTTTTAACTCGCGTTACCATCTGGTTGTATCATTAACAAACCCTATCAGCACGCATAACAGTATATAGTATTTCTAAGAGGACGGGTAAAGTTTAACTCAGAAGTCACAATTTTTGAAATTGTTAGTATCAATTTTTTATTTATTTTTGTCTAAAGAAACCTATAGAGTGTATACCTATACACTCTAGCAATTCGATCCTTGCATAATACTGCAACCGAACTGCTACACAACATCAACAAGCTAGAGATGAAACGACGTTAGAAATGCCAACAGAAATTTCACAAATGACAGAATTCTTTGATTTTCTAGAATGGAAATTTCAATCACTAGAGGCCATGGGTATCACCAAAGTGATAAACACACCACTGGTACTTGCCACAATGGTAAGTAGTCAGTGTTTACCTGTGTACATTGTTTAATACAACTTCCAAAAGGAAATGCATCAACAACAACTGGCACTTCCACAATACGATGTGTTGTATGTCAAGATCATCACGACACTCTCTTTTTTTTTTTTTTTTTATTTGGCACTAGCTCCAACTGGCCCGTTTCAAAATTTACAATTTTTAATTGTTTACATTTTTTACCATAATAATAATAATTTAATTTTAATTTCTTGTCATTAACCTAGCACACATCGATCCCCTTTCACACTTCTATCTGATTTGTTCTAATAAATTCATACATATTCTTATATACGTTCATTCCCATTCGTAATAATTCAGTCAAACTACTTGCACTCCATAGAACATCGAACATTTGTCTGCTCTGCTTAAATGCAGAACATTTCAGAATCAAATGTTCGATGTCCTCCACAACCAAACAGCTTTCACATAATTCACACACAACCAAATTGCGTTTCTTCAAACATTCTTTCAATCTCATAGTTCGTGACATTCTAGTATCTCCTTTGAGCACCTTAAAGAACGGTTGCCTCAAAGGAGACCTAACCAACTCAAAGTACTTCTTACCTTTTACCTGACATTTTTCAACAAACTCTCTCTCCCATTTTCTCCACAGATTCATCTGAAACATGCGAAGTACGTCTCTGGCATCCATAAATTCATATTCGTTTACATCCTCAATCAAACAACCCCGTTTCGCAAGCATATCGGCTCTTTCATTACCTTCAATCTGTAGGTGTGAAGGTATCCATTGAAGGATCACCTCCCTCCCATAAGATTGAAGATACTTATATAGCATTTCCACATACACATTGCCATGAGTTCCCCCACCCTTACTAATTAATTCCAACCCACTCCGGGAGTCAGAGAATAACACTATTCTCCTTCTCGCTTGTGTCATTGCCAACTTGATCCCTTCCATAATCGCTATTAATTCTGCATTCATTATACAGATACTGTCATGCACTCTTACCATTTTCTCTTTCCTCATTGAAGGAATATAAATTCCCACACCTACGCGATCATCATTTACACTAGCATCTGTATACACTTCCACATGTGCAACATAATTCATTCGCATTTTGCAAAATTCGCTCTTAACCGATAACTCATTCATCATTGCTTTTGTTGTGCCACCAAACTTCAACCGCACTATTAGATTGCTCGGAGGGACTTTCGGATTTGCCGGACGAATCTTGGAGAATATGTTAATATTTTCCAAGATTACCAGAGATCTTGTTGTCTTTTTGTAAACCGTCCCTCTTTGCAGTCCCTCTTTCATTTCATTCACTAATTTATTGTCCTTAGTTAACATTCGCACAGTCTCTCGCACGGTGATCCATTCCCTCTTAAAATTAAGAGGCGAATCACCCAATTCAGACCACAGAGTATGTATTGGTGTCGAATTGATCGCTCCCAATACCACTCTGGCACACGCATTCTCCACAAGCAGCAACTTTTTAAACCCAACCTTGGACCCATCACCATATATACTCATTCCATACGCAATTTTAGTTGACACTAACGCTTTTCGTAACATATCAGTCACACCCGGATGAGCTCCCCATTTTGGTTTGCTTACCATTTTAATCACGTTCAATCTACTCTTACAATTATCGGCCAATTTTTCCATATGCACTTTGAAACTTATTCTTCTGTCAATCCAGACTCCCAAATACCTAGTCAATTTCACACACTCAATTCTCTCATTATATATTCGCACATCAACCATCCGATTCGTTCTAAAAGCCATACTACAACATTTATTCGAATTTACTCTCAAATTCAGTTCACTCAAACATTCGGTTACCTGATTCACACATTCTTGAGCCCGACTCAAGGCCTCCTCGATGGTACTCCCCTTACCCATCAGGACAAAGTCATCTGCAAATTGCAAAATGACTGCCCGAGGAGTTACACCTATGTATCGAGCTCGTATACAGGTTGAAGAGAGTCGGTGAGATTTTACTGCCTTAGGGGAGGCCGATAGTCACCGCTCCTTCCAACCTATACCCTCTCTATTTGCAAATTTTGCACGGAAACCCCAAGTCCATAAGGATCTGATAAAGTTTCCCTGGAACCACGTAATCATATGTTCTATATCCAAAAATACCGCCACAACATACTTATTTTCCTTTTGTACTTCCCACACAAACTTTTCTACACACTCATTAGCAGAGTGGTTGTGACGAAACCCAAAGGTGGTTTCCGGCAACAAATTTCCCTCATTCACAAATTTATCTATACGACCTTTCATCATACCATTCACAATTTTAACAAATATATTCAACATACATATTCCCCTGTAATTTGTTGCCAGATTCCTATCCCGATCCCTTTTAGGAATAGGTACCACTCTGCTTTCCTTCCATTTTTCCGGTATCTGAATACTCATCCATACTTGATTGAGAATTCGAAGCAATGCCGCCTTGGCTTCGAATTCTAATCTACTAATCATTTTATAACTCACTCTGTTGGTTCCGGGGGTAGTAGATTTGGATGTTTCTAAAACCCCTCGGAACTCTTCCCATTGAAACTCCTTACACATATCGTTCATAAATTCATTTTCATTATCAGGAAGCAAAACTTCATACCTATCACTCAAATTGTTACGTACGTCCGTAATCATTTGTAAAAAGACACCTCCATTCTCTCTGTCATCTAACACTGCATTTCTGCCTTGCGCTCTATATCCTCTCACTCTATTAAATTTATCCCATACATCCTTAGTTGTGGTTCTATGTGTCATTTTTGATACATAGTCCCGCCAACTTTTTCTTTTCGCTCTACGGATAGCCTTTTTCAATTTTGCATTCATTCTTCCATAATTTATTCTGCATTCATGACATATACACCTACTGAACTCTCTCAATGCTATCCGTTTCCTTTCATACCAATACTGGATTTCATTGTTCCACCAACCGTTCACCTTGTATTCATTCCCTGTGATATTTATAGTGCACATTTCATTCACTCTCTCTATTTCATCCTCAAGTTGGTTAACCTCATTTACTTCTTTCATTATGAGAGTCTCATTCATACGTTCGACCCATTTCTTACCATTCATAATGACCTTACGGTCTATGTCAACATTTATACCACCTAAGCATGCCCTGATCAAATAATGATCACTTCCCAAATTCTCATCTGTGACATTCCAAGTGACTGGGCCCGCCAGCCCGCTAGATATTAAAGTTAAATCTATCGCGCTGGCTGTCGACCCCACTCTCGGCATTCTAGTCGACCCACCATCATTCAGGACTACGAGGTCGGAATCCAGAATGAGGTGGGTCAACCAGTTACCTCTAGCATCAGTTCTTTCACTCCCCCATATTCTCGAATGCGCATTCATATCACCCGCTAGAATCACGTCACTTTTGCCTTCCACCCATTCAAACAAAATTTGAAAATCTCGTTGGCTTCTCTCTCTGTCAGACGTAGACAACACTGGAGTTGCATAGATACTAACAAATAACAAGTTTCTGTCCAGATTCCGAGTTTTGGCCGCGATGACTTCAATGTGCTCGAAGCGCGGTATGTCACAAAGGACCAGGCTGATATTGGCACGTGCCAATATCGCTACTCCGCCGAAGCCATCAGCCCTCGGTCTGGACAGGTAATTGTATCCTTTTACCCGAAACGTCTTACCCTCACTCTCCCAAGTTTCACACAAAATCATCACATTCACATCATTATTGGTCAGATAATTCCGCAACATATCGCTATTGGCATATATACTGCGAATATTTATCTGACCAATTTTCATGCATTCATTGGATCTCAGCATTCGCTCTACCATTCAAAGAAATGAAGAAAGGATAGGGCATTTATAAATGCAAATGCGTTCTCTCTCCTCCTTCCCTCATTCATCATCAATCATACTTACATGGTTATTTCCAAATAGTGTTAATTCTTTTGGAGTTAAATTAGAATGTCTCATTGCTAGCCATGCTTCATTTTTTTTTATTGTCTCCATGTCCATTGCTGTATTACAAGTTGTTTGTTGATTTGATTGCGGTTGTTGTTGTAATCTTTCTTGTTGTCGTTGTACTTGCTGTATTTGTTGTTGTAGTTTGTTCGTTTCTAGTAGTTGTTTTAGTTGTTGTGGCTGCTGTTGGTTTTGTTGTTGTTGTACTTGATCTTTTTGTTGCTGTTGTTGTTGTGGTTGGTTTAATTGTGTCTGTTGTTGCTTTGAAGTTGAAATAGTTTTTGGATATGATTGTGGTTTTGTCTGTTCTAGTTGGTTTTCTTTGTTTTGCGGCTTTTGTGGTGTGTTTGGTGGATTAAAGGAGGTTTTTAGTGTATCTGCATATGTTGTCTGGTTAGCTGGTGTGGTGTTTGCATATAATCGAAAATATTTGGCTTTCGCCTCGGGAAATGTTAATCTATCTACAGTTTTAATTTTTACTATTTCTACTTCTCGTTTATATACTCGACATTCCTTACTGTTGCTGGTGTGTGCCTCTCCACAATTTATGCATTTTAGTGTAGTGCACGGCTGGTTGTGTGGTGTTACTTCACTACATTTGTAGCACTTAGGATCACTTGTGCATCTCTTTTTGGTGTGACCAAATTTGTGGCATTCGGTGCACTTCAACGGATTTGGAATGTACAATCGAATGCTTAGTTGTATAAAGCCTGCCCTCACATATTCCGGTAATACTGATGAATTAAAAGTCAGGATAATTGCTGCTGTGTCCGTTAATTTATTTTCCACCCATTTCTTTATTTTGTATACCTCTATGACGCCTTGGTCCTTAAGCCCTTCTTTGATTTCCTCCTCAGTTAAACTTTTTAGGTCGTGGCAGAAAATGATACCTTTGGAACTGTTTAGTATGGGGTGTTCCGTCACTTTTATTTTAGCCAATTGTCCCAGAGATGTTACCTTCAATAATGCATCCGTCGCTGCCTGATTCTTTGTCAGAACCAAGAGTTCTCCAGCTCTCGAACGTTGCGTTTTAATGATATCTTTGGTTATCATATCCAGCGCTTTTTGTATTCCAAAAGGTGAAAAATTTGACAGGTTTTGTCCCTCCTGCTCGTGCTTGATTATTAGATATTTTTCGTTTACTCCATTGCAATCCATTATATCTGCACCGCCACCGAATCCTAATCTCTTTGTTCGCATCTCTTCGATCTTTTTCCTTTTGGAGGGTTGGGTATTATTTCCCAACATCCTCAACGGTGCGAATCTATTTGGGCTTTCAAACATCGCCCCTTTCAAGAGCCGAAGCCCTCCTTTTGCCCACACCTGACTTTATTTACTGTCTAAAAACACGCCGCTTAAATATAAACAAACACTTGTTGTTGTTGCCACCAAATAATAATTCACTTAAAACACTATATATATATGCGTCCACCACCTTTTTAATATTATAAAATTGTTCGTACACCACTATAAAACTATTTTAACTTAATGAAAACCCAAAACCACTTTAATTAACTATTTATTAAATGAAAACTAAATTTTACACCGAGCTGTCAATTTTTATATGTACGCTTGATGTCGATTCAGAAGACAATGTGCACGACACTCTCCTGCATAGTAATAACAGGGCTTCAATGAGCAAAGGGACGACGCAAACCTTCATAGTTAACCAACAAGGTCCAGTACTACTATGCCGACAGCTCTAGTCAGAGTGGCTACCGGCACTGGAAAACTCAGCACAATGAGAGTGCTCACTAACATCATCGAACGCTGCCAATATACTGAACATTATGAAAAAAAACACATGTAAATATTTCAGGCATATAGGTGGAAATGAGGCAAGAACATGTAGACACACAATCCACATAAAGCTAGTGCCAAGATTCAAAGGAGACTTTAGCTTAGACATCGAATACTAACGACAAGCTAACCCAAAAAATACCTGAAACAGGACGCGTTGACTTACGTGTACAATTATTGACGGTCGGATTTGTTTGTGACGTTTGTAAATTCTAGGCCAACTGTCTAGAATTATTTTAGTTTAAATAAAATTAAACCACTGCTTATTTCTGTGTTGTAAATCGAGCAACAAAACTTTATTTTTAAACGAAGTTTAGACGTTTCGCATTGTCTATGCATATCAAATTGTTTTTCTTGGTATGGGAACGAACATATGATTGAACATACTCCCGGGCGACTGAGAAGGTTGTATTATGCTGTAGCGTCCACAGATTGAGGTTACAGTGGATCTAATGGGCGCCGGCGCCGGATGTAAGCTATGATCCAGATTGTTCCGACGATAAAAGCGTGATGAACATGATGTTGATTTTGGTTGGTGAAGAACTCATTCCTCTGGATCATATGCTCATTTTCCCGGAGAGCTGCTATCTCATCTTCCAGCTTGTTGGTATCCAAAACAGGTCAGATGCGGTTTTGATGTGACTTCCAAGAATTTTCAATTGTTTGGAAGTAGTAATGCCAGAGGTTGATTTTTGAAAAGCCTTGCTTATACTGTTGGATGCTGTGCCCCTAGCTACAATGTATAAATCCCTGTCTCGCAATAAACGGCCTGCATCGAAGCTAATTATTCCCGATCCTTGAAGAGTGTGCGGACTAGATTGAGATTCACATACGATATCACTGTAGTTTCGTTGGGAACTGCATAAATCCATTGATTTGATACTTTCAGGGGGAATCCATCTATTCGTAGAATTGCTAGTTTGAAAGCGGCTATCTCGCATCGACCGTTGTTAGTAAATGTGTTGAAGACTGGTGATGTCTCGCATCAAAAATGAGATAAGAAAGGAGTGTTGTCTCACAGAATGTGTAACACAGCAATGACGGATAGTTGCGAACGCCAGTGGGATATTGATTTGAGATGATCACATTCTGCTTGGTCATTCTACTTCTGACTCTGATATACATGTATTAAATCAGACAATTGATGACCAGGGACACTGACTGATGTCGGTACGTGTTGCCGAACCACCGAAAGTTGTTCTTCTAATTGGTCCGGCGTGAGTATAGTGGGATGCAAAATGTCATGATGCGCGGAGTACACTATATCAAGTAGACTGTGTTGGATGTCTTCCAAATTCTGTAGGATCAAGGTTAACTCGATTATGTTCATTAGCACCGAGCGAACCCTGTCCTCATTAATCGCCTCTGCTCTTGTAACAGGTTGTTCATGGACATCATGGTGAGGTTGGAGTTGCTTTATCAATTTTACCGTGTTATCTATTATGAATGTTTGGTTCTGCTTTATTTTCATTATATGGTTTTCGTTGGTGTTGATCATCTCAAACTGTGATTCGTATTGTTCAGCAATGCGTTGCGACAAGATTACAAATATATCACCCAATGCAATCGCCAGCGTATCTCCTAATCCTCGCTTTAATCGTTTGCGTTCCTCATTGCTATCTTCTAATAGCTTGTTTTTTGCTATGAGGTTGTTGAGTCACCATTGCAAATGTTGTAGGGTAGTGTTACAGTTGAATCCTGACAGATCTCTACAAGCTCCTTCTAGTTGTACTACGGCTTGCCTGCAGTTTTCTACCTCTTTCCAATAGTCGGTAAGGTTGTAAAAAATTACTAGTTTCCATTTCATGGCGACGGCTTCTAAATTTCACATTTCCTCAAAGTGTATGCTTGATGGATGGTCGAAGGGGCGTATGTTAGCGATACCGAGCGCCAAACCTTAGCTCATCTTGGCGGTTGCTTCCTGATAGGTGGAGCCTCGTTGTTGGCAGCTTAAAATTTTGGAATATCTGTCGTCTCCGCTTCTATGGGAAGTTTGCATAGTTTGGTGATTGGTCGTTTGTACTCATTGTCTTTACATTTAACAGTGCTACTCGAACTAGACCATCAATACCAGCTTGAGTCTCGATAATTCGATCCAATTTCTAATATGTTGCCGGTTGTTTCCGGCGTTTTCCATTTGCTGCGTTGTTGTAATTGGTGTAGATATTCAGCTGACCATCTTTTTTCCAAAAGTCTCGTATCATCCGTTGTACTAGATGCCATTTTGTGGTTAGAGGTATATTCGCGCCCACGGCATAAGGTTGGCTTTTGAGAGCATCTCCGATCAAAAAATGGCCAGGAGTTAATGCTTGTAGATCGGAGGAATCATTGGTTGGCGGCGTCAATGGCCGCGAATTTACGCAAGCCTCTATTTGAGCGGTTACGAATAGAGGTATGAAATGCCAAGTTGTCCCGCTGATGGATATTGGATTCGCTATCTCAATAGGCAATGTGGTCAAGGCGACGCAAAGATTCTTCTTCATTTCAGCATCGGCTCCAACGAATTAGGTGTCATTATCCGAATACAGATCCGTGCATAAGCCTCGTCGTGGCGTGAATCGTTGGTAAGCAGCAATAAAAGCGGCCGTTGTTAAGCTACTAACTATTTCTATATGCACGGCCTTGGTTACCATGCAATCCCAATAGGGCTCTGCACCCCTTGTAAGATTTGTGACCTCTGCCTTTTGTTGTTCTCAGCTGAATAGGTCCAGCATAATCGATTCCGGTTTTAGCGAATGGTCTGCCTGGCCTCTGGAACCTGGAAGATCATCCATAAGTTGCCTCGCATTTTGTTGTTGGTGACGGAAGCATATAACACATTTCTTTGACACGTCATCCAGTACTCAATATCTATCTCTTAAGTGTGATAGTGTCAGCTCTACTCCTCCATGCAACGTCAACTTGTGAGCCCTTTCGATGAGTTTCCGCGTAATTGGATTATTTTTACCTAAACTAATTGGATTTTTGGTGGCTGTTAGGATGTTTGCGTTTTGCAGTCGCCCTCGCATTCGCAATAATCCATTATCGTCTACAAATGGTTTCAAAGAATCCACTTGTGTGTTTCTCAGACAGCCAGGGTTCCTGGTAGAAGTCTTCCTATTGACTCATGCGGAATATAATGGTTTCAGGCGTAATCGCCATGATTGCTGGAATTTTCCGTGCAATCCGATTGATGAACGTTGCACAATTTGCTACCACTCTATTTAATTTGTCATAACAGAAAATTCTTTTAAACATTCCCAACCAGACGTTGGTAAAATTCGTTACTGCTGTTAATTTTACCTTCTCCTCGTATTCATCGGGAAGATATAATTGTGGGTCCGTCTCACTGTTTAGCTCGATATTTCCAGAGAGTTCCCACTAATTTGAATCATGTTGTAGAAACGCTGGGCCGTGCCACCATAACTTGCAATGAACTAATTCTCTTGTAGATGTTCCTCGAGAAACGAGGTCAGCGGGATTTTTGTGCGGAATTACGTGGTGCCAAGTAGCTGTTGGTAAATTTTGTCTTATGGAGAAAATGCGGTTCGCTACAAATATTTTGAAGCGCCTCGGTTCTCTCATGACCCAGCTTAATGTGATGGTCGAATCAGTCCAAGCGTGCGTTTGACATTCACTTAATTGCATTGCTAGTTTGACATGCCTTAATAGTTTAACTAATAGTCTAGCCGCGTTTAAATTCAATCGAGGAACTGTCAGTTTTGTTTTGATGGGAGTCACCTGCGTTTTTGCCATTATAAGATTAGTGGCTACTTGTTTTGTCTCGTTGGTAGTCCTGCAATATACTACAGCGGCATATGCAAGTTCGGATGCATCGGCAAAACCATGTAGTTCCTATTTTTATGTCCTTTACAGCGTTTACAGCGTGTTTTTTTCTAGTAGTGTTTCGTCCCATTCGATCCCGCAGATCCAAGTGTCCTGCATTAGAATCTTGGCAGCAATGGTGATGGGTGCTAACCAACCGACTGGGTCAACAAATTTTGATGAATCGGCCAAGAGTGAACGTTTAGTGGCCGTGCCTTCAGACATTTCCTAATTTTCTACGTGGAATTCAAATGAGTCTTTCTTTGGATTATAATGAATCCCCAAGGTTTTGAAGCAATCGCTTAGCTTTAACAGTTCGTTCCCGTTAGCTGGTAACTCTGTTGGTATTTGCGTTAATAACTCCTTACTATTGGAAGACCACTTCCTTAGTTTTAGTCCACCTTTCTCGGAGAGACCCATTAGCTATTGTATCATGACCGAGCCATGGTCTACGCTATCGCTTCCTGTCAGCAAATGATCTACGTAGAAATCACACAATATGATTTCGGAGGCGATAGGAAACGATCGCTGTTCGTCTTCGAGTAATTGCCTTAAGGCGCGCGCGGCCAGAAAGCTGGCGGCTGTGGTACCGTATGTTACCGTTTTTAATCTTCCCTATCTTGCTCGTGCATTCACACCTGCCGATATATTTTTTCTATATCGGCCGTTATTACGTACTGATCTTTACGTCAACGAAGGATTATGTCCGCCAAATCTTGCTGTAACTTTGAACCGATCATCATTTTCTCACTGGGATGATCAATTTGTTGGTTTTGATGATGCATCGAACACTACACGCAGTTTTGTCGTAGTGCTGTGGGTGTCTTTTTTTAAACCTTCTCTCTAGTTGTAATAAACGACCGGTAACCGTTTTTTTATTCTCCCAGCTGTGAGGGATCCTCCTTGAACGGGATTCTCACCGTGTACCTGCCGTTACCGTTTCGTTGTACTGTTTACGAAAAGTGTTCCTCCGCCCTCTGCTCTTCTTCTGTACGGTTCGTTCGTCTTGAATATTGTCGTTTTTCATACTAAGAGTTTTAGTTGGTTCTCTATGGTCTTAGTAGTCACCATATTGAGCTTTCTCTAGAACATTGACCCATGTTACCCATTAAAATCCAGCCCAACTCAGTTTCTTGAATCGGATCGTTGGATCCGAATTAATTATGTTGTCGATGGCTATGGGCGTGTAACAGTCGACGCCAAATATTAGGTCGATAGGTTGTGGATGATTGAACAGTGGATCGGCCAATTTTAGTCTATCCCAAGTAAGTACATGTGCTGTCGTGAACCTTGCCTTGAGGAAGTTGATGATTCAGACTGTCGAACACTAGTGCCTCAATGGCTAAGGTGAACCTCCCCCGGAAGTTGGGTGATAGCGTATTGTTAACGGCATGTCTGCATTCTCCGGTCCCGACCCCCAATGCCGGAACTTTTATATTTATTTTCTTCCTTTTCAAATTGAAACGATTTACGGCTCTGGATGAAATTAGTGTTGCCTGGGATCCAGGATCTATCAGGGCTCGTAGTGTTACGAGCTGACCGTTGGCGCTTGATGCCTGGACCACGGCAGTTGACAATAGCACTGCCGATTGATGCGTCTACCGTTGCATATTACGCAGCATTCCGTGGCGGAACATTTGAACTTGTCATGACCTTCTAGACATCTCACACAGAGTTGTAGATGGTTGACAAATTAGCCCTCTCCAAGGTCGGCATATTCTTAAAGCGTGGACAGGTCTCTAATTTGTGATTTCCGTTACAATTGGGTGCCAAGCAGCCTACTGACGCTTTTGCGACATTTACTCGTGACGCGGTGTCGCTGGCTTGTTTTTCCCATAGCTTCTAGAGACTGGAATCGCCGTTCTAAAAGTCAAACAACATGTTCAACGTTGGGATTTCCTTGGGTTGCTGCAGATTTGTCTCAAACAGCCTTAAATACCACAAATGCGTCGAATGAGGACTCCAGTTCGAGTTGCTGAATGTTATGCAGCACTTCCTTAAGCGTGTCATGCATCGAGCGAATTGCTGGGCCCGTTGCTTGTTGTAGCGTGGACATTGACAGTAATAAATTGAAGTAATTGCTGGACAGCAACCTCCTGTTGTCGTAACTAGCCTTTACTGTTTCCTGAGCTGCTCCCTTTTGCAGCTTAGATTTTAAGTAGGTTATATTCATAGTTTTGGATAATGTTTTATTATTATGAATTACTTCAATGAACAGATCTTTGAACGAGGTCCATTTATTGTAATCGCCATAGAAGGATGGTATTTCTATTTGTGGCAATTTGGCCTTTTGCTCTACGTGTGGTTTACTCGTAATAGGTTCTACCAGCTCCGGGCATTGTTGTAATCGGATGATCATATTTTCCACTCAATTTTTTATTGTGCCATAGTAATCTTGGACGAAATAATTTGTTATCTTATTCTTTTGATCCGTTTCTACTATGATTGTTGCGTGCAGTTGGTAGATATCATTAATTTGCCCTTGCAGTTGATTGAACTTTAGCTGAAAGTATTCCTTCGGACAATTTCCTTTATCCAATCTGTTTTTGATGGTGTGTATTTCTTGGTGTAGTTGACGCATGCAGAAATCTTGCCGCATGAATGTTGGACTTAAGGGTTTAGCTGTGGTCTTATGATGCTCCTTACCGCTGGAGTGAGATGAAGACTCAAGTTGCTTAAAAGGCGGAGGCTTGTTGGATTGCTGATTACCCATGTTTAAACATCGCCAAAGAAATAGTTACGCAGAAAGCAAGCTCTATCAGTAGATATCCTGGTGTGTTTTCAACTGATGCATTGGGACGAATTTACACAATCCATCCAAAGAACGACGAATTCTTCTACCTGCGGATGCTTTTGGTTAATGTTCGCGGTTCATCTTCATTTAACTCATTGCGGACTGTGAACCGTATGGTGCGTGCAACATTTTGAGAAGCATGTCAATAGTTACAAGTGCTTGAACACGACAATCACTGGCCTGCCATTCAAATTCGTACACTTTTCGCTATGATCACCCACGTCAATTATGGGATATATACAAAGATGACACCGCCACCGCAGAAGACATTGTGCAGCGCTTTCGAATGAATGAAGCGTTAGTGCCGATTGAAGGTTTGTATTTGCTTATGAATGGCAAACTATTGACTGAAATTCATGTGCCAGCGCCAAATCGTCAAACTAGAGATGTATTGAATCGTGAATTGGAACGCGAGCATGCTTACGACACGACAACTTTGCAACAACAAGTACAAACAAATGTTCCACTGTTGAATGAACAGCATAAAACTGCGTATAATCAACGGTGGGCTATTTGTTCTTTATGCGCCCGGCGGACCTGAGAAAACGTTCTTGATATCATTAATATTAGCAGCAATACGCACTTATAGTGGCATGGCGTTAGCTCTCGCATCTAACGGAAGAACGGCACATTTAGCACTGAAGCTTCCGTTAAATCTGTAAATCAACAAAAATTCTCTTTGCACACATTTCAAAGCAATCAGCCATGTCAAAAGTGTTGAAAAATTGTAAATTGATAATATGGGATGAGTGCACGATGACAAACGATCATTAGAAGCACTCGATCGAACATTGCAAGATTTGCACGACAATAATCGTCGCTTTGGTGGCGTGATGATACTGTTGGCAGGCGACTTTCGACAAACACTTCCTGTGATTCCGAAATCAACAGCGGCGGTTGAATTATATGCATATCTCAAGTCGTAGTATTTGTGGCGATACGTGAAAACCATTCCATTGAGCATGAATATGCGAGAGTTCCTGCAACAGGATAGAACCGCAGAAATTTTCTCCAAAGAACTGCTGAGAATCGGAAATGGACAAATTCCGGTAGATACTTCCAGTGGTTTAATATCGATTCCATCTAAAATTTGCCAATTCACTTCAACAAAATATGAACTAAGCACTAAGGTTACTAGGTTGCGCGCACGAATTATATTTTATGAAGTGGCAGTTGTGGAAAAAAACACTTCACTTTAATTTTTAAATACTGTGGGCAAAAAGTAGTGAGACTTTTTAATTTAAATTTCGCGCGGAAAACCATTCCTCAAAATATATTTTTTTCTATGTTGGTATGACTGTCAGTGACATCTGTGCCAAATGTCACATTAAAATAATCATTAGTGTTTAGTATACGCTTGTCTTTCTGAAGTACGAAAAGTGCATTCGGCGATTTTTACAAAGAGTGAAATTATTCAACAAAGCAGTTCCATTAAATTTTGTGTGCAGATTCAATTTTGTGGTGCCGAAACGTTCAGAATGTTGCAAAAGGCCTTCGGTGATAATTGTATGTCGCGAGCAAGTGTTTTTGATTGGTACAAATTGTTCAAAGGGGGTCGAGAACGTGTTGACGACGAACCACGTCTAGGACGGCCATCAACATCAACTGATGATCAACACGTTAATAACAGTCAGAGTCTTTACTGGCATCGTTCAAATATCAAAAGGATCAGTGAAAACCATTTTTAAAGATCATTTGGGCCTCAGAAAACTGAAAGATTGGTTCCAAAATCACTCAATTTTTTGGAAAAACAGCGTCGCGTTGAAGATGAGCCGAAGCCGAAAAAGCCACGTCAAAGCAAGTCAAAAATCAAGGTAATGTTGACAGTTTTCTTCGATTATCGAGGTGTGGTGCACTCCGAATTCCTTCAGACCGGCCAAACTGTCAACAAGGAATACTATTTGAGTGTTATGCGTCGTTTGTGCGAAGCTATTCGTAAAAAGAGGCCGGAATTATGGGTCGACAACTCTTGGTTTTTGCACCACGATAATGCACCTTCTCATACTGATTTTTATGTGATTTAAATTCCACCCATATCGTTCCGCAACCACCATATTCGCCAGATTTAGCTCCGTGTGACCTGTCACTGTTCAGCAAATTCAAACGACTGCTCCGGAGAAACCGTTTTGAGTCATTTGAAGACATTAAACGTGAATCGCTACGCGCATTGGAGGCTATTCCGGAAATTGACTTAACCAACTGTTTCGAGGATTGGAAAAAACATTGGCACAATTGTATTGAGGCCGGGGGGTATTACTTTGAGGGGGACGAAATAGATTTGGAGAAATAACTAAAAAAATTTAAAATTATGAACAAAGTCTTACTATTTTTTGCCCACAGCATTTTGTATGAGATTACATAATTTATCGCATTCTCTTTTGTGTTGGGCTAAATATTGATTGTGGCCTTTAACTGGTGTTTTATTTGGGAATATTTCTGATTTTGAAAAATGCCAATTTTTAAGTTCAAACGGTGTTAACTTTGTTACGGAATGTATGGAACTATTATTGGTTATGATAGAGTCTTGCATTATCTATACAGGATCTTTATTATTGTCTTTTGCGTAAAGAACTCTATAAATTTCCGTGATGGTACAATGCAACCGCTCAACAGGGGAGTTTCGGAAAGATGATTTAGCGGATAACACGACAATTCCATTATTATTCAAACCGAACTTCGTATCTAAAGACTATCGAATTCCACCTCGAACAAGAATGACTGTTTGTATTCCTGTCGACATACAAAACGAAGATGTTTATATACAACCATTAATTTTAATTTATGCATAAGCTCTAATCCAATTAGGCCATCGAAGTAGTTGTGGAATTTAAAAACTAAGAGCTGAATCGGTTCTTTTGTTTTTAACTGCATGACACCATTTACTGTCACCTGTTCAGTTATTTCATGCGTTTGGAAAAGGGTTTTAACTTTTACCGCGGGAATTTTTTGTATCCGTGAAGGATTCACATGTTTGGGGTCAATAAATTATCTATTGGTATCAGTGTCGATTAACATTTTTAGAGTTATTTCCGGATTAAGTTTTATATGAATATACGGCAAAAAGAAAGATTGATGTGAGTTAAAATGTACGTATCCGATAGGGTTTCCGAGGCTTGTTCCTGAAAACCCGTATCATCTATTTCGGAGTAATTTATTTCGTGTTCTAGAGGTTGAACTTGTGGTTCCTCTACTACATAATCGAGGATTGGGAAGAACTACTTCGTCATCAGCGAATTCATATGGATAAGTCAGCTTAGAATCGACTTGAGTGGCTCCTTCCATATTAAATAGTTCCTGACTTTGAAATTTAGGGGCCGTATTTTGTTGGGATGGAAATGGGTTATTATATCCAAGATTTAAATTGGAGAACCGTATAAGTTGTCCGGATTTGTTCGGATTTGAAGTAGTATCCATTGCTTCTGTTTTGTGATATTGATGTTTAGGTGGTAAAATTTGAGAGAGATTGTACCGATTAGGTGATGGTTGTTGAAAATTATTTCAATAATATTTTGACAATATTTTGATATTGTCCCTAAGGTACGTGTAGTGGTTGATAATGAATTGCTCTAGGTAGTAATTGGAGTTTTTGAAAAGCATGAACTTTGGGTTTCATATAAAGCATATTTTGTTCTTTCATACAAAGAGAAAGTGCATCGTTTATAGTCTTCTTCATGGGTTCTCTCAACCCAGCTAAAAACGTAGATAGACACATTTATGTGTATAGATTTTCTTTAGCTACTAAAATATTTGCTTCAGTGATCTCAGTCAGTCTGACGTGTGTGAGTATTGTCGTCTGTATGCCAATCACTTTTGCGAAACACTTTTTGATCGTATCACTACCTTGATAAATCAGGTGCAAGTCTCGAATGAGGCTTGTCTCGTTTCTTTTATCCGCATAGTGATTTATAAGGTTTCATTTTATTGTTGCCCAAGACAATGGGGTACCGTACATTGTCAGAACTTCGTCGGCTTCCCCAGATATTTTATTCCGAATAGCACGGATAAATGATTTGGGTATTTAATTATCCCCAATCATTTGGAAACATTGTTCGATTATTTCATCGAAATTGTCGATGAAATCGTACAATGTGTGACGATTACCTTCGTACCGAGGTAGGTCTTTAATGGAGTCTGGTGTTTTTAAACTGCTGACTAAACTATTAACGATATCTCAGAAACTTTCTCTTTTATTTTTATTTTATTTATTTGTTCGATTAAAAAGAACTATCACTATTATCAGTATCACTATTACTAATAAATTTATTTTTCTCGTAAACCGTGAGATTACTATGACTCATATGCCGTGAGTGGGTGAGATGTTTTTATTTGGATATAATGGATAGAATGATCATAAATTTATCACTTACTCGATGATTAGAAGAACAATTATAAGTTGCATTACGTAGGTCTAATAGATCAGGACGTCATGATGCCTTTCTGATACACCGTCACGATTATTTCACTTTTATTTATTATCACACAATATTGTGGGCAAAAAATAGTAAGACTTTGTTCATAATTTTAAAATTCTTTATTTATTTCTCCAAATCTATTTTGCCCCCCTCAAAGTAATCCCCCCCCCCCCGGCCTCAATTCACTTGGGCCAACGTTTTTTCCAATCCTCGAAACAGTTGTTAAAGTCAATTTCCGGAATAGCCTCCAATGCGCGTAGCGATTCACGTTTAATGTCTTCAATTGACTCAAAACGGTTTCCCCGGAGCGGTCGTTTGAGTTTGCTGAACAGCCAGAAGTCACACGGAGCTAAATCCGGCGAATACGGTGGTTGCGGAACGATATGGGTAGAATTTTTGGCGAAAATATCACATAAAACCAATGCAATATGAGAAGGTGCATTATCGTGGTGCTAAAACCAAGAGTTGACCACCCATAATTCCGGCCTCTCATAACACTCAAATAGTATTCCTTGTTCACAGTTTGGCCGGTCTGAAGGAGTTCGGAGTGCACCAAACCTCGATAATCGAAGAAAACTGTCAACATCATCTTGATTTTTGACTTGCTTTGACGTGGCTTTTTCGGCTTCGGCTCATCTTTGCCACGATATTCGGCCGATTGATCGTCTGGTTCCGGGTCGTAAGCATAGAACCAAGACTCATCGCCAGTTATAACACGTTTCATGACATCCTAGTTGTCGGGAAGCATTGTTTCACAGACGTCAACGCGACGCTGTTTTTCCAAAAAATTGAGTGATTTTTGAACTAATCGTGCTTTCGATCTTTCAAAATGGTTTTCACTGATCCTTCCGATATTTCAACGATGCCAGTAAGGTCTCTGACTGTTATTAACGTGTTGATCATCAGTTGATGTTGATGGCCGTCCTAGACGAGGTTCGTCGTCAACACGTTCCCTCTTTGAACAATTTGTACCAATCAAAAACATTTGCTTGCGACATACAATTATCAACGAAGGCCTTTTGCAACATTCTGAACGTTTCGGTACCACAAAATTGATTCGGTACACAAAATTTAGTGGAGCTTCTTTTTTGAATAATTTCACTCATTGTAAAAATCGCCGAATGCACTTTTTGTACTTCAGAAAGACAAGCGTATACTAAACACTAATGATTATTTTGATGTGACATTTGGCACAGATGTCACTGACAGTCATACCAACATAGAAAAAAATATATTTCGACGAATGGTTTTCCGCGCGATATTTAAATTCAAAAGCCTTACTACTTTTTGCCCACAGTAGTATATTATTGGTATGTTGATGCTAACTTATGTTAAAACCGATATCAAATACTATGACTATGACTTTACGTTCGATAGATCACTGATTCTACGTTAGGGATATTTAAATATATCCTGGGACCAAACTGCGCCAATTATATTTTATGAAGTGGCAGTTGCGGAAAAAAACACTTCACTTTAATTTTTAAATAAAATAAACTCATTTTTAGTAACTTTCTGCGAAATGCGAAATATGCATTTTGATTTTTTTTAAATGAAATTATAAAACTGTATGCTCTTATTACTTTTATTGTGGAAATTGTGAAATCATTAGACGACACAAATACTCTTATTACGTTGACATGAAACACATTTAGCTTGTGAAGTCGCTGGATGATGTAACTCATGCGCAATTTTAGCAGCGCAAAATATTGATGTCAATGATTTGAATTGGACGATCCAATATCAAATTCCGGAAGAATTTTTGTGTTGTGTTCAATTGTATTGAAAACGAAGTGAAAACGAAGACGTTATCCAGTGGAATTCCTAAACTTTTTAGATTTGCCTGGCATGCCGCCATTATGGTACGATATCTTCATGCCCCGAAACTGTGCAATTGAAATCGACTGATTGTGACGAAGCTACTGAACAATGTGATTGAAGTAAGGATTTTGAAAGGGACATCCAAGGGAGAAAAATTCCCAATTCCGCGATTTCCCTTGACTTCAACCGATTTGCCGTTCCAGTTTACCTGCATTCAGTTCCCAGTGAAACTTACATTTGCGATGATTATAAACAAGTCACAAGAACAGCCGCTGAAAGTGTGCGGCATAAATCTGGAAATATCATGCTTTTCACATGACCAGCTATATGCACTATTTGTTGTTCAAACCAAATACAGGGTGTCCGCCGGGAAGGTATACCACTTTGTTTGTTTAAATGAAAGATTTTTGATTAAATGAAAGAGAATGGATCTTATATTGATAAATGTTTTATTTAATGTCGGCAATTATGTATGGAATACAATATCAGATAAATGTCCGCCTCTGTTAGCCTCACAAATGCGAGCCCTTTTGAGCACATTTCATGCGGTATTTCATTAATTTAATCACGAATATTTTGTTTGAGTTGCTCAAGCGTTTTCGGTTTGTTTGCATAAGCCTTGCTTTTTAGATATCCCCACAAAAAAAAGTCCGGAGCAGTCAAATCAGGCGACCGTGGAGGCCAATCAACATTACCATTTTTTAAATAACTTGTTGTGGACAGAGTTCTCGCAATAATTCCATTGTAATCCTGGCTGTATGCGATGTGGCACCGTCTTGTTGATACCACATGTTAATCAAGCCCAAAGTATGCAGTTGTGGTGTTAAAAAGTTTTCAATCATATCACGATATCGCTCCCCATTCACAGTTACCGTTACGCCGTTTTCATTTTCAAAGAAGTTGTCACTTTTAATGGATGTAAAGGTGACTGATGAATAATGTGAGGGTTTTCGATTGCCCAGAACCGACTATTCTAGTGCGTTTTGTTGGCACGTTGTTTCTCTTAAAAATTTCACGTAGCTTTCTCATCGTCACAGTAATCGATGATTGATTTTGATAAAATGTTTTAACGATTAAAACACGATGGTTTATCGAATATTTTTCCATAATAAATTTGCCTCGTGTCTACTTCACGACTGTCAAGTATGAACTGCCAATACTAATATTCGCCTAAATGGCGGTAAAACAAAGTAGTATACCTTCCCGGCGGACACCCGTTATTATTGAACGCTATAGCTCTGTGTTTTGTTTGTTTACTATAGTATCTTTTAGGGGCTAATTTGTTTTTCCAGGATTTATGAAAATCATTTTTCTATGATAAGCAAAAATTTCATCAGTTTAGTCGCCTTTAGAAAATTTTTGAAATTAGGCTTAAATTATTTCTGATTTTTTCTAGAAATCGGGTTTTATTTGTTTCGTCTTTCAGGCGAAATTTGAAATTTTCTTTTTACGTTTTTTCGGCACTAATTTTTTCCCGTGAGCACTAATTAGCACAAGTTGGGCTTAATCGGTATGCAAAGTTTCATTTTGAAATTCGAAAGTTTCCCTGCTGCAGTTACCCACACCTTTAAATTGAATACAATCATTGTTCTTTTCGTTTTTTTAGATTTCAATAAAACGATTAGAAATCATCGAAATTAATGCTTGATTTTTTTCTATTTTCGCCTAATATTGGACGGAACGAAGTTCGTGTGTTTCATTCAATCTATAATTGAAATTATTGCATCATCAACACTAATTACTTCAATCATCATTATGATTCAAGAAGAAAATACAAGGAACATTGGAATTCATTAAGACAATTTTAGGAAAATGAATCTGCCCACACCTATATTGTCCGAAAAATGTTTCAAGAAAACCATCTCCAAGAAGACTGTTTGATACTGGGTTTCCTGTTCAACAAACGCTCATTATTTAACGGAAACTCATAACCGCGGATTTTACATCGTGTAATAACTACTGACACCTTAAAAACTGGGTGAAATAATAAGCAAATAACTAGTACCAGAACGGTAATATACTTACCAACATGATTAGGATCAAACAACGATGTTTTATGTAGCCAAACTAAATTCTTCTAAGAAAATGGAAAAGATTGTTAACCACAATCCCAAATATGTTGAGTACGTTATAATTTTCAATTTTCCACAACCTATAACACTCGAAGAAGAGAAAACAACCAATTAAACGAATAAAAAAAATATTTCCAAGTATAATTTGGTAGAAAATGGTTGGTGAATTGTTAATGATTTTCCCATCGTTAATTTTTGTACCAAAGCCAGAAAAAATAAGACAAAACCAAGCACCAGAATGTAATCAGCCGGCCGCAAGTAATTTTTTCTTCTGTTTACGACTGTATTTATGTGCTGAGCGATGTTTATGACTTTTCTCGCATTTTCGGTATATGTATGTAGGTATCTCAATCTAACCATTCCCACTCGAATCCACCTCACATCATATAACATTTAACTTTTTTCAGCTACATGAAACTCAATAAATGTATATAAGAGCGGTAAAAGTTTTGATTGAATTCCGTTTGTGTCGACGGTTAATTTACCGCGCACGAAACTCTTCGCAAGAAAAATTTGATGTACTGGAAATTTAAATGGAAAATTCTAGATTGAGCGATGCACGAATTTATTTTTATTTGACACAAGTAATGTATTGTACGTGTCCTTATCTCATAACGTGCACGCATAAATTTTTTGATATGTCCATCAAATGTTGCGACAATATGTCGCCATCCCACTGTCGATATGTTTTAGTCCTAACGGCTGCGAGATACTTTTCAAATTTCATATTCTTCAGGGTACTATTATTACGTACATGGGTTTGTATACGATAGTTTCGAATTGAATCATATAATTTAATGTGAATTCATGTGCCTTTTATAGTGTACACAAGGAATTTTGGATGGATAAAATGGAAATTCTTTCTTATCGCCCGCATAATGCATAATAAAATGTGGAAAATTATATGGAAAACGTGATAATTTTTTTATTACAGTTTGCAAAATTTTTTTTTTTAGATACGAAAGTCGAATTAAATTGGCTTATAGCTTCATGAATAGATCATTAAAGTTACATACGCACGCATCCTTATTGGTAGTTCAATTTTGAGATAAAAGTTTTACGCAGTTCAATTTATTCTGGGCTGGATCATGCTATATTTAAGCTAGCTGTGTTATGAATCAATGTCAAATTTTATGAAAAATTGTGATTAATCGTTGGTGGCGGACCTACCGAACCACAAATTCATTCCAATGGTTCTAGTGAGGCTCGATTCAGTTCGAGTACAAATGATTGTGTAAACAATCGCGTGTCGTTTTACAGTGTCCATTAGGATACAATGCCTAAAGCTAACATAGGTCGTCGCAATCACTCAAATGCGCGACGATCTGCGTCACGTGCGAACCGCACTGATGCCCATTGCACGACGGACAATGAAAATAGTCGTATTGGCATGTCCAAATTATGTTAGAGGGCGACTGAAGATGAACGACAATCGAATAGATTCAGAATGCGACAAGCTCGTGCACATCAAACAATATCAACATTGTAAGACGTTGAAATTTAGCAGCGAAACTCCTGTATTGTGTTGTGCAGGTAGGAAAGTCAAATTGCCACAATTGGTCCCGCCATCAGAGACATTACGATCATTGGTTTCTGCAAAAGGAAGTGATCCTACACATGTCCCGGCCAACATCCAAAAATACATCAGCTGCTTCTAACTGACGTCTTTTGGCACGAAGCTATTGTACGGGACAATTTCATGCCCACTTTCAAGGTAATTACAACACAGTCAATTTCACATAATCATTGCAGATTCAAGCGCAAATATATCATTTAGTAGAAGCGCTGTTGCCACCACTGGATGCGGACGATCAATTCTTACAAATTTGTGCTCATAACCTACAACGAAGCGTGTTATTGCCGGAGAATTGCAAATGCTTTTTCATCAGAACATCTAATTGATCAAATTGTTTCAGAGCTGACAAATCGACGGCAGGATAGCACGCTAGAAGATTCAATTCGCCGATAATCGACGAAGTGGCTGTTGTTATTGTGGAAGACAATTTCCAATCTAGAGGTATCGTGCTTCATTGTCGGAACAATGTTTTGAAACGCGTGTGCTAAACCCACATGACTGACGATGCGCTACAATATCCATTGATCTTTTGGAAGAGCGAGGGCGGCTACTATTTCAACAGCAAAATGGTTAATCTATTAACAGGTAAGTGTAACAATTTCCATAATTCATTCGCTAATTTTCTTTCGTTGCTCCGCCGAAACCAATAAAAAAGTCAGTGCATGCAGACTTACGAGTATGATCTCTGAAAATGAAAAACATCACATTTTCAAGTGTCGCCGTTTTTTCCATCAGTTCGCGGTTGGAATGTATGTCAAGTTTGAGACTTACCGACGAACATATTTTGCGACATTAATGCCGACGGCGATGCAAACAACGTGGGAAGTATGACAATTTTGCCGGCTACTTAAATCGGAAGCCCACATGACATTCATCTGTAACCCTCAATGGATCAAAATCAAGAAGGAACTGCTACCCAGCCAAACACCAGTTGGCAGACACGACATCACCGCCAGAGTTTTTAAACAAAATATAAACTCTGATGGATTTCATCATAAAGCATCGTGTGTATGGGCTAAGTTCGTTGTTGGAGGTATTCCGTTGAATGGCAAAAACGAGGTTTGCAGTTGTACGATTTTCATGTCTTACCCTTCTCGTTAAGATAAACATTAAGTTTTCTGTATAGTTATCTACGTCTGAAACATTAACTTTGGGAAGTCCACTGTTAAGCAACGTGGTTTGGTATTGCTTATGATCTGAGTCCAAGAAAGTTCTTACACTCTGATAGTTTTCAACATGCATGATTTTATTTGATGCGTGCATTTTACTTTATGCATTTAGATTTTACTTTATGTATTTACATTTGCTATCTGCATTAACATTTTACTTTTCGCATTTTCATTTTACTTTCTACATTCACATTTTACTTTAAGCATTTACTGTTTATTTTCTGCATTTAAATTTTACTTTGTGCATTTACATTTTTCATTGTGCATTTACATTTTACGATATGACTTTCTGCATTTACATTTTACTTTCTGCATTTACATTTCACTTTCTGCATTTACATTTTACTTTCTGCATTTACATTTTTCATTGTGCAATTACATTTTACTTTCTGCATTTACATTTTACTTTCTGCATTTACATTTCACTTTCTGCATTTACATTTTACTTTATGCACATAAATTTTACTTTATGTATTTACATTTTACTTAACGAATTTACATGTTACTTTCTGCATTTACATTTTACTTTATGCATTTACATTTTACTTTCTGCATTTAAATTTTACTTTCTGCATTTACATTTTTCATTGTGCATTTACATTTTACTTTCTGCATTTACATTTAACTTTATGCATTTAAATTTTACTTTCTGCATTTACATTTCACTTTCTGCATTTACATTTTAATTTATGCAGTTACATTTTACTTTAAGCATTTACATTTTACTTTCTGCATTTACATTTTACTTTCTACATTCACATTTAATTTTATTCATTTACTGTTTATTTTCTGCATTTAAATTTTATTTTACACACTTACATTTTACTTTGTGCATTTCCATTTAACTTTATGCATTTACATTTCACTTTCTGCATTTTCATTTTACTTTAGGCATCTTTATTTCACTTTATGCATTTACATTTTACTTTATGTATTAACATTTGCTATCTGCATTAACATTTTACTTTCTGCATTTACATTTTACTTTCTGCATTTTCATTTTACTTTCTGCATTTAAATTTTACTTTCTGCATTTACATTTTTCATTGTGCATTTACATTTTACTTTCTGCATTTACAGTTTACTTTATGTGTTTACACTTTACTTTCTGCATTTACATTTTATGATTTTACTTTATGCATTTACATTTGCTATCTGCATTTACATTTTACTTTAGACATTTACATTTTACTTTATGCATTTACACTTTATGATTTTACTTTCTACATTTACATTTTACTTTAGGCACATAAATTTTACCATTTTACTTTGCGAATTTACATTTTATTTTCTGCATTTAAATTTTACTTTATACATTTACATTTTGCATTGTGCATTTTTATTTGCTATATGCATTAACATTTTACGTTACGCATTTACATTTTATGATTTTACTTTATGCATTTACATTTGCTATCTGCATTTAAATTTTACTTTACGCATTTACATTTTACAATTTCCCTTTATGCATTTACATTATTTTTAGGCATCTCTATTTTACTTTATATATTTACATTTTACTTTAGGCATTTACAATTTACTTTAGGCACATAAATTTTACTTTATGTATTTACATTTTACTTAACGAATTTACATGTTACTTTCTGCATTTACATTTTACTTTATGCATTTACATTTTACTTTCTGCATTTAAATTTTACTTTCTGCATTTACATTTTACTTTCTGCATTTACATTTCACTTTCTGCATTTACATTTTACTTTCTGCATTTTCATTTTACTTTAGGCATCTTTATTTCACTTTATGCATTTACATTTTACTTTATGTATTAACATTTGCTATCTGCATTAACATTTTACTTTCTGAATTTACATTTTACTTTCTGCATTTAAATTTTACTTTCTGCTTTTACATTTTTCATTGTGCATTTACATTTTACTTTCTGCATTTACATTTTACTTTCTGCATTTACATTTCACTTTCTGCATTTACATTTTAATTTATTGCAGTTACATTTTACTTTAGGCATTTACATTTTACTTTCTGCATTTACATTTAACTTTATGCATTAACAATTTACTTTCTGCATTTACATTTTACTTCATGCATTTAAATTTTACTTTCTGCTTTTAAATTTTACTTTCTGCTTTTACATTTTACATTCTGCATTTACATTTTACTTTGTGCATTTACAGTTTACTTTATGTGTTTACACTTTAATTTCTGCATTTACATTTTACTTTAGACATTTACATTTTACTTTATGGATTTACATTTTACTTTCTACATTTACATTTTACTTTAGGCACATAAATTTTACCATTTTACTTTGCGAATTTACATTTTATTTTCTGCATTTACATTTTAATTTATACATTTACATTTTGCATTGTGCATTTTTATTTGCTATCTGCATTAACATTTTACGTTACGCATTTACATTTTATGATTTTACTTTATGCATTTACATTTGCTATCTGCATTTAAATTTTACTTTACGCATTTACATTTTACAATTTCCCTTTATGCATTTACATTTTTTTTAGGCATCTCTATTTTACTTTATATATTTACATTTTACTTTAGGCATTTACAATTTACTTTAGGCACATAAATTTTACTTTATGTATTTACATTTTACTTAACGAATTTACATGTTACTTTCTGCATTTACATTTTACTTTATGCATTTACATTTTACTTTCTGCATTTAAATTTTACTTTCTGCATTTACATTTTACTTTCTGCATTTACATTTCACTTTCTGCATTTACATTTTACTTTCTGCATTTACATTTCACTTTCTGCATTTATAGTTATTTTAATTTATGCAGTTACATTTTACTTTAGGCATTTACATTTTACTTTCTGCATTTACATTTTACTTTCTACATTCACATTTTATTTTATTCATTTACTGTTTATTTTCTGCATTTAAATTTTATTTTACACACTTACATTTTACTTTCTGCATTTACATTTTACTTTCTGCATTTACATTTCATTTTATGCATTTACATTTTAATTTATGCAGTTACATTTTACTTTAGGCATTTACATTTCACTTTCTGCATTTTCATTTTACTTTAGGCATCTTTATTTCACTTTATGCATTTACATTTTACTTTATGTATTTACATTTGCTATCTGCATTAACATTTCACTTTCTGCATTTACATTTTACTTTATGCACATAAATTTGACTATATGTATTTACATTTTACTTAACGAATTTACATGTTACTTTCTGCATTTACATTTTACTTTATGCATTTACATTTTACTTTCTGCATTTAAATTGTTCTTTCTGCATTTACATTTTTCATTGTGCATTTACATTTTACTTTCTGCATTTACATTTTACTTTCTGCATTTACATTTCACTTTCTGAATTTACATTTTAATTTATGCAGTTACATTTTACTTTAGGCATTTACATTTTACTTTGTGCATTTACATTTAACTTTATGCATTAACAATTTACTTCCTGCATTTACATTTTACTTTATGCATTTACATTTTACTTTCTGCTTTTACATTTTACTTTATGCATTTACACTTTATGATTTTACTTTCTGCATTTACATTTGCTATCTGCATTTACATTTTACTTTCTGCATTTACATTTTATGATTTTACTTTATGCATTTACATTTGCTATCTGCATTTACATTTTATTTTAAGCATTTACTTTTTACTTTCTGCATTTACATTTTTTTAGTCATCTTTATTTTACTTTCTTCATTTACATTTTACTTTAGACATTTACATTTTACTTTATGCATTTACATTTTACTTTCTACATTTACATTTTACTTTAGGCACATAAATTTTACCATTTTACTTTGCGAATTTACATTTTATTTTCTGCATTTACATTTTAATTTATACATTTACATTTTGCATTGTGCATTTTTATTTGCTATCTGCATTAACATTTTACGTTACGCATTTACATTTTGTGATTTTACTTTATGCATTTACATTTGCTATCTGCATTTAAATTTTACTTTACGCATTTACATTTTACAATTTCCCTTTATGCATTTACATTTTTTTTAGGCATCTCTATTTTACTTTATATATTTACATTTTACTTTAGGCATTTACAATTTACTTTAGGCACATAAATTTTACTTTATGTATTTACATTTTACTTAACGAATTTACATGTTACTTTCTGCATTTACATTTTACTTTATGCATTTACATTTTACTTTCTGCATTTAAATTTTACTTTCTGCATTTACATTTTACTTTCTGCATTTACATTTCACTTTCTGCATTTACATTTTACTTTCTGCATTTACATTTCACTTTCTGCATTTATATTTTAATTTATGCAGTTACATTTTACTTTAGGCATTTACATTTTACTTTCTGCATTTACATTTTATGATTTTACTTTATGCATTTACATTTGCTATCTGCATTTACATTTTACTTTAAGCATTTACTTTTTACTTTCTGCATTTACATTTTTTTAGTCATCTTTATTTTACTTTCTTCATTTACATTTTACTTTAGACATTTACATTTTACTTTATGCATTTACATTTTACTTTCTACATTTACATTTTACTTTAGGCACATAAATTTTACCATTTTACTTTGCGAATTTACATTTTATTTTCTGCATTTAAATTTTATTTTATACATTTACATTTTGCATTGTGCATTTTTATTTGCTATCTGCATTAACATTTTACGTTACGCATTTACATTTAATGATTTTACTTTATGCATTTACATTTGCTACCTGCATTTAAATTTTACTTTACGCATTTACATTTTACAATTTAACTTTATGCATTTACATTTTTTTTAGGCATCTTTATTTTACTTTATATATTTACATTTTACTTTAGGCTCATAAATTTTACCATTTTACTTAACGAATTTACATGTTACTTTCTGCATTTACATTTTACTTTATGCATTTGCATTTTACTTTCTGAATTTAAATTTTACTTTCTGCATTTACATTTTACTTTAGGCATTTACATTTTACTTTCTGCATTTACATTTTACTTTCTACATTCACATTTTATTTTACGCATTTACTGTTTATTTTCTGCATTTAAATTTTACTTTACACACTTACATTTTACTTTGTGCATTTACATTTAACTTTATGCATTTACATTTCACTTTCTGCATTTACATTTTACTTTCTGCATTTACATTTTACTTTATGCATTTACACTTTATGATTTTACTTTCTGCATTTACATTTTACTTTATGCATGTACGTTTTACTTTATGCATTTACATTTTACTTTCTGCGTTTACAGTTTACATTACATTTATTGTTTGTCCTCGACGTCTGCGTCTTGCGCACATTTTGGTTTGATTCGTTCAAAAAATCAAACCTGGCGATATCGATTCCATCATCTCAGCCGAAATTACAGATGAAGCTGTTGATCTGAAATTGCATGCATTGGTGACTGAGATTATGATCCATGGACCTTGCGGAATTTTCAAAAACGACTCACCCTGTACGATCGATGGCAAGTGTTCCAAGCGATACCTGAGAGATCTGGTTGCCGACACAATCACAGGCAATGGCGGATATCCATTATATCGTAGGCGATCTGTTGCAATCGTTAGGTTAAGCCATATTCACCGATATTGTTCAAGGCTTTTGAGGCTCACATCAATATGGAATACAGCAACTCCGTCTAGTCGACCAGGTACATCAGAGATCGATCGTGGCAGCGATATGGCTGCTTTCGGTGCGACAACTGCAAACGACGAAGTATTTTAGTATCAGATGGATCGCTATATAAGCAGCAAGCTTGTATAATCTACAGTTATACATTTAACAGTGCACCTGGAAAACAGACAATCCGGTATTTCAATCCAGAGAACGCAGCGGGCAAAGCGGTATGGCCACCGTCGACAACATTAACAATTATTTTCTCGGTTTGTCAAGCAGATGATTTCGTTCCCACTTTGCTGTATGCTGAAATGCCACGCTACTACAAATGGAACGCATCATCGAAATCGTTGTGTCTCAAATGAGGGACACCAGTTTGAGGACATCCAAATGTATTTGTTTCAGATGCTCTGGGTCGTGTCTACACTGTGAACCAATCTTCGATTGTAGTTGATGAATGTTCGTCAATTGAGACAATAGGCTCAAAGATCGCATTGGGACAATAGGCTCAAAGATTTGCATATTGTTTGCGATTTTCTTATCCACATGTTCCCTTTCGAGTCCGAACTATTTCTGGGTGAAATATAAGGACGACATACCTGAGAAATAAAGTGTTGTTGTATTTGGGCATGATAGCGTCTAATCGTTCAATGCACGATGCATCCAACTACCAATTACAAAGAGAACATCAATACGACATTGAAGCATTCGCCAAAGCAGTTCGTAGAAATCTTCCGTATTTGAATCAACAACAAAAGACTGCCTACTACTCTTCGATGGAAGCTGTGAACAGTGGAACTGGTAGCATTCACTTCGAGGATACTCCCAGAGAGACTGTAAAACGTTCTTAATTTCATTGCTTTTGGTGTCGATCTCAGCAAATGAAGCTGCCCCAGAGCAAGAGACCAACTCGCAACATTGCCAAAAACAACGCGAGATTCAAATTGATAGTTTAAGACGAATGCACGGTGGCCGACAAAAGGTCACTGAAGGCGCTGGACAAAACATTGAAAGATATTCGTGGCAATCAAAACATTTTTGTGGAAACAAGATTCTGTTAACTGGTGATTTTCGCCAGACTATTCCTTACGTTCAACTGCAACTGACGAACTAAGCGCATGCTTAAAATCATTAAGCTTGTGGCGGCATGGGGTGACCCTCCGATTGTCGAAGATCGAACTGCAGATGTATTTTCGAAGCAATTATTGGCCATTGGTAATGGGAAAATCGCAGTTGACATCTCGACCGGGTTCATCACATTGCCCACTGACAGTTGTTTTCCTTCAAATCGATTGAAGGAAGAAATAATATTTTAGAAATAATATTTTTAAATACCATTGAAATCACCTGACCGCTCAAATTTTTATCTCAAACCTTGTACTCATACCAGGACTTGTAATTTCCCAAGTTTATCGTAAATTGTTCATCAAAATAAATTATCCGCCGAATAAATAGCAAATGGAAAATGTCAAATTTACCATTACACAAAGAGCACAATGCCATCATTACATTTTCCCAAATTGCAGTCCTTTAGTGGTTTCAAGGGATTTTAACTGATTCTGACTAACATTGTTGCGATTACGGCGGACTTTGTTCTGGTTGAGACTGAAATATTTTGACTTGTATTGGGTTTGGCTGGCATTGTAACGCTAATTTGAAATTTTTTGTTGGTTTAAATTGTTCCAGCCGATATTTTAATATTTCCGGCCTCGTTCTTATTGTGAAATGGTTCAGTCAGTTCGGTGTTAGCTATGGTTTCGGCTTACAAGTAGGCACCAATTTAAACAATTACTCTGGCAATTATTCTAACACCTATGAGTAGTTTAAAATGCTCACACTTACATTTTTATGTACAACTTGAGAGTACAAAAAAATCCTGTGTAGTTGAGTCGAAACATACGGTTCTAAAATTAAATACTTTCTCGTTTTAGAGATGGCACAATGAACATTTTTGGTATCTAATCTATTCATCTCCAAAATTTAAAATCTTACCAATTTTGTCAGGCTAAATTTGTACAAATAACATCTGATAGTGTATCGACTTTGGCGCAAACAATTTAAATCTGCATACTTCACCCTCAACCAAGTGTACCAAGTTTAGTATATTTTTTCCCCTACGGTTTCTTTCGCAAAGACGATGGTACGGTACAACGTTGTGCATTTTAGTTTGTTCTCCTTCGCACCGTTTAAATCGGGTGGTTTTAATGGGATTTTCCCAACTGAATTACAGCATGGCTATCCAATGATTAAAGACCATGTGTTTCTTCTCGTGTCGTTTTTATATCCAAAACTGGCGATTCTGATTACACCGACCATAAGAGTATTCGCCCAATAAGTCTGTCTTGTCTGAACTTTTTGATTGGAAAATCTCTGAAATACAAAGAATGACTCCCCAATGCGGAAGTATTTGACAGCACATCTTTTGTTACAATTATAAATTTGTGTATCAAATTTGGAATTGACAACAACATTAACAACTGGGCTGAATCGCTGCTCAAATCTTGCATTACCGACGAGGCTGAGTTGGATGGGTTATAAGTCTCTTTAAAAGTTGCGAATGATCGACTCGTGGTAATTGATGATCTTCAGATGAACTGACGATGATCAGACGCAGAAATCAGGATGGCCATATTATTCCCACTCGTTAGCTTGATTACTAAATCAGATGGCGTTAACCATGTGTATTTGATTTTGGATTCTAAATTATCTCGAATTCCCATTTTATCATGAACTTCAAAATGCGACTGCTTTGCTAACGTATGCGTCTATTAAGTGGTGACCGGTGATCACCTTAACGTCTTCGATTGTGAACCTTAATGGCTTACCAAATATTTCGTGTGGGGCTATCACTGGTGCTTTGCCGTTCTCAACAGGTACAGCTTGTTAATTCAAGAAAGTAATATGGTTAATGACAGTTTATTGTCGGAGTTCAATTTCTCTAAATCATTCATTTATGGATGTCTCAAGAGTTTAGGGATGAACTGTTCATATCACTAGCCTTTACTGTGAATATGCAATAACTTTTTTGCCGATTTCGGTGCCTACTGCCCAAAGCTCGATTTTTAGGTGTCACGGAGTCTGAGTACGCTTTGATTAGCTTTTCCAGCTGTCAAGTTAAAAACCTCAACATCGTCAACATCGACTTTAAGGCGGTGCTTAATGTTTTGAGTAACATCTAGATAGATCCTATGCTCTTCAAAGAGTGTAAACATGCTATAAATCTTCTTTGCAGCCATAATAAACTTAGAGTCATATGGATGCCAGCCCACTCTGACTTGTGGAAAAGTCGCAATCAAACATTTCTTCATACTCCAACCGGCTATCATAGAGCGAAACAACTTATTGCTGAATCAAATCCTATGCATGCGTATACCATGGAAAGGAATATTCTCCGAATTTTCGTTGCAATTCTGGATGGACATGGTTGTTTCAATAAACTAGATCTGATTCCACGCTTTTAATTCCAACTCGATTGTTGTAGATCAGTTGACGTTTTGTAAACTTGTATAAACTGATTAAGTTTGCCAAGAATGTCCGCTTTTTGATGTAACTTCTGCGGCTTGCACCATCGGCCCCTTGAGGCATTAAATGCAGATCCCGGGCTGGGGTCCAGCTATTTCGATAAAAAAAGTGTATATGTCTTCAGTATATCAAAAATAAAACTTTAAATTTAACAACATTTTGTTGGAGGACCTTTGGTGGTCAGTATAAAATGTATCATTTTTTCTGAAAGCTGCGTTACTCGATTTTTAGATTAACGAAAAGTGCAAAATTTTACATTTTATTTGATAGTTGGCAATCTAGAAAAATTTCTGAATCAATCAATTTACAAATTAAATTTAAACCCTGTTTCACCAAAACGTTCATTCGTCCATGCATCGAATTTCTGTTGATAATGTGCCGGCATTTCGTCCGCATGTGAATTAACCTGTCCACGTCGCATAAATTTAAATTCATTTTCTGCGTGTGTTTCACCATAAAATGCAGTTGCCTCTTTAATCACTTCGCTATAATTAACCGCATTATTTTGTCGCATCTCATCGAACGCCAAATGTTTGACCAGCTCACTAATTTGCTGTTCCGTATAATTCTTCTCAAAAAAATGCATAACTTTTCGTATGACGGCTGATAGATCGGATGACATTTCTTCGTATGTAATGAACAAAATATTTGGATGGTCTCGCACCTTCCAGTAATCGAGTACATGATCATGGACTGGCGAAAACATGACTAAATCGTTTAAAAACGAATCTAGAAATTCCTCAAGTGTGCCTTTGTAGTTCATCAAGTTACAATAGTGATGATAGTATGAGACGGCAACATCTTTCGGATTGCGGGCCACATAAAGAAGTTTTGGTTTACTAGTCCAAAATTGGATCGGTAATAAACCAACGGGCAAATGCGTTTTAATAAACCTAGGTGATGGCACCGATTCCAGATCTTCAATTGTACTTTGAACATCTGACTGCTTCTTTGCCGATATACCCGACCGTTCGAGAAATGTATAACGTTGCCTCATTGTTAGCTGACGGGCTGTTTCAAAATCTAGATTATGCATTATAAGCCACACCATTTCTTGTAACCAGGTTGTCCCTTTTACACATAATGATGAAACGAATTATTAATTGGTTATGGTTTGTAGACGACAACTTACCACTTTTTGGAAATGATGATATAAGCACGTCATCTTCACGAATCGGAATAGCTTCAATTTGTTGGGCGTATTTTTCGTACCAGATCGGTAGCACACATGGGTTTACAACATTTAGCTCTATTCCTGGTAATATAATTTTATCCTCACGTCGCACATTTACAAATACCGGATTACAGCCGTACGCGGCTTTTTTCACTTGTTCTGTAATCGGAATTTCGTCACAAATAATTCGCATGACTGTTTCTGTTTAAATTTATTAGACGACTGACTACTAAAAACACTGTTCTGTATTATTTTACTGAGTTGTTTATCAATTTTGACATAACAGCATTATGATTAACGTTTGTTGTTTTTGCTTATCTCATTCTCAAATATCATCTGGAATGTACAATTCATTGTGTCATATTTAACCCATCAAAGTTGAGGTTGCGTCTTTTAGTGTATTGGTTATTTCTCTGTGTCTAGTGTTTAAAGCGCATGTTTTGGCGCGAGAATTAAAGTTTACTGAACAGTCAAGCGATTATATTCAATTTTTCTGCTAACTCAATTTAGTTCGAACTGCTTATTGAAGACACCATCACGTCTGCTTTAATTTATGTCTAACACTTTTTGAGAAATTTAACAAAAATTGTCTACTACTTGCAGTGTTGATTTAAGCATTGATTTGAATACCTAAATTATTACGTATCATTGTCATTGACCAAACGTTTCAAGGTGCTTTAGTGCCATGATAAAGCAAACCGCGTACAGCAATCGAAAATAAAATAAAAATTTCAAATACGTTTTCTATTAAGTGAACACAGCTTATGATGGCACGTATACCGCCACGGTTAGCATCCAAGGTTATGTAAAGGGTTGTAGAGACGGCTTTGTGCATGATTAGTGAATGTCTGCAGATCGACATCGTGTATTGTTTGCAATGAAAACCATCATACACTTCTGCATTGCAACATTGCAGCATCTTCAAGCGTGCGTACAACGAAAATTCTTCCGCTCAAACAACTAGGGCCCGTGTTGCTACCCACCGCGGTGATCAAAGTCATTACCGACACTGAACGGCTCGTTAATTTAGGGGCCTTAATAGATTCAGGTTCCCAAGCCACCGAAATATAATTAAATGCTGTGAGGACAAAAAGATTACCGATATATGATCCTATACGAGCATATGTGAGTTGTTCTTGTGCCAAAACCGTTTATATGGATGACATAGTTATTGGCATGGTGGTATGTTAAATCAACATGACGGACGGCGGATGTCTGGGTCGTGCGCGAATGTATTGTGTTATTGCCAAAATTCCAAGGGTTATGATAGTCCAGAACATTAGGTGGGACATGACGTAATGATGGATATGAAGCGAATCCAACGACTTTGATTCGTCCATTTGTTGGTCCCGTATTTCTTGCTCCAACAGTCTCGTATCTGGAGTTGTAATGTTATGGTTAAAATGGTGGTTTATTGATGGTCGTATACTAGTTATGGAGGATGATATACTAAATAACGGTATAAAGGCGTCAATAGATTCTATTGCTGCTAGCATATAGATGTAAATTATTACTCCTGAGTGTACATACTGGCTGTAGTTCTAGGATGCCGTAGTGTTCCAGTACTATTTTTGATGTTGATGATCCGCATATTGACTCGATTACCATTGGTTGTTTGGTTCCGAAAATCCACAGATTTCCTGCATGAAGTTTGATGAAGAAGTTGTGAGGTGTGGACACTTCTAATGCACAGGATTCATGTTGAGTTGGTGCGTCCAGGAACATGGATATTTCGCATTGAATATACTCACTTTGACGAGTGTATATTGTGGAAATGTCGCAAAGAAGAAGTCCAGCAATTACGCCGTGGCATTTTGTTTACCTTCCGAGGAGATATGTCCATGCTTGAACTAATGGAAATTCGATAGGCATTTGACTGGGTTACGCGGGTTCTAACCGTCATTAAGTGGTATAAATGCTATAAATCCAAGAGTCCATGTCCGGGAAGAATAGTTGATTTTGGCACATGCTACAATATCTTTGCCAGTTCTTGCTCCATCTGTACGGGAGGTAAAAACGAGAGATGAATGATGTGATTTTTAGCCCCGGTTAGTACTTGTAGTAGACCTCGTTGGGTGTCTTCAACGTGCTTCATGGCTTGTCCTAATTGCAATGAGAGCAATATTGTTGCTAACGTCTTATCTTGAAACGTCCGGTACTCGTTCAATGCTGCTAACTCGTGTTCCAGACGTTGGTGTGCGTTTACGAGTTGTTTTAATTGTTGGGTGGTTATATCGCTGCTGTGTTTGAATAATTTCACCGTATTGTCGATGATAGATGTTTGATTTTTTAACAATTTTAAGGTGTATTCTTCATTGTTACGAAGAACACCCTTTTCCATGTTACGCATTTCTTGCCAATTATTGGTCGCCAATAATTCTACTTTCGCAGATGTTATCAAAGTATATTCCTGGGTTGACCCATTCCTTGATTATCACCGATGATTGAGGTTGAGTTGCATACGATTCCATTCCGAATGAATGAGTATGTACCGAACTGATGACACAAATCACTGCGCAGGTCAGTAGTAAAAGTCTACTAGTATGATTGGCAGGACTTCGGTTATGTTTTGCGTGACGACTTGGTTGTTATCGGCGAGCGGGATGGTTCGCTATGTCCTGTAACTTCTCACTCTCTCCCTCACTTAATGGTTGTTGGATAGGCAATGGTGACACCTTTGTTATTGGTCTCTTGATGTTGGGATGATCATAGATTTTCACAGTTCCGACCCGGCTTAGTCCATCCCTGCCGGGATATAACTCCAGAATTCGGCCTAGCTTCCATCTGGTTGGGGATAACAGTTCATCTCGTAAGAAGACAACGTCACCTTTGACGATGGTTTTTGATTCCTTTCGCCATTTGGGCCGCTGCTGTAGACGATGTAAGTAATCCCTTGTCCACTTTTCCCAAAACTGCGACCGCGACAAATATTGCCGCTTAGTGAGTTTGCTGTTATTAGGTGGTAACTGAACGTGGAAGATGAAGTGATCTCCCTTTGGATTATAGCGAATTCCTAATATTTTAATTTCCTGTTCGTCTTAGAAGGTAAGATCACCGATCATGATTTTATCTTCCGGAATCTCGGCCAAGGGGGTCTGATGGTTACTAGACCATTTACTTAATTCCATTTTCCCCCTGTGAAGTAGTTTTACTGGTGGTTAAATTTTAAGGGCCGATGTTGATTTTGAATAAAACACAAATTATTTAGGAAATTATTGTCAATTCCAAATGGCCGCGGCGACCTCGGCGGCACACCTCCACCCGATGGTCCAAATTTTCGATGACGCTTAGGCATAATTGAGGTTCTTTGCCGTTAATGTGCCGAATTATCTCATCCTTTAGCTCTTGAATTGTTGCTGGCTTATCGACGTACACCTTTTCTTTCAAATAACCCCAAAAAAGAAGTCCACCGGTGTCAAATCACATGATCTTGGCGGCCAATTGACATCGCCACCACGTGAGATAACACGGCCATTGAATTTGTCGCGCAAAAGAGCCATTATTTCGTTAGCTGTGTGTCAAGTGGCACCGTCCTGTTGAAACCACATATCGTCCACATCCATATCTTCCAATTCGGGCCATAAAAAAATCGTTATCATCTCACGATAGCGAACACCATTCGCAGTAACTGCCTGACCGACCTCATTTTGGAAAAAATACGGCCCGATGATGCCGCCAGCCCATAAACCGCACCAAACAGTCACTCTTTGTGGGTGCATTGTTTTTTCGACAATCACTCTTGGATTATGATTCGCCCAATTGCGGCAATTCTGCTTATTGACGAATCCACTGAGGTGAAAATGTGCCTCATCACTGAAGATGATGATGCACGATATGCATTTTGATTTGAATAACTTTAACGCGTTGCTCGATTGTGTTAGTCTGAAATTGAGAAATGTCAAATTAAATGCAGGAAAAAACATGACGTTTAGGTGTGGTTCACATTCAACGTCGGCCCTTAAAATTTAACCATCCTTTAGTTGGGATTGTAGTTGTTGAGCTTTTTCACCGGTGTCAGCGCCGGTTAGGACATCATCTATACATAGAAATCCCGCTTGACAATGCAACTCGCCTCTGGATGTTGAGCGGATTCACCTTCAGCCAGTTGATGTAGTGTACGAATGGCGAGGTAAGGCGCAGCGGATGTTCAATACGTAACGGTAGTGAGTTGGTATTCTTGCAAAGGTTGATGGTTATTTTCTCTCCAAATGATGGTTTGATAACTCTGATATTCTCTATGCATTCGTATTTGGCGAAACATCTTTTCGATATCTCCGGTGAACACTATCCGGTGTAGTCTCCATCTCAGTAGAATGGACCACAAATCATTTTGTAGTGGAGGCCCAATATGCATCACGTCATTTAGACTTAGGGCTGTAGATGTCGGCATTGAAGCATCGAATACCACCCTAATTTTTGCGGTATCTGTATTTTTCAATACCGCATGGTGAGGTAGATAATAGTTTTCTTTATAGGGTCTAACCGGCTTCATGTGGTGCAATCTGATGTACGTGGTCATGAAATTCACGTATAGCTCCCTCAGGTTAGGACCCCGGTCCAATTTTTTCTCCAATTGTAAGAAACGTTGTAGTGCTCGATGCCTCGAGTGTCCCAATAGGTCTACTTGATGTTCTTTAAATGGAATTTTAACAATATATCTCCCATTCGGGTCTCGGCTGGTTGTTTGTGAGAAAATCTGTTCACATTCATGTTCGATCTCCGGCTTGCCGCTGATGGTCGGAATTTCCTCTATTTCCCAGAATCTCTCCATATCTCTCTCGTTTCTGTTACCGATATGGACTGCAGTGTTTTGTGGAGCTCCGCTGATTCGAGTTGGGCCGGAGATTAGCCAACCGAAGCTTGTTTTTATTGCGCTACGCTTACCCTTTATGAGTCGAGTGCCAACGAAATCGATGTACACGTCTGCTCCTAGCAGCAGATCGATTGGGGCTGGAAGATGATATTCCGGATCAGCCAAAACCAATTTATTCCATTTATCGTTCTGGCTTCGTTGTATTGGTTGTTCGGGTACATCCATTGTAATTTTTGGCAACACATATGTCTTTACCTTTAATTTGTATGTTGATGGGAAATGCGGTTTAAGGCACATTGTTACGATGAAATTTGCCGTGTTTGTATTATTAGCCCCAATTCTTGATATATTCACGGTGGTTTGTTGCAGTGGTATACCAAGACGTTGAACTGCGGATTTCGTGGAATTGATGCAATTGATCGTTACAACGGCTGTTGCCAATAATGTTGTTTGAGTACCGTGCAACGTGCCGATTGATACCCTTTTTTCAGGTCGTTGATCTGGTTCGTGTAACAGCTGATGGTGTCTGTTGTTGCAGGTGACACATGCGGGTTTTTCGTCACATACTGAATCCGTCTTATGCAACAAGCAATTGGTGCAGATTCTCGCTCTGTTGATGAAATCAATTCGTCTTTTTATGGTAATATTTCGGAAGTGGTGACAACGCGTGATAAAATGCCCGTATTCTTGGCAATAAGAACATGTGACGGTTGATTTTGGTGGCATCGGCCTCTGATGGCTGTTCTCCGCATTTATGAGTACCTTTCGCTGGACCTTGTACTCAGGTTTGGCTACCCGTAAGAATTCTAAGCAGCTCTTTAACGGTGGCACTTCGCGTGGGCAATCGAGGCTGTTTTCAAAACGTTCCAAAGTGTCGAAGTCTAACTTCTGCATTACGAGATGTGCTATGATGGCTTCAAATGGGTTTTATAACTGAAGATTTTTAATGTTGTGCAGCATCTCGACGATAGTGTCATGCACGGTTCTGATACTAGCGGCTGATGAATGTTGTATATTGTGCAGGGATGTAATCACGTTGAAGTACGACGAGGCCAACAATCGCTTGTTATTATACCTCGCTTGTAAAATCTGCCATGCCGCCTCGTAATTTTCTCCAATGGTCGGTAAATGAGCGATTAGTTGTGCCGCTTGTTGTTGGAGATGCGATTTTAAATACGTCAACTTCAGTGTGTTTGGAAGTTCAGTAATTTGATGTATCAGCCGTGTGAAAATGTCGTTAAACGCGTTCCAATTTTCGTATATACCGTGAAACGTGGGTATTTCCACTTTTGGTAGTTTTACGGGCGATGTTGATGTAGATAGTTTAGTTAGCTCTTGCTCCAGTTTGATTACTAGGGACTCTACTTCGGATGTTATACGAAGTAGTAATTATATTTGGGAACTGATTTCTGGCAGACTACAAATTTCTGTTGCAGAAATATCATGTTCCGAGAAAACCCAGCTGCAATTAGGAAACAAAAATGATCACCATAAACTGTCTGTTACACAACAGCGTGTGTTAGACAGCGTAAAATCAAAATTTCCTTCTTCAGTCCGGTTCGGGCTGGGGAAGACACACCTTCTCGAACACGATATAGATACTGGTGACGCAAACCCCATCAAGCAGAGATATCATGCCATATCACCCGCAGTCCAAAAGGTTATGGATCAAGAGATTTAACGTATGATAGGGTTGGGGTGGTAGAGGAATCATGTAGTCCTTGGAGCTCGCCAATGAAAATAGTACGCAAGGCTAACGAGAAAACACGTTTATGTCTTGAAGCACGCAAGCTGAACAGTGTGAAAATCAAGGATACCTACCCATTACCTATTATAGATGGGCTACTAGCCGATTGGAAAACACCAAGTATATTTCGAGTTTAGGTCTTAAAGATGCATTTTGGCAAATCCCTCTTAATCCATCAGCACGAGCCAAGACTGTCTTCATCGTGCCCGTCAGGCCATTATATCAGTTCACTGTAATGCCTTTCGGGTTGTGTAATGCTGCGCAAATCATGTGCCGGCTTATGCACAAAGTAATTCCACACGAGTTACATGATCGTGTTTTTGTATACCTGGATGACCTACTAGTCACGTCTTCCACGTTTGAAGAACATATTCATCTACTGAAATTAGTACCCAGGCGGTTGAGTGAAGCTGGGCTCACCATCAAGATAGAGAGGTCAAATATTAAAGGGTCAAGTATTAATGGTAATATTAAAGTGGACCCGGATAAGGTCAAGGCTATTCAAAATTTGCCAATCCCGAAGACAGTCAAGCGGGTTAGGGAATTCCTAGGAATGAGTAGATGGTATCGAAAATTCATTGCGAACTATTCATCAATCGCTTCACCACTCACTGACCTTTTAAAATCCAAAGGATGTATAGTGTGGAATGAACGAGCCCAAAAGTCTTTTGAGCAGCTAAAATCCTGTCTGTCCGAGGCACCAGTACTAGTGCACCCGGATTATACACGTACCTTCTATATTCAGGTAGATGCATCTAAAACAGGCATAGGTATGGAGTTCTGTTCCAAAAGGACGATAAAGATGAAGAACATCCCATTAGCTACTTCTCACATAAGCTAAATGAGGACAGAAGAACTACAGTGTTACGGAACTGGAGTGTCTAGCTGCGATCCGCAGTGTAAAAACGTTCAGAGCCTATGTTGAAGGATACGAGTTTGTTCTGATTACACATCATGCCAACCTTCAGTGGCTAATGAACCAGTCCGAACTCTCTGGTCGATTAGCAAGATGGAGTGTGAAACTTCAAGACTACAAGTTCCGTATCGAATACCGTAAAGGAGCACAAAACGTGGTTCCTGATGAGCTATCTAGGATACACTCAAGTGAAGTAGCAACCTTGCAACTAGGAGATAACCCTTTCCATGTAGATCTGCAAGCTCCTGGTTTTACTAGTTCAGACTACCAGAACCTAGCTAATACCTTACTAAACATGAAGCCCATATCTGCCAGCATCAAGAGAGTGGATGGGAAAATACCCATCCACAAGCCCACAGGAGTAGTTGGAAGCTTTAGGTCCCCAGTAGCTTAACTCGTAAGATTCAAGACAAACGGCCAATGAAAATATAAAGTCAATCCACAAGCTAGATGATTTTGATGTACGCACAGTAACTCTCAAAGAAGTAAAAAGCAACAGCATAATCATCAAGGCTGTACCAGGTAAAGGATTTCGTAAGGTATTACACATAATCAATGCAAGCTTTTGGTTAAAATATGTTCCGTGACTTAAACCAATAATGGAGTACCGACAGCTAATCCCTCCACATCAATTTGGATTCAGAGAAAAGCACTCCACAATTGAACAGGTGCATAGAATCACCAACATTATTGAAAGAACGTTAGAACGTAAAAAAATATGTCATCTTGAGCACATACCCTTACTTGTAATATGCCGTTAATTCGAATGTTGCATGAATGTCTAATGTTACATTGAAATTCTGCATGCTTTATGTTCGTGACACTCACATTATATTATCATCTTTTTAAGAATAAATGCTGATCATAAATTGAAAATGGAAAATTGAAAAATCTGTAATGGAATTTTTCATTCCGTCATCAATGCAAGACAAATCTATATCATATCTGTACTCATATCGATTAGATATGTGGCACAATATAAAAATTGTTGTATGTACATATTTACCCGTCATTCCATATAATTAAACCTTTACGTGTAGCAGGTAGTTGTGCGGAACGTCGTTATAAGATATTAAGTTTCCCTGGTACCCGCTATACACAAACTCTATACCTATGTATGATGACTCGTGTATAAATCATTCGGGATTTTATTTATTGGAAAAAATTGTGGTCAAAATTGTTACTATCCCTAATAGTGTTGAGCGAGTACGATAATTAATTTTTCCAATCATTATTTATGGCGTTTTACAACCAACTTAGGTCCTTCTATGCGGAAAACGTGCAATTTAAAAAAAATTACGTATTTAATAGGACACCACCCCCATATCGCCAAAAACCACAAAAAAATAGATTTTTATTCAAGGAAGCTTAAATTAAATTTTTCCTTGTATTCTAACTTTCGTATCAATCAACTTTGGTTGCTGTTATAAACTCTGTAAAGTAGCAAAAATATTTCTTGGTGCTATGTTAACGTCACATCGATATCAGATTAAAATAAAAATTGGATTTTTAACTAAACTTTTTATTTATTTTTTGCTATCCATAATGGTTGGCACTTTTTTAAATAAGGCAGTTAGTTGTAAAAGATGGCGTTAAACTAATTTTCCGTTGTCAGTCAGTATAATGGATTATGTGTAACTCATTTTTAAATACGTTCATAAGTAAACGAAAACACTGTCACCTGGGTAGCAGTTTAACCGGAAACCCCAATTTTGATGCAAAGTGGTATAGGGGCAAGTAATTTCCGCTGCCCAAAATAACGAAACCGCAAAATTTTACCCAGGTTGTATACAAATATAAAACTGTCGATGCATTCGAGTGGCACTAGCCGTAGAAATGAAGTATTGCTGTTCCATATTAAAGAACTTGTTGAACAATGATAAAAAAACTGCACCAACAATACCGTGCTAATCGGGTAATGGAAACAATATATAGAAAATTCAGCTCCCTGAATAACACAACACATGCATTGATGATGAACTATTGTATCCCGAACAACAATAAAAATATAAAAATCCGAATTTAACCTCGTAAACGGATTCAAAATTGAAAAAATTTTGGGAAAAATATTGGAAAACTTTATAAATTTAAATTTTTTTATTTCCATTTTGACGATACTTGAATCGCAATTGTTTCATTTTATTTGTGCTTTTCTTAACAATAATCTACATACCATACCAGTACACAACACGATATGTTCATATATAAACACACATACAGTTTTATTGTATTGGACACGAATAGTTTTATCGTTCTCTCGTAAATCAATATTTGGTTTATAGATTTCGAGTCGAACAAAATTATTCGGTTGAATTCCGTTTTTCCAAAACAGAAGAATTACAAATAATAAAATTGCATTTTAACAGTTCATAAATTGGTCTAAATATATCGTAGTTAGGGCGCCTCTTTTGATGTTCAAAATCAACCCACACCAATCGCTAAACTTTCCATTGAACTTTTAAAATGAGATATTGTTAACTCTAAAAGGATCTGTCTGCTACATCATGTTGTAGGAATATTCCGGAAAAATCGATCGATTTATTTGTTTTCCGCATTGTTAAGTAAGGTCATGAAATTTTACCAAACTAAACACAATTACCATTGTTGCCCCGTTTCGCATGAAGTTGCACCATGTTGCACGTTGTTGCGTTGTCTCGTTATGTTGCGCTATTTTGTAGGATGTTGCATAATAGTGCAATATGTTGCGTGATGTTGCACTGTGTTGCATGATGTGGCACCATGTTGTGGGATGTTGCATAATTTTGTTTAATCCTGCATCATGTAAGGTCATATTACTCCATGTTGCGTGATGTGGCACCATTTTGATTAACGTTGCACCATTCTGTGTGATGTTGCTAGTCATTGTACAATGTTAAACTTTGTTGCGCAATTTTGTACTATGTTGTGTCTTCTTACTTCGTGGTGTGCTTGTGTTTTTCGTTAATTAGATACCAAGCATTATGTTCCATCATCATGTTGCACTGCATTGTAATATGTTGCATCATGTTTGCTCCGAATAGGCCGTTTCACAATTTTGCATGATGTTGCTCTATGTTGTGTGATGTTGCGCCGTGTTGCATGATGTTGCACCATGTTGTGGGATGTTGCATAATGTTGTTTGATCTTGCATTATGTAAGGATTACTCCATGTTGCGTGATGTGGCACCATCTTGATTAACGTTGCATCATTCTGTGGGATGTTGCTGTACATTGTACAATATTACACCATGTTGCACAATTTTGTCACCTTGTTTCGTGGTGTGTCTTGTGTTTTTCGTTAATTAGATATCAAGCATTATGTTCCATCATATTGCGGAATGTTGCATCATGTTGCACTGTGTTGTAATATGTTCCATCATGTTTGCTTCGGATGGTCCGTTTCACCATGTTGCATGATATTGCTCTATATTGCGTGATGTTGCGCCGTGTTGCACGATGTTGCTCCATATTGTGGGATGTTGAATAATTTTGTTTGATCCTGCATCATGTAAGGTCATATTATTTCAGTTTGCATGATGTGGCACCGTCTTGATTAACGTTGCATCATTCTGTGGGATGTTGCTATACATTGTACAATGTTACATCATGTTGCGCAATTTTGTACTATGTTGTGTCATCTTGATTCGCGGTGTGTCTTGTGTTTTTCGTTAATTAGATACCAAGCATTATGTTCCATCATATTGCGGAATGTTGCATCATGTTGCACTGCATTGTAATATGTTGTATCCTTTTTGCTCCGGATGGACCGTTTCACCATGTTGCATAATTGTTGCATGATGTTGCATTATGTTGCGCTTTGTTGCAGGATGTTGCACAATGTTGCATGATGTTGCATAATGTTGTTTGCTCATGTAAGCTCATAGTATTCCATCTTGATTAACGTTGCATCATTCTGTGGGATGTTCCTATACATTGTATAATGTTACACCATGCTGCGCAATTTTGTACTATATTGCGTCATCTTGCTTCATGGTATGTCCGGTGTTTCTCGTTAATTAGATATCAGGCGTTCTTTTCCATCATGTTATACCGATGGTCCGTTTCATCATGTTGCATGTAAGGTCATATTATTCCATGTTGCGTGATGTGGCACCATCTTGATTATTGTTGCATCATTCTGTGGGATGTTGCTATACATTGTACAATGTTACACTTTGTTGCGCAATTTTGTACTATGTTGTGTCATCGTGCTTCGTGGTGTGTCTTGTACTTTCTAAGCATTATGTTCCATTATAATGCGGCATGTTGTATCATGTTGCACTGTGTTGTAATATATTGCATAATGTTTGCTCTGGCTGGGCTGTTTCACAGTTTTGCATAATGTTGCATAATGTTGCGTGATGTTGCACTGTTTTCCATGATGTTGCAAGATGTTGTGGGATGTTGCACAATATTATTTGTTCTTGCTTCATGTAAGGTCATATTACTCCATGTTGCGTGAGTGGCACCATCTTAATTAATGTTGCATCATTCTGTGGGATGTTGCTATACATTGTACAATGTTACACTTTGTCGCGCAATTTTGTACTATGTTGTGTCATCGTGCTTCGTGGTGTGTCTTGTGGTTTCTAAGCATTATGTTCCATCATATTGCGGAAATAATATGTTGCATCATGTTTGCTCCGGATGGGCCGTTTCACCATGTTGCGCAATGTTGCATGATGTTGCACTATGTTGCGCGATGTTGCGCTGTTTGAATGATGTTGCACCATGTTGTGGGATGTTGCATAATGTTATTTGATCTTGCTTCATGTAAGGTCATATTACTCCATGTTGCGTGATGTGGCACCATCTTGATTAACGTTGCACTATTCTGTGTGATGTTGCTAGTCATTGTACAATGTTACTGTTACTGTTTTTGTACTATGTTGTGTCATCTTGCATTGTGGTGTGTCTTGTGTTTTTCATTAATTATATATCAAGCGTTACGTTCCATCATATTGCGGAATGTTGCATCATGTTACGGTCACATTATATTGGTTGTCATTAGTAACAGTATTGGTTTGTTGCATTTGCCATCTAATTAATGTTTTGGCTTTGGTCTTTCTCACATTGAGATGTCGTCTGGTGCGGTTCGGGTATCTTTATTTAATTTTTGTTTTCGGCTAGCACGATTTTGATAAAAATGTATGAAAAGAATGCCAAGGAATCAAAAGCTAGCAACAAATTTCGATTCGTTTAGGAGGTCCTTCGGTTGGGTCCGGCACTCATTTTAAAACTAGTAAAGGTTTTCTAGCTAGCGACACATGTAGTTGTCATTTATGTCATAAGTTGTCAGTTGTTGCTTCAACTTGAAAAAATGCAGCTGAAGCACGTCATTTGAGGAGGCCTACGGCGATTATGTATCATCAAAAAATACCTGTGAAGATTGGTTTAAATGCTTAAGAAGTGGCGGTTCCGACATTAAGGGCAGGAAGCGCTCCAAAAGACTAAAAACATTTGAAGACACCGATCTGCACGTGTTATTGGATGAAGATGATAGGCGAACTCAAGATTAACTTGCGGAGGCATTAAACACGAGGGAAAATGGGAAAATGGGTGCTGCATGAGTTAACTGAGAGACAGATAGAAAATCGATGAGCCACTTGCGAAACTTTCTAAAGGCTTCTAAACGGCATGAAAAAAAACTTCCTACATCGAATTGTTACGGGAGATGAGAAGTGGATCTTTTTTAAGAATCCCAAACATAAAAAGTCGTGTAAAATGTGTAGATAGCGAAGGACCATGCTTTATTTTACATTTTTCAAAAAATCTCGAAAATTTAGTTGCGCACCTTATAATAAAAATGGGTGAGATTGGTTTTCGAGTGCTAAGAATCGGTTGTAATGAGTTTAAAAATCTGTAAAATTTGTTAAGGAGGTTCTTTCCTTCTTTCGGCCTATTTGGTTAGGAGGTAATTTGAGTGGATATTTTCATGATAATGATTTTGTGAAATTCGTATATAGGTGCTCCGGTTTGTAACGTCTTGTTCTACAATATGTTTACTATGCCTTCTCAATCAAAGGGAGATGGAACTCAGATTATTGAAGAAAATGGAGATCTAATATAAATTTTCGACATATCTCTGGAAAGTTTTCAATTTAAATGATTGAGATATAGGGTTTTCCAATAAGTTTCATTTTGAATAACCGGCTATTTGGGCAGCTGCCAATTTTTAAGCTGTCATCTTTTGACATTTGACAAGTAAGAACTACGCCATTATTAAAAATGGTACGATACACGCTCCAACAACGAATTGCAATTGTTAAAATTCACTACAAAACTGGTGACAATTTTTCAGTCACAGTCGCAAAGCTAAAGCACTTTTGGGTCGTCGTGAAGCACCTTCTCGGCCGGCAATAGTGAAACTTGTGGAAAAATTTGAGCTGTTAGAACAACCGAGTGATGTGAAAAATCGAACCGTGTGTGTCGCTCAAGAACAAATGAGAATACTGCTGCTGCAGCCCGTAGTGTTGACGAAATCCCAGGTTTACCGATTCCTTGTCGATCTTTGAAATTAGACATTCCACAAACGACATTACACCGTATTTTGCATAAAGACTTAGGTCAAGTTCAGTTAAGACAAGAACTCAAGCCGGTCGATCACGATTTTCATTGAAAAATCATCTTCAGTGATGAGGCCCATTTACACCTCGGAGGCTACGTTAATAAGCAGAATTGTCGCATTTGGGGCTCAGAAAATCTAAAAATGATTGTTGAAAAGTCTCTCCATCCTCAACGTGTCACTGGTTGGCGTGGTTTTTCGGCTGGCGGTGTGATTGGACCTTACTTATACGAAAATAAGTCTGGTGCAATTGTTACGGTGAATGGATTGCGGTACTAAGCTATGATTAATGATTTTTTATGACTGCAATTGGAAGATATTGGTGTGGACGACATTGCCACACAAGCATCGAAACAATCGCAATTTTGCAAGAAAAGTTTCCTGATCGTGTTATTTTTCGAAGACTAAAGTCTAAAACTTTTTTCTTTGGAGCCACGTGAAAGATATGGTCTATGCCAATGCTCTACAATCGATTCAACATCGACATACAGCCACAAATGTGGGAATTGGTCATGGAAAATTTCATGAATTTCATGCCATGTGGCCGGTAGCCACTGCACGAGACGGATTTTAAATTTGCATATATGACAGACGGCACATTGCATAGGGAATTTCTTTCATAACCGGAAGTAACTAATAAAGAAAACAGCAGATGCAAGTAGTGTAAGGATCTCGGTCACAAATATACCAGCTGTCTGATGAAGCGTATACACATAAATTTTTTGAAGGACGCGGACTTGCGCGGTTTAATATTGCCATTTGCCTTCGCTTCTAGAAAAAGAAAATAAATCTGAGAAATGTAATTCCGAACGTTACGAATTCTGGGGCGATATCGTTTGGAAAAGATTATTCAACCCCATTCTCTCAACCGAAAAAGTGAATTTATCAAACTTATTACTCAAATCACTTGATGAACTTTGAACTACTGGAACAAATTTTGGATTACTGGAAAGTGCGTACATTATTCGAGAGACATTGTTCACTAACCACAATTACTGTACCCAAAATAATGATCCCAGACCTTACGCGAGAATTAACATCACGCGTCATCATCCTCGAAAAGGCAGATTTCCTACGAAATCTGGATTTAAGCTAATCACATGTATGCAGACTGCCGATAAAACTACTTGTCACGTATTTGGCGATAAAACTATCCCCTGTCGTGTATCCCCTGTCCCTGCAATCGGAAATTTCTCTTGGTGTGGATTTTTGAAATCAATTTAGTATTACCCCTAACATTATTTGTGATTCGTGTAATTGAACACATGTTAGCCAGGAAATAAAACGAAGAGTAACAAATCAGGCAATTGCCGTGTTTCTTGCTTTTACAACCAACGAATTAGGGCGAAGTAGTTTAGGTGAACATAAATAATATTGACGTGGCTAACGCACATCATATATAAAACAAATACATTACCAGAGATGACCCGCGATACAATCCCTTATTTATAAGCAAATAGAAAGTATGATTTCTCAAAGAGTTATAGAGGAAAGTATGAGTCCTTTTAGTTCGCCAGCAGTTCTAGTGCGAAAGGGAAACGGAAAGTCGAGCCTGTGCTTGGATTCTTACAAGATAAATCATATAATTAAAAGAGCTCGACCTGGTTTGACGAGCACCTGAAACTGCTGAAAGTAGTGGCCAACCTATTTTCCAAATCATGATTGAACGTTGAAAAGAGTCATTTTGTTCTGCGCGAAACTCGATATTTGGAATGGTGGGAGAGGACTGCGAACGGGTTCATCGACGGTAGAAGCAACCAAGAATTTGTCCACCACCTTATCTCGGCTGTACTACGAAATCCCGGTTTTCTTTTCTTTTAGTTCTAAAGTCTTGATTTTGAAAAAAAAAATATTTTTTATTAATTCGGGCCGGCCGGACTAATAATATTTTAACATAAAATAAGATATGTTGCCCAAAAATTTACTAGAAAAAATCAAGGCTGCGAAGTCAGAGGCGGAAGTCCTAAAAAACTGAACACCCATTTTTTTTGTCAAATTACAACATTATGGCATTGACACCCGCTCTAGAATTAGTCGAATTCCTAGTTTAATCGAATTTATGGTCGAATTTCGACTTTAATATTTTAAAATGTTATGTTATGTTATATTTAAAGCAATATTTTGTTATGCAACATTTTATACTTGCAACATTTTGTAATTGCAACATTTTGTAGTTGCAAGATTAATAAAAAAAGCAATATTTTGTTAATGCAACATTCTGAAATGCAGAAAAGTAACCCTTATGACACATTTGGCCCTTCGACACATGTGGCTCTTCGACATTCGGTCCTTCGACATTCACTCCTTTGATATCATACCGAATTGTAGAGGCTTTAATAAATCTCGCGGGCATGCGGGAAGTCGCATCGCTCCTGCCTCCCTCCGGTTAGCCCTCCGAGGGCCTTTCAAAAAAAATTCCAGGAGAGCGGGGTACGAACACATGTCGTGAATAAAGGAGCAGTTTTACTAGTTTTATTCTAAGTGAATGATTCGAATTCAAAACTGATTTGGTGATACAGTTCTAGAATACGGTCGATAGGGATGGAACTTGACCATTTCTTTACTGATTATGTTAAAACTCTTACAACTCGTACTTGTAAGGTCTAAATGGGATTCTAAAATGATTTTTTGCTAAAGCTCTAGAATATGGCCATTAGCGACAGAACTTGGCTATTTCTTGACAGATTATGATAAAATTCGACATGTGTGGTGGAAATAAAATTCTAAAATTATTTTTTTACTAAGTTCTGAAATATATCGCCTTTAACAATTATTTAAGGACCCCATTTCCATCGTACGTGACGAATTTCAAAATAATCGGTTAAGAAATGGTCTAGCTCCATTAGATTTCACATGTCAATTTTCGACATAATCGGTTAGGGAATGGCCAGGTTTAGTCCCCATCCACCTTATTCCAGAGCTTTATCAAAAACACATTTTTTGAATCCTATTTAGGACCCAAATGTCGAATTTCAACTAAATCGGCTAAAACATGGCCTAGTTCCATAGTGATGGCCATATTTTAGAAAATCATTTTTGAATTTTGTCAAAAAATCATTTGAGAGTCCCATTTTCCCACATGTCAAATTTTAAAAATTCAAACCGGGATTTCCTAAAAATCGGGATTTTTTTTATACAAAACCAGGATTGACTCGTTCGACCTAAACTCAAAGGTTATTTGGCGTGTCAGGTTGGTATCGACGGTTCATACTGATCTTTTTAGACTTTGCCGCTTCGATCACCAATCTGTTGCGTAAAGGTAAAAAGTTCGAATGAACCGAAGATGCCTAGCCCGCTTTTGAACGAATGCCCCACAAAGGATTGGTAATGTATTGTTTCAAACTGATGAAGAAGGGACAGAAAAGTCCATAGCTTTTATGTCCCAAAACCTGAATTCCGTTTAAAAGAAAAATACTAGGCGGTGGTTAATGTCGCAGTAGGACCTAAGTGTCCATCTTGCTTGGTCTAAGAATCCTAATTTTTGTAACCATAATTTCGCTTTAGCATTGTAGACCTTGAGTAGTGAATTCAGTGAGGTAGTGAAATGGAATCGGAAATCAAGCTAAAATCGCTAGAAAGCACACGTGCGTCGATAAAGAGACAAATGACGAAATTGTATAACTATGTAGGTGCGGCGGTCGATAAACAAGACATTGATGGATTCCGAACGCAGTTATCATGTGCGAAGGTGTTGTTGAAGCAGTATGAAGATATGAAAAATGCAATATTTGAGGTCGCCCCGGCCAATGAAAGTGGCATTTTTCCGAACAATATTAGGTCGTAGAAGCAAGATTAAATCGGTTCATCTGAGAATAAACCGCAGCGAATCCTGAATCGCAAGACTAGGAAAATAAGTTCAGTTGAACCATTCTCTGGCCAATATACGGAATGGCAAATCTACATCAAGGCCATTTATGAAAACAGTAATTTATCACGAGGTAGTAAGAGATATGAAGGCATTAAGGAAGGGAGCAGAATCGCACGAGGTATGGTTGAACATGTTAGAGAAGAAATTGGATGCTGAAACACGGCCATTATGGGCACAAAAATCATGTGAAGATAATTTGCCAACACTAGAAAGCCTTTTCACATTTATGCTAAACCGGTTTGATGCGCACTAGTTTCGGAGCGTCGACAAAGTATTAAATCTGCAAACCGTTGTTTTAACTGTTTAAACCTCAATCACCCGGTTTTCAGATGTCTGTCGAGTTGTAGATGTCAAGAATGTAGAAAGAAGCATCACTCGCTTTTGCACTCAAATGAAAGCCCGAATTCAGACACCGGTAACGACGGCACATGCTAGTATATCAACAAGTTGCATCTTACCAGCAGCATTGGCCACTATAGTCGACGGTCGAATACTACTGGATTCAGGTTCCATGTCTACGTTAATTTCCGAGAGAATATGCAATACACTCAAATTACGTAGACCATAGCGTCTGGTATTAGCGGATCCGGTAATCAAACAACCAAGGGAAAGGTAACGGTTACAGTGCAATCAAGTTATACCGCTTGGAACCATATTTGGTTGGGTAATAGGAGGAGAAGCTACTTCAACAATTTTGGTAAATTGAAAATATCCCAAATATAAAACGACTAACAGCGGAAGAGGAACAATGCGAGTAATTTTTTGCCGAGACCACATATCGAGACGAGCACGGGAGGTACACTGTAAACCTACCGATGAAAGATGAGATTGAGCCGCTGGGAAAGTCTTTAAATTTATCATTATCCAGACAAAGAGCAATTTAGAGAAAATTTAGCAGAAATCAGAATTTAAAAGCTTTTATACATCAAATTCATGGAGGAATATAAGCAGCTAGGACAAATGAAGCAGGTAACAGGTGACGAGATACAAAAATTCAATTGCTTACCTCACCAAGGCATTGCGAAATCGACGACACGATAACCAAATTTAGAGTAGTATTTGGCGCGTCCGCGAACACGTCCAACGGTGTTTCATTGAATGATACTTTCATGATCGAACGTTCAGTGCAGCCAACACTCTATGCAATAACATTACGTTTCCGCTTTCAAAAAATTGGTATTAGTGTTGGTATTAGGTTATGGTCAGCGACAAATTTATAAAATACCAAGCAATTGTATGGGGGAAAAACGAGAATGGCCCAATACGGTATTATACAAGCTAACAACTTTAACATATGGCACTGCAGCAGCTCCGTACCTTGTAACGAGAGTTCCGAACGAGATTACGAATATTCATGGTAAAATGTATCCCAACCGACCAAAAGGCACAGTGGTTAATCCTTTGGCGTTTGGATCGGGAGGTATCGGGTTCGAATTCCGATAGGGGCACAATGCAAAAAGGAATTTTCATCAGCATATTACGATCTGGGATGAAATGGAACACAACTATGACCTCCTGTCGGAGTGCAGAACTCATGAGCTGACCCCTCCTCTATGCCAGTATAGGCTGGCATGGAGCTAAGCAATGTGCAGATGGTGACCAAATCGAACCTATATTCGTGCGTCTTCGATTTTGCAGGCAACTGCGTAAGTTAAGGACGTAAATAAGCGAACTGCGAAAGAGTTGGGAGTGCTTCGGCCCCAGAAAAGATTGCAATGAATAAGAAAATTTAAAAAACGTAGCCCAGGGCCGCGACCGCACTGAAAGAATGCACATACGTTGATGATATTATGGCCGTTAAAGAATCATCTGGTTAAGATGCTAGTAGACGCTGAGATGAGATTAAGGAAATGGATTTCCAACTCGGAAACCTCTTTTCTACGAAAGATTGGCTGATTTTAGTTGACTGGGATGAACAATTACCGCAAGATGTGGAACAGAGGTGGCTAGTCATCAGAGAGCAATTACAATACCTAGAGCAGATTCAAATACCGAGATGGTTAAGAACATCTGACCAAAGCATCGAACTTCATGGTTTCTGTGACACCAGCGAACGAGCGTATGCAGCTGTCATTTGCGTGAGGCCAGACAACTATCAATATAAGCTTAATAGCGGCGAAATCAAAGGTGGCTCCCCAATAAGACCCAATAAGATGACATACATAGGAAATCGAACGTCCCAGATTCTGGAGGTAACGAAACGCGATAATTGGCGGCATGTGCCTACCAAGGATAATCCGGCACTAACACTACAGAATGTCAAAATGGTAAATTTGCTCTCGAGTTAATCGATAGATTTTCTTATTTCAAAAAGATAATTAGAACCAAAATTTAGAGTTCAACACGTTCGAGTGTTTCTGCAAGTGGATACTGATTTTTCTGTGCCAATCCAAATATTCCATAAGGGGAGTAGAGGTCAGGACGAAAGCAGCACATATATAGAGCTAACAACGGATCTAACAACAAATTCGTTTCTGGCTGCACTAAAGAGATTTGTGGCGAGACGGGGTTTGTGGACTGACATATATAGTACAGCAACTGCGGGTCAAATCACATCGGCGCAGAAAAACCATTACGAGAGGTTTATAAATTCTTTAACGATAATACTAACGAAATTTATAATTCTATTTTAAGTGAACCAATTACCTGACATTTTAACTCACAAATAGCGTCTCATTTTGGCGGTTTATGGGAAGCGGCCGATGGAGAAACCATTCATTACCGTCGCAGAACGCCAGACACTGCTCACCGAAATTGAAGCTATACTAAACTATCAGCCTATTTGTGCCGTACATAATGACGAAGATATTGATGTATTGGCTCAAGCGCATTTCATTGTGGGACATCCATTGGTTTTAGTACCCGCAGCAATGACCCCGAAACATCGATTGTGTTACTATTAAGTAGTTAACGGTTTTACTTGCATTGTCAAGTTGTGTTAATTTGGTTAGTAATTTGTGCGAGAAATCGAATTACGCAAATCAATTTTATTTTGGATGGCATTTTGTTTGGCATCGAAATTGAAAATGTCATAATCCATCATATACGTGCACGAACAGAAAGTATGTATGTACCGAACTTTCTACCGTTCTTCTGTGTTGATCGATATGCAACACCTTCATACCAATCGTAAAACTTCTCGTCTACGTGATTAAAATGTATAAGATTTTCTTGCTGTACTCCCTTTGGTGTTTGGTCATACATTAAAGATTTGCAAGCAGTTTTTTTTTGTGTAACCTGGTTTTGGTGTCTCCTCTAGCTCCTTAGAGAAATTTTTTGTTCTCATTTGTCTTCATCATAAATTCATATTTCATTTATTTAAATATGACTTGAATATGAATCCCTCGACGGACTTGCTTAAAGCATATAATAGATCTGTTGCATATTCCGCATATTATTTTGGTATCGCGTACCCAGGGTTTTTTTTTAAATAGACGATTGGTGATACAGACACAACATTAAACTCGTTTCCTAACCTATTGTACCGTATACAAAATTGATACATCGTCGCAATCAATTTTGTCGATTCACGTACACATGACATATACCATACGGTGTACGACGTTATGTACATACAATCGGGGAATAATGAACCTTTCGAAACAGTATAAATTGGGATCATTAATTTTAGCAGCAACATAATTTTTTTTTTATAGGTAAAATGAACGTGATGCAGATGAGATGCGTGACGATTGAGTACCTAATGAATAACGCCTAATGAAATTAAATTCTTAATAGGTTTTGTTATATGGGGGGGAATGGTAATCTGCGTGCTATAAATTCGTCTAAATAATTTGATTAGAAAATCATTTTAGTGGTGTCATAAATGCTAGAAGCTTACTTTCTACCTATTCTGCTCTTATGATGGTACCGATAAAGGAATGGATTTTCATACTTGACATCATCTTTCACCGTCGTATTATAAACAAAAGCAGATTATTACTTTTTGCTTCTGCTATTAAAAGTTGTCTATATACGAATCAAGCACATAAAACCCCCGTAAAGTGGCTTCCACACCTCATTGAAAAATTTCGTTTTGGTTTTACGAGATGTCATAAAAGTCAATTGTTGTTGTTCGTACACAACAAATTGACAATATAAAAGAAATGTGGAAATTTATGAAATGATGTGCGAATAAAAGCCAAATGTTCACACTTATTGGAAAATGTACACATCTATCGGCACCTGTGTGTAACTGTAGCGAATGTAGACGATGTCAAAAATTATTATTTACCTTAGAGCCATCAGCTAAATTCTATGTTTTTTTTTAATGGAACCGTTTCAATATGGACAACACTGTGTCGCAGGTGCGAAATTTGTTGGCTGGCCACGCGGTTCCAACCGAAGATTCGGACGGTGATCATCGCGATGATGGAAAAGGTGGTCAAGAGAGTTAGGATCACATTTCTGTTCATTCTGAGCAAATACCTGTGGCAATTGATGAGGACGCTGAACTGGATAAAGAGTTGGCGCGAGTGGAGCAGCGGCATAAAATAATGATGTTACAACGAGAGTTGCGTGTGGGGTGGTAGGTACACAAATATCCTGATTAAATTTTATCTACACTATTCATGTGTAGTAAGGATCAATTGCTAATGACAAGACATCTTAGAGATATCTATGCTTAACGGTTTTATATACCGTTAATTAGAAAATTATTCTTTGCTAGAAGCCAACATATTTATGCAGTGGGGCAATCATAGATTTTTTTCATTTTTAAAATTTTGCTATAGTGAAAAATGTAATGGAGGTTCGAAGGTTAGTGACAAGGCATCGTAGAGATGTCTACGCTTAACTGTATATAGGATCATGTTAATTAAGCAATTCTTATTGTTTTCTAGAAGCCAACATATTTATGCGGTGGGGCAATCATACATTTTTTCATTTTTAAAATTTTGCTATAGTGAAAAATGTAGTGGAGGTTCGAAGGTTAGTGACAAAGCATCGTAGAGATGTTTACGCTTAACGGTATATAGGATCATGTTAATTAAGCAATTCTTATTGTTTTCTAGAAGCCAACATATTTATGCGGTGGGGCAATCATACATTTTTTCATTTTTAAAATTTTGCTATAGTGAAAAATGTAGTGGAGGTTCGAAGGTTAGTGACAAAGCATCGTAGAGATGTTTACGCTTAACGGTATATAGGATCATGTTAATTAAGCAATTCTTATTGTTTTCTAGAAGCCAACATATTTATGCGGTGGGGTAATCATAAATTATTTTCATTTTTAAAATTTTGCTATAGTGAAAAATGTAGTGGAGGTTCGAAGGTTAGTGACAAAGCATCGTAGAGATGTCTACGCTTAACTGTATATAGGATCATGTTAATTAAGCAATTCTTATTGTTTTCTAGAAGCCAACATATTTATGCGGTGGGGCAGTCAATGACAAGGCATCGTAGAGATCCTTTGCCGGTTTTACTAATTTGCTAACATAAAAATAGAGTGAGATTGATGGTAATTTTGCTGATTACTGATCTTTCAGCAAAACTAGATTTGTTAAAAAGTAAATTGAATTCAAATAATTCTAATACTAATTTTAAAATTAAATTTTAAAATTAAATATGACTGACCCACCGCATAAATATGTTGGTTTCTAGAAAATATATTGAAAGGTTATGGCCCATTGTTGTGGCTAAATTAGCTTGCCATTGTGAACTTATTTTTATCAGCAACTAGCGGGCCCGACAGACTTCGTTCTGCCCACAAAAGTATTTATGAAATTATTTACTCTTTAAGGGGGGGGCTGGGAGTTTGTAGAATTCAGTGGTTTTCCAATTGAGTTGATGGGGGATCGACTCTTTCTGAAACCATCAGACTGTAAAGATCCTTTACTCTTTAAATATCTCTACATACCATTCGGAGTCAACAGTGAACAAAATAAAAAAAGAATCAGCGAAATCCGTCACTCCGTTCTTTAGTTATGCTGTCACAAACACACGCCAACACATCCGGCGTGCTCTGCTGCGCATGAATATTAACATTGAATCAAATTCATTGGTTTCTTTTTTTTTTTTTTTTGGAAATAATGAAAAAAAACCAAAGTCAATTCAATACAATAGTGTATACAATATTTTTTGTTTGATTTTTTGGTGCATGAATAAATAAATTTGTTGGTGCTCCCACTCTGGAACATGCGACGTATAATTGTCAGTGAGAAAAGCACGGTTCCTCCAAATTCACACCACACACTTGAAGCATTTGTCCTTGAGCTTTATTAACGGTTATAGCAAAGGATAAACGCACGGGAAATTGAAGACGTTTGAATTGAAATGGCATGTCTGTTGGTATTAATGGAATCCGTGGTATCAGTACAACTTCTCCTTTTGCTTTGCCAGTGACAATTGTTGCTTCGATCAAATTTGGCATTAATTTTTTCACGGAAAGTCTCGTTCCATTGCAGAGTTTTGGTGAATTGAGATTTCGAAGAAGTATGATCGATGAACCAATTTTCAAATGTAAATGATGCGGTGGCATACCGGGTGGTTCCAAAGAATTCAAAAATTCAACCGGATAATTTACTGCGTCTTCTTCATTCGTAGCAGTATCAATGGATTTGTATGATACCAAGTCACCTGGCAATTTCTGTTGAATTTGAAAATGTATTTCATTAACATTTGCATTTTTTGGTGCTAAAATTGCGCGTTCTCTTAACCAATCATGATTTTTATAGTTTTGAACAATGTTTGGAAAAACGCGATCAATTAGTTCTTCTTTTGATGGCATAATTGTGCAAAAGTTGTGTGGTAGCGTGATAAAGCCATTTAAATCACTTGCAATTTTACCATCGCCAATCTGTAGCAGTTGCTTCGAAAACTCACGTGATCATTTGGAAGACGCACACGCATATTTATGTTGAGCGATAACTTCTGTACATTTCCCCAAAGAAACGAACTTTTCAAACATGCATTAATTTCATCACATGGAGTCGATCTGGGAATGACGGGCGACGATTCGACGTTTGTCGAAAATCACCAGATAGCAATATTAATGCACCTCCGAACAACTGTTGATTTCCACGTAGATCCTGTAATGTTCGATTCAATGCTTCCAAAGATTTTTTATGGGCCATCGGACATTCATCCCATAAAATAATTGCTGCTTGTTGCAAAACTTTGGCCATTCCAGAATTTCTTGAAATATTACACGTTGGAATCTCAACCGTTTGCATGTTTAATGGCAATTTTAAAGCGGAATGTGCAGTTCGGCCACCATTCAATAATGTAGCTGCAATACCTGAAGAAGCAAGTGCCAATGCAATTTTTCGTTCGGATCTAATTGTTGCTAAGATTAATGAAATGGGAAATGTTTTTCCAGTGCCACCAGGAGCGTCCAAAAAATATAATCCACCAGTGTTTTAATGACAGCTTGCATAATTCTATCGTATGCATTCTTTTGCTGAACATTCAATTGTGGAATGTGTGTTTGCATAAACGCACGCAATTCATCACATTCAAACAGCTGTTCGCGTTGCAATTCTCGCTGAAAAAAATCATACATTGGACGATTAGGTGCGATCATGCATAATTGTCCTAATGCTTTATTTGCGATCATAAGGCAAATATCTTCAATCAATATCAAAGCCTCATTATAAATTTCTAATGTATCTACCAATTCGGGATCCATCGAACGATGTTGAAGTCGAATCAAAATGTCTTCAGCCATGAAATCTTTATATTTATTCCACAATTCAAGTGGGTTTGATGGATAGAATGTTGATATTATTATTGCGAATAACATACGTATTTGATTTGGGTGAGCTGAAACTGATGCATCATTAAGCGTAGCATCCCAATGCGTATCATCTTCAAGCAAACGCAACCGTTGGCATGCATCACGATATTTTACACATAATTCACCATCAACAGTTCTTTAATTCTGAAATGACTGTGGCCCACGTACGTTCACCAACAAAAACCGCAAATAAAAACATTCAACCTTATTTGGACTAACTGTATAAATGCGGCCTAAAGCATCCGTTGAAAAAACACCTCGGTAGCCATCAACAGGAGTACCTTGTTTGCGGCGTTGAAATTTTTTTGTTGATGCGTTCCAAGTGAAATATCGTGGTGCTTCCGAATATAATAGTGTTCTTGCAAATTCATCCGTTTCACATAACTTGAAAAAAGCTGTCAGTGTAGTTGCTGGAGGCTGTACTGTTCTTTGTGCGGCATTTGCATCAGTAAAATAAACACGTTGGCCATTTTCAAGATGGACTGCTAAATGTATAACAACAGGGTGTCTGTCATGTATTGGGAACGATAAAATTCGCCAAATAGCTTCGTTAGTACTAATATATCTTCCCATTTGGTACTGCAAAATTTCATCATTTCTATTTTCAGCAGCCACTCCGAAAACAGCCATATCGCTACCTTTATTAACATACTTGCAAATGTATTTTATTGATTTGACTGAATTGCAGTATTCGACATTTATATGAGTATTGAAAATTGTTGATAACAACGGTGAATACGGCACTATCCAGCGATTATCAACTTCAAAGTCTTGGTTCCGGATTTTAACGGTAGTAGTTTTACCATTATTTTGAGCTGATCGTCGACGATACTGTGAATATCCATCATCACCGTGTATTGTTTCAGCAATCAATTGTATTGGAAAACGCTTTGGTCCCGCAGGGACCGTGTATCATATTTTTCGTGACAACTGCGAATAATTGTTGATCGATGGTTTGATCTGGAATTTCGGCCGATATAACACTATCAATCATATCTGGTGTTATTTTCCGTACCAACCATATCAAAATGTGAGCGTGCGGCAAGCCTCTCTTTTGCCATTCAATTGTATACATATAGCAGCGCACTTTTCCAAATACACGGAGCTTGACAATCAGATCCATCAACTTTTTCAATTTTTGGTGGAATATGCGAGCGGTTATATCGTGTCGATCTGTTGGCACCTGACCATCAAATAAGTAATCATACACATCAGCCCATTTTGGGTTGCAAGTAAATGTGATGAACAAATCTGGACGGCCGTAATGACGAACATATGACATGGCATCTTGTGTATACTCGTGCATATGACGTGGGCTTCCGGTATATGACGATGGTAATATCATCAAACGTCCAATGTCATTCACATCCACATCATTCAATAGTGCATCACGTAAATGTATGTACTCTTCAGATCTCAATCGGGCTTGATTATGACGGATGAAATTCAATCGTTCGCTCTCGATTTTAGCATACATGTCCACAATGTATTGATGGAAAAGTTTATTGCATCGCAAAATGTAATTGTCCTCTTGATCACGAATCATCAATCGATACGAATAAAAATTCATCGTAATTCATTTAACTTTTTTCGTTGTTTCTGCACCTGAAAATAATAAAAATTATTCTTTTATTTTTATTTTATTTTCTAATCAAAAATCATATTTTTTTTTACCAGTCGTTGGATTTATCATCGGTATATTTATATGATAACCATCATCTCCTCTCCAGAATAAAATCGGGTATTGCAATGCGTCATAACAACGATGGAGTTCAGAAATACGATTTAGTTGCTCATTCCTACGGTACAAAACAATATCTCTTGGCCGAAATTGTTCACCAACTATTACGATTGCCACTTCATCGATTGTTGGTGCATTAAATCGCCTGGCATGTTGTCCGAGTGGTGTTCTGTCGGCACGTATTATTATTTTATGGTCATCCGTGGGCATCTGATCCAGTGCAATCTTGAATAATTTGACCAATTCATTGTGCTGATGTAAAAATATTTGCAGCTCACTCAAGATTTCTCGACTTGTATTTGAAGCAATTGCACAGCGCTGATTTAATTCGCTGTTCTCATTACCAATGAAATATATTTGCAAAAACAGATGGTCAGCATCTGGGAATGGCAACAATGACCCAGCTCTATGGTATATCTGTCCTTGAATCTGTAATGTTTTTGAAATAGATTTAGATGACGAATCTGAATTTTTGAAGACATCAGAGACAGCACATAAATGAAATGTCATATCATTTATTCCATGCGAAGTAATTACCTTAAAAGTCGGCATAAATCCATCTCTTATAATATTTGTTGCTCCAAAAGATGTCATTTGGAAGCATGAATTGAACTTTAGAATATTTGTTAAAAAATGCTTTGACGCTGGTGAATTGCCATAAATTAATGAGTGCAAAGGGTCTGGTGGAGGTTTTAATACAGGCAATTTAACTTTCCCACCAGCACAGCACATGCCATGCGTTTCGTTAATAAATTTGACTGCTTTACAATGCACACATTGTTTATTCATTTGTCCAATATAAGAATGCATACTGTAATCAATTGTGCTATCATAATTATAAGCCGTCAATTCCATTTGTCGTATGATTTGAATTGAGGGACGCGTACGTCCATTTATTGACCTTGCACCTTCAACCGTGTTTGCACTATCAACCGATTGGTTTATACGTCTACGTCGTTCCCTCTGTGATGCATTTTGTTGGTTTTCGTGACGATCTTGTTCACTTTGTGATCTTCGATTGGTTGAAACAACTGTTGAATGACGTGTACGTCTACCAATATTGGAACGTCTTGCACGTGGCATTTCAAATCCGATAGCAATTCAACCAGCAAATGCAAATGGAAAGTGTATATACACTGCTGTCTGTTTGTATTCAAACGCTTAAACAAAACCAAAATGAATTGGTTCATGATGTATAGCTGAATATATGAAAAAACAAAAAATCAAATGCGACCCTTACCGATTACGTCTGTCCAGTAGGAACGTAAGAGTGGCACTTATTTTTAAAAATTTTGATTTTCAACTGAAGTCGGCTAAACACAAAAAATGGACGAAAAACTCCCAAAACCCAAAACTTTGAGCTAGATGCGCCACGGCTTAAACTGAGGAAAAATAACTATACAAAGTGACACTGACACGTATACATACCGCACACGCTCATAGGCACCTACGTATTTCTTGTTGTTTTTTTTATATGGACAAAATCACATGTTGACATGAAAAATGATAAATCACGAACGCGTCGACCGATTTCGTGCAAACTTTAGATAAACCATCTACACGACCATACGAACAAACCGAATTTGATCGAATTCGGTTTGACCGTTCGTGAGTTATAAAGTCACAACACACTTGCAACAATTTTTTAGTGCTCTTAACCTGCACCGACCAAATTAGCCCGCCCCAATGAAACCTGTACTATAATTTGTTACACATTTATTACAATTTATTACAACAAATCCCGATTTTATTACAGTTACCGTTTTCGAGGAACGAGCGGCCGGTTTAGCTTACAATTAAACCTGCACCGCCAAAATTGTAACTTTTGATGTAGCTATTATGATATCGGGATGATTCTTGAACCAGAATTTATTACAAATTAATTACATTGAATAAGTTAGTTCAAGACCACCCCTCTACCAACCTAAGGGTAAATTTCACCCCAAAACGATTATATATTTCAAAAACGTCAATTTATCCAAATTTAATAAATTGTTTTACACCAAACTGCTACAATATTTTAGGAAAAATAATGCAAGAAGTCTTGTCGAAAGTAGTTAAGCCCTATCCAGATGTGTAATAAATTATTTTTGTGTCAGGCTACTCGGAATTCGCTCCCAACGGTAGAGGCTTCAAATAGGTACTTTAAAGGTCGATTTTACGACCTTTAATAATTTATTACACCAGACCGCCACCAGATATAGGTTCTAATGTTACTCTGTGGTCGTTGTTAAGGGAAGGTCAACCTTATACAGGTGTGTAATAAATTATTTTTGAGTCAGGTTACACGGAATTCGCTCCGAACGGTAAAGGTTTGAAATTTTTAATTTAAAGGTCGATTTTATCAAATTCAATAATTTATTACACCAGACCGCCACCAGATATGGGGTCAAATGTTACTCCTTGGACATCGTGGTGGGCAATTCAACCTTATCCAATTGTGTAATAAATTGTTTTTGAGTCAGGATACGCGCGGATAGAGGCTTCAAATAGGTAATTTAAGGGTCGATTTTACCACCTTTAATAATTTATTACACCAGACCGCCACCAGATATGGAGTCTAATGTTACTCCGTGGTCGTTGTTAAGGGTAGGTCAACCTTATACAGGTGTGTAATAAATTATTTTTGAGTCAGGTTACACGGAATTCGCTCCGAACTGTAAAGGTTCGAAATTTTTAATTTAAAGGTCGATTTTACCAAATTCAATAATTTATTACACCAGACCGCCACCAGATATGGGGTCAAATGTTACTCCTTGGACATCGTGGTGGGCAATTCAACCTTATCCAATTGTGTAATAAATTGTTTTTGAGTCAGGATACGCGCGGATAGAGGCTTCAAATAGGTAATTTAAGGGTCGATTTTACCACCTTTAATAATTTATTACACCAGACCGCCACCAGATATGGAGTCTAATGTTACTCCGTGGTCGTTGTTAAGGGTAGGTCAACCTTATACAGGTGTGTAATAAATTATTTTTGTGTCACGATACGCGGAATTCGCTCCCAACGGTAGAGGCCTCGAATAGGTAATTTAAGAGTCGATTTTACCACCTTTAATAATTTATTACACCAGACCGCCACCAGATATTGAGTCAAATGTTACTCCTTGGACATCGTAGTGAGCAAGTCAACCTTATCCAGTTGTGTAATAAAATATTTTTGTGTCACGATACGCGGAATTGGCTCCCAATGGTAGAGGCTTCAAATAGGTAATTTAAGGGTCGATTTTACCACCTTTAATAATTTATTACACCAGACCGCCACCGGATAATGAGTCAAATGTTACTTCTTGGGCATTGTGGTGGGCAAAACAACCTTATCCAGTTGTGTAATAAATTATTTTTGTGTCAGGATACGCGGAATTCGCTCCCAACGGTAGAGGCTTCAAATAGGTAATTTAAGGGTCGATTTTACCACCTTTAATAATTTATTACACCAGACCGCCACCAGATATTGAGTCAAATGTTACACCTTGGACATCGTAGTGGATAAGGTTGAATTGCCCACCACGATGTCCAAGGAGTAACATTTGACTAAATATCTGGTGGCGGTCTGGTGTAATAAATTATTAAAGGTGGTAAAATCGACTCTTAAATTACCTATTCGAGGCCTCTACCGTTGGGAGCGAATTCCGCGTATCGTGGCACAAAAGTAATGTATTACACAACTGGATAAGGTTGACTTGCTCACTACGATGTCCAAGGTGTAACATTTGACTCAATATCTGGTGGCGGTCTGGTGTAATAAATTATTAATGGTAGTAAAATCGACCTTTAAATTAAAAATTTCAAACCTTTACCGTTCGGAGCAAATTACGTGTAACCTGACACAAAAATAATTTATTACACAACTGGATAAGGTTGATCTACCCACCACAAAGTCCAAGGAGTAACATTTGACTCAATATCTGCTGGCGGTTTGGTGTAATAACTTATTGAATTTGGTAAAATCGACCTTTAAATTAAAAATTTCAAAACCTTTACCGTTCGGAGCGAATTCCGTGTAACCTGACTCAAAAGTAATTTATTACACACCTGTATAAGATTGACCTACCCACCACAATGACCACAGAGTAACATTAGACCCCATATCTGCTGGCGGTCTGGTGTAACAAATTATTAAAGGTTGTAAAATCGACCCTTAAATTACCTATTCGAGGCCTCTACCGTTGGGAGCGAATTCCGCGTATCCTGACAAAAAAATATTTTATTACACAATTGGATAAGGTTGACCTACCCACCACAATGCCCAAGGAGTGAAATTTGACTCAATATCTGGTGGCGGTCTGGTGTAATAAATTATTAAAGGTGGTAAAATCGACTCTTAAATTACCTATTCGAGGCCTCTACCGTTGGGAGCGAATTCCGCGTATCCTGACTCAAAAATATTTTATTACACAATTGGATAAGGTTGATCTTCCCACCACAATATCCAAAGAGTAACATTTGACTCAATATCTGGTGGCGGTCTGGTGTAATAAATTATTAAAGGTGGTAAAATCGACCCTTAAATTACCTATTTGAAGCCTCTACCGTTGGGAGCGAATTCCGCGTATCCTGACACAAAAATAATTTATTACACAACTGGATAAGGTTGTTTTGCCCACCACAATGCCCAAGAAGTAACATTTGACTCATTATCCGGTGGCGGTCTGGTGTAATAAATTATTAAAGGTGGTAAAATCGACCCTTAAATTACCTATTTGAAGCCTCTACCATTGGGAGCCAATTCCGCGTATCGTGACACAAAAATATTTTATTACACAACTGGATAAGGTTGACTTGCTCACTACGATGTCCAAGGAGTAACATTTGACTCAATATCTGGTGGCGGTCTGGTGTAATAAATTATTAAAGGTGGTAAAATCGACTCTTAAATTACCTATTCGAGGCCTCTACCGTTGGGAGCGAATTCCGCGTATCGTGACACAAAAATAATTTATTACACACCTGTATAAGGTTGACCTACCCTTAACAACGACCACGGAGTAACATTAGACTCCATATCTGGTGGCGGTCTGGTGTAATAAATTATTAAAGGTGGTAAAATCGACCCTTAAATTACCTATTTGAAGCCTCTATCCGCGCGTATCCTGACTCAAAAACAATTTATTACACAATTGGATAAGGTTGAATTGCCCACCACGATGTCCAAGGAGTAACATTTGACCCCATATCTGGTGGCGGTCTGGTGTAATAAATTATTGAATTTGGTAAAATCGACCTTTAAATTAAAAATTTCGAACCTTTACAGTTCGGAGCGAATTCCGTGTAACCTGACTCAAAAATAATTTATTACACACCTGTATAAGGTTGACCTACCCTTAACAACGACCACGGAGTAACATTAGACTCCATATCTGGTGGCGGTCTGGTGTAATAAATTATTAAAGGTGGTAAAATCGACCCTTAAATTACCTATTTGAAGCCTCTATCCGCGCGTATCCTGACTCAAAAACAATTTATTACACAATTGGATAAGGTTGAATTGCCCACCACGATGTCCAAGGAGTAACATTTGACCCCATATCTGGTGGCGGTCTGGTGTAATAAATTATTGAATTTGATAAAATCGACCTTTAAATTAAAAATTTCAAACCTTTACCGTTCGGAGCGAATTCCGTGTAACCTGACTCAAAAATAATTTATTACACACCTGTATAAGGTTGACCTTCCCTTAACAACGACCACAGAGTAACATTAGAACCTATATCTGGTGGCGGTCTGGTGTAATAAATTATTAAAGGTCGTAAAATCGACCTTTAAAGTACCTATTTGAAGCCTCTACCGTTGGGAGCGAATTCCGAGTAGCCTGACACAAAAATAATTTATTACACATCTGGATAGGGCTTAACTACTTTCGACAAGACTTCTTGCATTATTTTTCCTAAAATATTGTAGCAGTTTGATGTAAAAAAATTTATTAAATTTGGATAAATTGACGTTTTTGAAATATATAATCGTTTTGGGGTGAAATTTACCCTTAGGTTGGTAGAGGGGTGGTCTTGAACTAACTTATTCAATGTAATTAATTTGTAATAAATTCTGGTTCAAGAATCATCCCGATATCATAGCTACATCAAAAGTTACAATTTTGGCGGTGCAGGTTTAATTGTAAGCTAAACCGGCCGCTCGTTCCTCGAAAACGGTAACTGTAATAAAATCGGGATTTGTTGTAATAAATTGTAATAAATGTGTAACAAATTATAGTAAAGGTTTCATTGGGGCGGGCTAATTTGGTCGGTGCAGGTTAAGAGCACTCAATTTTTTATATATAGCTATAGATTTATTTCGTTTTACAAAACAAGTTTTTTTTTTGAAAGTGTATAGGTTTACACTTTGTGGGCTTTGGAAAGTTTTCTGTCATTTTTAGGTTTAGAAATTCAACCAAAACGGTATGAATTTTCAGATATCCAGCAAGTGGATTGATGATTTCGAGTGCGTTGTGGCACCATTGAATTGCGACAACAAATTTCGATTTCTTAGTGCACGCCGGTTATCGGATGGGACTGCAAACATGTTTTACAAACTGTGAAAATTAAATCTTGGATGGATTGGAAAGTGAAGTTGTTTAAAGAGTTCGATCGTGTTCAGACTCATCAAGAAATTTATCAGTTGCTAGGCGATATGTCATTGCCATGTAGAAGATTGTTGTTCCAGCGCAAATGGATGACACTGACTTGATCAATTTTGTTATCAGAGGATTTCGGGGCAGTGTTGTGCGTCTACGCGTATTTCGTCGAAAATCGTGTAGACAATTGATTTATGCGTAGACAATGTCGATAATTGGTAGATTATGCATACAATTTGTAGACAATGTAAAATATTCCTTTTGTTTGTTTTTTCCCCTGTGTTCTTTCAGTACGATGTTAGATTCTTCAGTTTTCCAGTCCAAAATGGAGTTTTCCGAATTTGAACGCCTTTGGCGTTTGGATCGGGAGGTACCGGGTTCGACCCCGATAGGGGCAGGATGCAAAGGGAATTTTCATCAACAAATTACGATTTGTGATGAAAACGAACACATCTATGACTGTCCGAGTGCAAAACCAGTATACCTATGCAATGTGCAGATGGATTGATATTCTTAGAATATCGTTTTTGTTCTTGTTTCCTGCTGTTGCGGTGTATAATGTAAGTCCTCCCCTCTTAGAGTGGCGGCAGGCTGCTCTAGTAGGCCTGAAGAATTATCTTCATTTTTTGCAGCATTTTCCTCTTGAAGATGTGCCCTGAAGTACGGTGAAATTTTGCATGTTTGTGTAGCATTTGTGTATGATTTAGATTAGAAATAGTTTGGTTGTGCAATGTTGCCAATGTTAATTCTGGTATGGTGAATCCGGTGTAAACGTCATTGTATGGAACATGTAGTTCGAAGTTCTCTTTGTACTCGATTTCAGCCGTAGAATATGTTTGTGAGTCTATGCTGATGGAACAGTTGTTAAATTCCAATAATGTTGGTGTATGAATTTTGTTCGTTGTTTGTCTGCATGTTGATTTGTAGATGATCGGTTCTTCTGCAGGTTGCACATCTAATTTTCCATACGAGATATAATCGATGTCTATATATCTTGATGTTTCTCGGAAGGTACATTTAGCTGGTATAGTTGGCCTAATAATGCTGGGATACATGCCCTCTCTAATTGTTCTAATTTGAGTGACTTGCAGTACGTGGTTCCATATGTAGTGTCACATTGGTTCGTGATATATTGATATGAGTATGGATTGAGGATAACTTTAATTTGATACCGAAACAAGGTATCTTTGTGAAATGTTGGAATTTTGATTACAAATATAAGATGTGTATTACTATAGAACCCTTTTAGTTCTAGAAGATTATACATAGCTTGGGAATTCTGTTGTGTTACTCCGTCTTGTTCGAGTATGTCGTGAATGTATTTAGTTTCGTTTTCCGACAGTAAGTGTCTTGATATAGTCTGGTATTTGGATAGAGATATGATTTCTAATAAGTCTTATAAATGTGTGTGTAGTTGTTCTATGATGTGATTAATTTTATAGAAATGATGGTCATGTAAAATTGTTAAGACTATTGAATTAGTTTTTTGGGAGGTTCTATTGAATTCGTATTAATCTATTGATCATCTGCGTATTAATGTGTATTTGACTGTTGACCTGGGAGTTTAATATGTCTTGATTTTTATTAATTTCGTCAATTGCCTGTCGTATGTCAACTAAATCCTGATTGTCCAAATTGCCCATTAGGTCCTTGATAAATGAACCCAATCCGTTACTTAATCCTCGTTTGTGTCGTCTCGGTAGGATTCCCTGAAATGTTTTTTCTAATTGGTCTGTTTTGTATTCCGTTATAATTTTCTGGTCGTTTAGGATAGTGCGGTATTCTTCGGAGGAAAATATTGTTCGTCCTAATGCTGTAACTTGCGTCTTAATGTCGGCTATCATTTTTGCGTAAGGGTCTAAGTCTATTAGGTGTATTAGTTTTTTGTATCCGTTTATTAGTCTTGCGTTTCCTTTTTGGAATGCTAGTATTCCTTTGTTATTCTGGAGGGATGTCAGTTGGAGTTCTTGTTGGGTTGTTACTTGACACCTGGAAAAGACGTTTTACTTTAGTTTTGTGTACTTTCCCTTCGGGTGTATTGATAATTAACCCTTTATCGTTTAGTTTCCTGTAAGGAGGTTTTAATTTTGACCTTCGTTTTTTCTTTACAAGGACAAATTGGTTTTGTCGAATGGCTACCACAGGTTTCCTTTTAATATTTAGTTTATTTATTGATTTGGTCTTTTTAGTTAGGGTTTTCTCATAAATTTCGTTACAAAGTGCAAGATAATCTATTTCATTTGTTGAATCTATTTTGGTTTTAGCACAATGCCCTTTCAACAATTCGAATTGAGTTAATTTTGTTGTTATATGAAAGGATAGCGTGATTCATAATATCCTTTACTGTGAAGGTAGGTTGTTTACTTGAAATTATGCTACATAATTCTCTAAGTGTAGGGTGAGGCCTTTCAACGGGAGAGTTTCCCATGGAGTTGTAAGGGGTAGTAGTATGAATTTTAATTTGATGTTTTTCAGCTAAGTTTTTGATTAGTCGATTGGCAAAGCATATTTCATTGTCAAATATCATTTTGCCTGGTATGCCGTGCTGCAGGCTTGCAAAATTAATTAATTTTGAAAGGATAATCTTATCAGTTTTACTGGTAAGGTAATTTGCAGCAGCAAATTTACTAAATTTATCGATGATGATGAGAAACGGATAATAAGGGGAGCTCAAGGAGTAAGGAATCACAATCGGAAATGCATTGTCTTTTTCCGATTTCAAAGTAAACGAACGGAACAACTCATAGGCCATCTACCAAGAGGTCGTGTAACTCCGTCCCGGTCATTTAAGCACACGGGTGTCAATTATGTCAGTCCATTGAGTATACGAATCTCAAAAGGAAGATTAAATAAGGCCTAAGTAGTCTCTGATTTAACACAGCAAACACCTTCTTGGCAGCATTCAAAAGATTTACATCGCGCGGAGAAAATATTGCCCACATATACAGTGATAATGGTACAAACTTCGTGAAGGCAAACAAACCTATAATCCAAAACCAACGGCAGTGGGAGAAGATTATCCAGGATTATTTTTCAACGCAGAGGGTAATACTATGACACATCATCTATGCCGAATCGAAGCATGTCTCAGTTCACGTCCTCTGTGTCCTATATCCAACGATGCAGATAATATGGATCTCCTAACTTCCGGACATTGTTTAACTGGTAATGCTTTACTGGCTCCACCGGAGAATGATGTATTAAATAAAAATCCCGGCATATTAACCAGATAGAAATTAGTAAATCAAAGCCACCAACAGTTCTGGAAAATTTGGCACCACCAATATTTATTCCAGCTTCCACACGGCACCAAGTGGATGATCAAACACCCAAACATAACTGTGGATGACGTAGTACTGATAAAAGAAGATAACTTACCTTCTTTGAAGTGGCCAAGAGGTCGAATCAAGGAAATTTATTAAACGTCCTACTGCAAAATTGTGTCCTCTACTGTGTCCTCTACCAGGGCCAGAACTTGAAAGTGAGCGCCCATCAAATGATGATGAGAACAAGCCAAATTCAAGAATAAAGTCATGCCGCGTACCATAGGCTGCGATGACCCTGCTCACCGTATTATCCCTTTTAACTAATACGACATTTGTTAAAAGTCACCCAACCGGAAGAGGCATATATTTCGATAATGTAGGAGATGTTCAGCTACTTGCTGCACACTGGAATCTAATCATTCGATATAACTTGAACGGTTATTGGGATGAAGTCGCAAAAGCCGAGAAGAGTCTTTTGTTGCTTTCAAGAGCATGTCTAGAATTACCAGCAATAACATCATTATACGCGCTCGCATCCCGTTGATGAAGATACATGTCTACCAATTATTTGCACTCATATCTGTACCCATACCTACTACAAATCTTCACACTTCGATAATATCATCATCCGAATACCTGTTGGTTGATCATCACCATGTACCAATCAATAAAAAAACTTTTAATCAGTGCTTATCGATATCCGAGGGATTGTATGTGTGCCACCTCTCGCCCATTTACACAAAACATTCAACTGTATGTCAATGTGAGATAAACATGCTATTACGAAAACTTAACCTGCATTCCAGTTGCATCGTGCGAATTGGATACCATTACATCAACCCAATGGATTTATGTCACCAAATCAAAATCATCAAAGGCTGCATTTAACTTGATTTGTGAAGCACATCTCATGCCACTTATGTAATCTTCAAGGTACTGGAATGATCTCCATCAGCCCGGGATGTATCATTAAGAATGAATCGGTACTGCCGCGACCCATTAAAGGATGAGTTATATTTTTTGTCGCCTCTATTCGTGAATATCTGTATTCCGGCTAGTGGTAATATCGATGTTTATTGATTGTCGTCGCTTTGCACCATACATTTTTCAAGAAGGAATATCTAATTACCAGTAAGACTCAGATCTTGGCAGAATGAGAAACCTACCATTATACGTGGGCGGTTTGATAAGTCAGTGAAAGCATCCTTTAAGCTGGTTACATTTAGTCCAGCGTTTTTCGAATTTTTTTATTCCTTCCAAATACTAATTTTTCTCAAGGCCCTCAAAATAGGCGTTTGTTTCAGTGGGGACCTCTTCGTTAGATCCAAATCTCTTACAATCCAGCCAGGTTTGGAAACAGGAAATAGTCGCAGGGGCCTAAATCTGCGGAGAATATTGTGAATGATGATGCCTACACATGTATGCACCCGCCAAATTCGGTCGTATTTTGCTTCAAATCAATGCCTACAACCTCATCCACCTCACTCACTTTCATTCTCTAATCGTCCAATATCATTCCATGGATTTTACCAACCATTTCAGCATGCCGACCGCTTTTGGGCGAACGTTCGGCATCACTTTTGCTGGTACGACAACAACGAAACTCAGTAAACCACGTCTTCACCAATGAAATTGATGGTACAGAGTCCCCATAGTGTTAATCAGCACACGAAATTCACGTTTTTCCATTTTCGTTAAATTCACGAAGTTGTCTGCTTTCAATGGCTGTCAAATACAAACTAAATGACGCAGCTTGCTCATAATTTAACGGTAGGCTATAAATAGATGGCAGTTGACGGGAGCAGTGTTGCATTTAAAGTCTCTGTGCGGGAAATACAAAAACTCAATAAATTTATAAAACAGTTGAATTTTATATCAGGGTTAGTTTGGATAATCACAAAATCCCGATTAATTACACTGAGGTGCAATGAGTTTTTGATAAATAAAAGCTACATGGCGTTCCTCGTGGTTGGATGATTTTTGGTATAAGACGGCGGCTTCAACCCCAGCGGTACAGACATCGCAATGAACGAAAAACGGAGTAGTCCAATTTCGAATACAGGTAGAATAGGAGTAGAGGAAAAAGCAGTGTTAAACTTCTCGAATGATTTGGGCTCTCAAAAATTTTGCCACTCGTGCCAACAAAAGAAAATGGTTTTTAAATGTGTCCGTTTCCTGGTACAGCGAAGGCCGTCTATTGATGGGTCCTTTGGAATTTTTTTCATAATTTGCTACCACTAATGACACGTTAGCTCCACTGTCCTATAATCTTCGTATCATTATACCTAATAAGTGCACTAACGTATGGTCAATCGTCCAAAAAATTAGCTAGAAGAGATTCCGTGATTTAAATATAAATCGATTTTCTGAGTTATTAGGATATTAGAAAGGCTGTATTTGATATTTATTAGTATTTTTTTTGACAAGTTGCTACTTAAGGAACACCCAAATGAATGCCATAAGTCGAATCTTGATGCTGCAATATTCGAATAAATCGCTTTACGGACGTTCCATTTAGAGTGCCAAAGAACGAGGCCACTTATCTTGATCTCTGTGTAGTTGACGAAACGTTTGAGGATGACACAAGGACACTTGTTGTTTGAGCTTGATTACATTAACCTTGGTTGAGGATTATTCGGAAAAAGTACAAGCCTCTCCGTATTTTTTTGCAGTTAATTGTGACTGGCTTGTGGATTATGATTTTGAACAGGATACGATTCAATATAAGACAATATTGTAACGGGTTATCCAATTCGAGGTTGATAAAGTAGAAATCTGTATACCGACATCTGTCAAAGATAAACGTCAAGTACGCTGTCATTTATTTAGTTGACATTCTGCCATTTAAGAATATGGAGCATTTAACAATCGACCAACGCGTTAAAATTATTAAATCTTATTATAAAAATAGTGATTCTGCCGTATCCACATTTCGCGCTTTACGAGCGGAGTATGGTCGTCATAATCGTCCTACAAAGCAAACCATATTGAATACAGTGAATAAATTTGAACAAACTGGATCTGTTACTGATATTGTAAGGTCTGTGCATCATCGAAACATTCGCAATGCTGAAAATATCGCTTCTGTAGCTGAAAGTGTGGAAGAAGATCCAAATTTGTCAATTCCTCGTCGAGCTCAACATTTAGGCCCATCTTATGGCTCATTATGGCGCATTTTGCATCTGGATTTGCATCTTCATCCTTATAAAGTCCATTTGACACAAGAGCTAAAGCCTGCTGACCATGGACAACGAAGAACATACGCAAATTGGGTGTTGGAAAAACAGGCCGTCGATGCTGATTTTTCGAACAAAATTTTCGTCAGTGATGAAGCTCATTTTTCGCTTGGTGGATACGTTAATAAGCAAAACTGTAGAATTTGGGGCTCAGAAAATCCACAATTGATTCTAGAGAAGCCATTACACCCGGAAAAAGTCACTGTTTGGTGCGCATTGTGGTCTGGTGGTGTGATAGGGCCGTATTTTTTTGAGAACAACCATGGACGAACCGTTACCGTCATTTCTGAACGCTATGGCCGCATGTTAACCGATTATTTTTTTACGAAAATCGAAGATTTTGATCTTGACGATATGTGGTTCCAGCAGGATGGAGCAACCAGTCACGTAACACGAGCAAATCGAGATCTTTTGCAAGAGAAATTTCCTGGACGTTTGATTTCGCGATTGGCTGATGTCAATTGGCCTCTAAGACCCTGTGATTTAACGCCTTTGGATTTCTTTTTGTGGGGCTACGTGAAAGATCGTGTTTACGCAAACAATCCTCAAACTCTTGACGAATTGAAAACTAATATTCGTAAGGTAATGGCCGAGATACCGCCCGAAATGTGCCGAAAAGTCATTGAAAATTACCGCAAAAGAATCAAGGCCTGTAAGAAGTCCCGTGGAGGACATTTGAATGATATCTTGTTTAACTAAAAATGGCAAGGATCAATCTGTAAAATGAAATAAAAATTACAATACATTCCGAATATTTTGTGTGTTTTTTTTAAGTTTACTTTATCAAGCTTGAATTGGATAACCCAATTCAATAATGTAAGGCACCAGCGCAGCACAATCGTTGCGGAAACTTATCAACTCTCACATCTCTGTTTGTGGTCCAATTAACTCCATGCTACTATTTTGAAGTACCCAAGCCTATATAGATGGCTATTTAGGAGCAAAAGTATTGAATAAAATTGAACTAAATTAATTTTGAGCTTACCGCCTTTTGATTTTTTCGGAATGGAGCGAATTCACAGTCACACGGTATGTTATAGGACCTAAACCGGATATTATTTTTCTTCATAATTTGTCAAACTACACATTCTAATCCAAAGTACCAAACGGTCTGGATCCAATTGGCACATATTTTGAAATTTTATTCAGAAAATTGAGAATGCTATACATGGCTGATTAGGCCCACGTTTAATGCATTGTACTGGAGGACTGGTTTGGTCTACTTAAATAAGACATAAGACACTTACCTAGATATAATAATTCCAGTAACCCAATTTACCAGAAAGCAAAAATCAATTTGTTCTAAAAAAATTGTTGTTTTTGTTAAATTTCATTCGAGATTATTGGCGTGACTTGAATAGGTAATTTAACGTGCAATTCTATACAGTGCAGAATTCAAAACACAAACTTTTCCATTTACCAAAAATTGGGGCAATGATTTTTTACTCTCGCGTATATCTTCTATGTAATATAATATGGCTTTAAACCACACAAATTATGTGAATAAACCGCTGTTGGCTTATATGGTAGAACCAATAATTGGATTCGGTTTATATACCCCAAACTTTTTGAAATATAAAATTAATAATTGATTCTGCCAGGTAAGGTTTAAATTTATTAACTTTTTTACGACTTTTAATATTCTTATTTATTTAAATGTTTGTTGTAACAATTGTGCTGAACTCAAAACTGTAAACGGAATTCTAAATTTACATAAAAGTGACTTGGCCTTGATCATAATCGCAAAGTGGCCCTGTTTTTAAAGTATGCCTTTCTGAGTATTGCATTGATTACATTTATTAACCAAGCTGTCGAACCCATTATGGGAATAACACTGCCAGATTCTGATTAAAAATTAAATTTTGTGACTAAATCATTTTTGTCTCACCTAAAATCCAAAATTAGACGCGCAAACTCGATGGTTAATACGACCAACGAATCTACAACTTTGGTTTTTCCAGTGCTATACTTTGCGGTTTACATTCTGGGGGTCACAGTACGACAAGTTACAGGCTGAGTAGCCGTCGTTGCCCAACTCCTGTACTAGGCTAATTTTTTTTATAACAAGCAATCATCTCTACCGAAAATAAATCATGTTTGGCCATTTATCTATCAATTATTTAGCGAATTCTGATAAGTTCTGTACTAGTGAAAACCTCTTAGTTTTTTGAAGGCGTTATTATTCAAAGAATTTGAGAATGAAACCTACTTTAAATCTATTTTTCCTTAAAATCGATCGAAGTCGATCCCTAAATTTTGTCAGAATCAATAGGCAGTTAAAATTATCGTCAGGTGGTTGTACCAAATAAACTGTAAAATATGAAGCTCTGATTCTGCGTACAAGACTTAAATAAAATGCATAACACTCGCTCCCGATTCCAAAACCAATCAAATTCCCTGAAATGCATTATGCCCCGCCTACTAGTTTCACACTCGAGTTAAAATATTTTTAACTTTGTTGTTGTTTAAATACATTCTGTGCGATACCGTGGTATTCATATCCTGTGTTGCCTAGAAAGATGTTTTCTGCTATACTTTAATTTCCCACTTAAAAGAAAGTAAAATTAAAATTTCGGTTTGAAAATTCGGAATAGTTTCATGAAGGTGGTATTGAACAGAGGATGCTGACCCAATGATTTTGAATGGATCCAAATAAAGCTTTTGGGTGTGTAACTTAGTTTTTTGGGTTTTCGAGAGATGACGTAATGTTTTACACTGACACCTACGGCGTTTTAAAGTAAACTGTTGAAATTCGTGACAGCGTAAACAACAAAACAGCATTTGCGGGAAGCATTACTTTTTTGCTTGTATCAAAATAAAAAAGCTGCTGAAAGTTTTCGTTTGCTTCAAGAAACTTATGGTGAACATGCACCAAACCAAGAAACTTGCGACAACTGGTTTAAACGATTCAAAAGTGGTGATTTTGATATCATTACCATTTTCTTTTGTCTTTTGAATGTGATCACAAATTGTATAAATTTTAAAAACCTTAGTCCAAAATGGAAACATGATTTTGCAATACAAGCAGAATTGTGTAAAAGGTGTTTAATACATTTCATCCACAAACAATGTGATTCAGAAACACAATGTAATACCTGTCATAATATCTGAAACACGCTTCACCAACAAGAACTACTTCAAAATTAATGGGTACTCTATCTACGCACGGTGGAACTGCTGTATTGATTAAGAGAAGACTAAAACATTAAGAACTTATGAAATATGAGAAAGATCATATCCAATCAACGAGCATCTGTTTTCAGGAATGGTCTGGAAATTGTGTGATATCAGCAGTGTACTGCCCTCCAAAGCACGCTATAAAAAATTGCAGATTATTGATTATTTTGGTGAACTGGGTAATAAATTTCTCGCGGTGGAGTGATTACAACGCCAAACATACTCAATGAGGTTCAAGACCAAACGAACTGATTGGAATCAATATAAGAGACTATACTGATGTGGCTGCAGAAAAGCTAACTGAGACACTGGAAATATCAGCTGAAATGGCTTCACCAATCATGAACAATTCTGAAAAAATTAAAAAATTATCACATAAAAACCAGTCACTACTCCAGGAAAAGCAGAAAATTCGACGGCAATGGCAAAAACAAAATCACAATTGTTGAAATGCAAATTATATCGAGCTATCAAAACCCTGAAATTTGCCCTTCCGAAACCAACATTGTACCATAGAGCAAGTGCATAGAATTATAAATGCAATCGGACAGACCTTTGAGGCAAAGCAATACTGTTCTGCTGTCTTCATGGACATAGCCCAAGCATTTGACAAAGTTTGGCACGATGGGCTAATATAAAAACTTAAAGCGCTCCTGCCGAAGAATATTCACTCAGTTAGGAAAACTATCGCCTCCAAAGGCAATACATGATCTAACAAAATGGTGCAACAACTTCCACAAGGAAGCGTTCTGGGTCCTATTTTATACTTGTTGTACTCGGCAGATTTACCTGTTACCGACAATGTAATAATATCAATATTTGCTGATGATACAGCCATCCGGGTATCACACGAAAACCCGCAATCAGCCTCAAGAGAAGTGGAAAGTCATCTAAGCAAAATTGAGGATTGGCTCAAGATCTGGCGAATAAAAAAAACGAAAAAAAAACTATTTATGTCAGATTCGCGCTGAACAAACGCTCCTGCTCACCAGTACAATTTAACGGTGTATACATTTTTCAACAAACTAAGGTCAAATACCTAGGCTTACACCTGGATAGACGGCTAACGTGGAAAGAACATATTGAAGCAAAGCGCAATCAAATAAAAATAATATTTTCCAAAATGTATTGGCTAATAGGAAGAACATCCAAGTTATGTCCAGACAATATGGTCTTATTTCCAAAAATAAATGACACACGCAATTTCACTTTAATTAAACAACACACAAAAAAAACAAAAAAAACTTATATCTCTCTCTCAACTTTCGTTCGCCTCGCCCGATCACACTTTTCGTAATGCTCTCGTCACGCATTGATCAGCTTACTCCTCAAGTCGAGCGTGCGTGAAGAAGTTTAATTTCAATAACTTATATCGCTCTGAACTTTCGGTCGCCTCGCCCGATCACAATTTTCGTAACGCTCTCGTCACGCATTCACCAGCTTACTCCCCAAGTCAAGCGTGCGTAAAGAAGTTTTACTTCAATAACTTATATCTCTCTCAACTTTCGTTCACTTCGCCCGATCACACCTTTCGTAACGCTGTCGTCACGTATTCACCTGCTTACTCCCCAAGTCAAGCGTGCGTAAAGAAGTTTTACTTCAATAACTTATATCTCTCTCAACTTTCGTTCACTTCGCCCGATCACACTTTTCATAACGCTCTCTTCAAGCATTCACCAGCTTACTCACCAAGTCAAGCGTGCGTAAAGAAGTTTTACTTTAAAAATTTAGGTTTTCATTTTCAAGCTTTAGATACTGAATTTCTTCACTTAGCTTGGCAAATAATTGCTCCATATGCTCTAGTCTCACGAAGAGATATGATAGTGAAGTTTGTGCTAAAAAAATTAATAAAAAATTACACTGTTAAATTTGTTATTTTTCCAATTGGAATTTATTTTCAAAATAAAATTATAAAATTGGACTAATTCTAAATGTTGTGTCGTTGAATTTAGAAATATCTACAGATTTTAGCTGACATTTTAGCGAAGGTAAAGCATATACCTATTACTAAGATGTAAGTAAAGTATATTTTTGAGTTTCGTTCTATTGAAAATTATATTTAGAAATTGGGCATTTTTGACGGGTTTCAAATAATATTCCAGCTAATTTTGGAGATGTCCACGGGGTTTCACCCACATTTTCAAATAGATCATCCAATCTACTGCGTCTATAGTGAATATGATAAAATTATGACGGGTTTTACTATGTTTTAATGATACTAGAAACTTCACAATTTTGATAACTATTTCAAGTTTAATAAAAAAAGAGCTAAATATATTTACAAGTGCTGGTCAAAAAACTTAAGATTTGTATACCGCCGATCGTAGAGATGTCCACAGGTTTGATTGGCATCAAATTCTAATGGGTTTTGCTATGCCTATAATCGAATTCATGTTTTTATTCGTACTGCCGATACCAGAGATGTCCACGGAATCTCGTCTACATTTTGCTACAACTTATAATACTTTCTGTCTATGGAGCGAAAATGGGTCAATTGTAATGGGTCTAACAATGCTTTTTGAATTTTGAAGTTTCGTGATTTTGACAAAAATGTTATTATTTCCTTCTACAATATTTTAGCAATTTCTCCAATTGGATTTTATATTGACATTCCTAACCAAGCGACGAACCCGTTTTAATAGATTTAAAGAAAATTTTTAAATTTTTAACAAATTTCCTTTTTTTATACTATTTCATTCGTATGGCTGCCTCGGCTGGCCTTGACGTACCCCATACGGTCGATTCAATTTTTGAGCACATTTTCGTTGATATGCGGCATTATGTCTTCAATGGCAATGCGAATATTGTTCTTGAGAGCGTCAATCGTTGCTGGTCCTCCAACATTGTCCTCCTCTTCAAGTGCCAGGAACAAAAATGGTTTATCATGGCGCGGTAGCGCTCACCATTGACAGTAACGGCGGCTCCTTGCTCATTTTCAAAGAAAAATAGCCCAATGATGCCACCGGACCAAAATCCACACCAAACAGTCACTTGTTGAGGATGCATCGGCTTCTCTACGATCACGTGCGGGTTCTCCGTGCCCCAAATGCGACAATTTTGCTTGTTTACATAGCCGCTAAGATGGAAATGCGCTTCATCCGAAAAGATGATTTTTTTGCCAAAATCAGCATCTTCTTCAGGTCGATCGCAAATCCACTTAGCGAACCGAAAACGCAATGGGTGGTCCCTTTGCTTCAATTCCAAGGTCTTTATGCAGAATTCGTCGCAATGTTGTGCGTGAAATGTTAAATTCTTGAGCACGATGACGAGTTGACGTTCCCAGCGACTCACGCACATTCTTGGCTACAGCATCAACATATTCAGGTGTACGCTTGGTTGGCTGCTTGGTTCGTGTTGGTTTATTAATTAGCAAGCCTGTTTCTTTAATTTTATTCACAAAATAACGAATATATGGAGCTCCCGGCGTTCGGTTCTTCCGAAAACCGCACGCAATTTTCGCACACATTCTGCAACATTACCATGGTTTTCAAAGTAATGTTTCAATATTTGCCAGCGTTATTCAAGCGAATACACAACCATTTTCGTTCAGATCAGAAGTGACGTAACCCTTACCATACTCAAAATAATCGCTAGTTCAAAAAAAAAGTTAGATTACCCACCCTGTATATATTTAATTTATTGATGTAAATTAATGGTTCCCAGGCAGCAGAAGTATCGAGACCGATCTCTTCTGATTTCAATACGGTATCGAGACGGAATCAATTTGTATCGTATCTTGTCGTGTGTTTCATTTTCGAGAACGGATCTCCAAAATACTAGTAACCTTCAGATCTTTCCAAGAGAGCAACTTGACCTTTGGATTGGACCGCAAAGAAGGGGAAATAGAAACCAAATGTACAAAATATCAGGTTTATTTCTACGATCGGCGGTATAAAAAAAGGAAATATGTTAAAAATTTAAACATTTTATTTACCAAAACAAGTTTCATCATAAGCGAGCAATGTATACTGCAAATCTATTAAAACGGGTTCGTCGCTTGGTTAGGAATGTCAATTTAAAATCCAATTGGAGAAATTGCTAAAATATTGTAGAAGGAAATAATAATATTTTTGGCAAAACCACGAAACTTCAAAATTCAAAAAATCATTGTTAGACCCATTACAATTTCCCCATTTTCGCTCCATAGACAGAAAGTATTGTAAGTTGTAGCAAAATGTAGATTAGATTCCGTGGACATCTCTGGTATCGGCAGTACGAATAAAAACATGAATTCTATTATAGGCATAGCAAAACCCGTTAGAATCTGATGCCAATCACTATAACGGTAGAATATTGTGTAATCTATTCGAAAATGTGGGTGAGAACCTGTGGACATCTCTACGATCGGCGGTATAAAAATCTTAAGTTTTTTGACCAGGACTTGTAAATATATTTAGCTCTTTCTTTATTAAACTTGAAATAGTTATCAAAATTGTGAAGTTTCTAGTATCATTAAAACATAGTAAAACCCATCATAATTTTATCATATTCACTATAGACGCAGTTGATTGGATGATCTATTTGAAAATGTTAGTGCAACCCCGTGGACATCTCCAAAATTAGCTGGAATATTATTTGAAACCCGTCAAAAATGCTCAATTTTTAAATATAATTTTCAATAGAACGAAACTCAAAAATATACTTTACTTACATCTTAGTAATAGGTATATGCTTTACCTTCGCTAAAATGTCAGCTAAAGACTGTAGATATTTCTAGATTCAACGACACAACATTTAGAATTAGTCCAATTTTATAATTTTATTTTGAAAATAAATTCCAATTGGAAAAATAACAAATTTAACAGTGTAATTTTTTATTATTTTTTTTTAGCACAAACTTCACTATCATCAAGAGATCCATGTTATTCTTTTCTAGGCCAATAGTTGTTTCCGGCGTCATCACTTATTTCGTGTAGTGTTTCCAGGGCCAGTTGCCACAGAGAGTGGTTTTACCAATGTTGATATTGGTGTACCACCTGGGGTATTATTTCCTTTTGTTAATACCATAGTTTTGATTGACAAATGAGCTATTCTGTTTGATTACCACGAATAGATTGGATACCACAACCGTTCGTTCTACAGAACATTGCCCAGAGTACGCCCGTATCGATTTATGAATACTTCGTGGAGGCTGTCAATCCCGTACTTCATTTTAGCTCACCAGGTTGTGCGAGGTCGACATATAAAATTGGCAATAAGTCAAGAAATCCATGATAGTGAAGTATTTCCTAAACTTTCCTAAAAATTAAAATCCGCCATTTTTGTTTCAATGTATGCGTAAAACTACGTATAAACGAGTAAATTATAAATTATGAAAAAATGCAAATAAGTACGGTGACTATAATAAAACTTGTTAAGATTATTTTTCCGAACAATTTTCCCAATTCTAGAAACACCGCTACCAAATACTAAGCACACTTTTGAGTTGTTCTGGATCAAAACTAACAGATAAACACCATTCCATTGAAAAATCTAGAGGCCCCGGGTGGTTTAGGAAATTAAATTTGTAAAGAGGTCAATTTGCATATCGTATGGTTTTTCCGAGCAATTTTCCCAATTCCAGAAACACCGCTACCAAATACTAAGCACACTTTTGAGTTGTTCTGAATCAAAACTAACAGATAAACACCATTCCATTGAAAAATCTAGGGGCCCCGGGTGTTTTAGGAAATAAAACTTGTTAAGAAGTCAATTAGCATATCGTATGGTTTTTCCGAACAATTTTCCCAATTCTAGAAACACCGCTACCAAATACTAAGCACACTTTTGAGTAGTTCTGGATCAAAACTAAGAGATAAACACCATTCCATAGAAAAATCTAGGGGCCCCGGGTGGTTTAGGAAATTAAATTTGTAAAGAGGTCAATTTGCATATCGTATGGTTTTTCCGAGCAATTTTCCCAATTCCAGAAACACCGCTACCAAATACTAAGCACACTTTTGAGTAGTTCTGGATCAAAACTAAGAGATAAACACCATTCCATTGAAAAATCTAGGGGCCCCGGGTGTTTTAGGAAATAAAACTTGTTAAGAAGTCAATTAGCATATCGTATGGTTTTTCCGAACAATTTTCCCAATTCCATAAACACCGCTACCAAATACTAATCACACTTTTGAGTAGTTCTGGATCAAAACTAAGAGATAAACACCATTCCATAGAAAAATCTAGGGGCCCCGGGTGGTTTAGGAAATTAAATTTGTAAAGAGGTCAATTTGCATATCGTATGGTTTTTCCGAGTAATTTTCCCAATTCCATAAACACCGCTACCAAATACTAAGCACACTTTTGAGTTGTTCTGGATCAAAACTAAGAGATAAACACCATTCCATAGAAAAATCTAGGGGCCCCGGGTGGTTTAGGAAATTAAATTTGTAAAGAGGTCAATTTGCATATCGTATGGTTTTTCCGAGCAATTTTCCCAATTCCATAAACACCGCTACCAAATACTAAGCACACTTGAGTTGTTCTGGATCAAAACTAAGAGATAAACACCATTCCATAGAAAAATCTAGGGGCCCCGGGTGGTTTAGGAAATTAAATTTGTAAAGAGGTCAATTTGCATATCGTATGGTTTTTCCGAGCAATTTTCCCAATTCCAGAAACACCGCTACCAAATACTAAGCACATTTTTGAGTTGTTCTGAATCAAAACTAACAGATAAACACCATTCCATTGAAAAATTTAGGGGCCCCGGGTGTTTTAGGAAATAAAACTTGTTAAGAAGTCAATTAGCATATCGTATGGTTTTTCCGAACAATTTTCCCAATTCTAGAAACACCGCTACCAAATACTAAGCACACTTTTGAGTAGTTCTGGATCAAAACTAAGAGATAAACACCATTCCATAGAAAAATCTAGGGGCCCCGGGTGGTTTAGGAAATTAAATTTGTAAAGAGGTCAATTTGCATATCGTATGGTTTTTCCGAGCAATTTTCCCAATTCCAGAAACACCGCTACCAAATACTAAGCACATTTTTGAGTTGTTCTGAATCAAAACTAACAGATAAACACCATTCCATTGAAAAATCTAGGGGCCCCGGGTGTTTTAGGAAATAAAACTTGTTAAGAAGTCAATTAGCATATCGTATGGTTTTTCCGAACAATTTTCCCAATTCTAGAAACACCGCTACCAAATACTAAGCACACTTTTGAGTTGTTCTGGATCAAAACTAAGAGATAAACACCATTCCATAGAAAAATCTAGGGGCCCCGGGTGGTTTAGGAAATTAAATTTGTAAAGAGGTCAATTTGCATATCGTATGGTTTTTCCGAACAATTTTCCCAATTCTAGAAACACCGCTACCAAATACTAAGCACACTTTTAAGTAGTTCTGGATCAAAACTAAGAGATAAACACCGTTCCATGGAAAAATCTAGGGGCCCCGGGTGGTTTAGGAAATTAAATTTGTAAAGAGGTCAATTTGCATATCGTATGGTTTTTCCGAGCAATTTTCCCAATTCCATAAACACCGCTACCAAATACTAAGCACACTTTTGAGTTGTTCTGGATCAAAACTAAGAGATAAACACCATTCCATAGAAAAATCTAGGGGCCCCGGGTGGTTTAGGAAATTAAATTTGTAAAGAGGTCAATTTGCATATCGTATGGTTTTTCCGAGCAATTTTCCCAATTCCAGAAACACCGCTACCAAATACTAAGCACATTTTTGAGTTGTTCTGGATCAAAACTAAGAGATAAACACCATTCCATAGAAAAATCTAGGGGCCCCGGGTGGTTTAGGAAATTAAATTTGTAAAGAGGTCAATTTGCATATCGTATGGTTTTTCCGAGCAATTTTCCCAATTCCAGAAACACCGCTACCAAATACTAAGCACATTTTTGAGTTGTTCTGAATCAAAACTAACAGATAAACACCATTCCATTGAAAAATCTAGGGGCCCCGGGTGTTTTAGGAAATAAAACTTGTTAAGAAGTCAATTAGCATATCGTATGGTTTTTCCGAACAATTTTCCCAATTCTAGAAACACCGCTACCAAATACTAAGCACACTTTTGAGTTGTTCTGGATCAAAACTAAGAGATAAACACCATTCCATAGAAAAATCTAGGGGCCCCGGGTGGTTTAGGAAATTAAATTTGTAAAGAGGTCAATTTGCATATCGTATGGTTTTTCCGAGCAATTTTCCCAATTCAATAAACACCGCTACCAAATACTAAGCACACTTTTGAGTTGTTCTGGATCAAAACTAAGAGATAAACACCATTCCATAGAAAAATCTAGGGGCCCCGGGTGGTTTAGGAAATTAAATTTGTAAAGAGGTCAATTTGCATATCGTATGGTTTTTCCGAGCAATTTTCCCAATTCCAGAAACACCGCTACCAAATACTAAGCACACTTTTGAGTTGTTCTGAATCAAAACTAACAGATAAACACCATTCCATTGAAAAATCTAGGGGCCCCGGGTGTTTTAGGAAATAAAACTTGTTAAGAAGTCAATTAGCATATCGTATGGTTTTTCCGAACAATTTTCCCAATTCTAGAAACACCGCTACCAAATACTAAGCACACTTTTGAGTTGTTCTGGATCAAAACTAACAGATAAACACCATTCCATTGAAAAATCTAGAGGCCCCGGGTGGTTTAGGAAAATAAATTTGTAAAGAGGTCAATTTGCATATCGTATGGTTTTTCCGAGCAATTTTCCCAATTCCAGAAACACCGCTACCAAATACTAAGCACACTTTTGAGTTGTTCTGAATCAAAACTAACAGATAAACACCATTCCATTGAAAAATCTAGGGGCCCCGAGTGTTTTAGTAAATAAAACTTGTTAAGAAGTCAATTAGCATATCGTATGGTTTTTCCGAACAATTTTCCCAATTCTAGAAACACCGCTACCAAATACTAAGCACACTTTTGAGTAGTTCTGGATCAAAACTAAGAGATAAACACCATTCCATAGAAAAATCTAGGGGCCCCGGGTGGTTTAGGAAATTAAATTTGTAAAGAGGTCAATTTGCATATCGTATGGTTTTTCCGAGCAATTTTCCCAATTCCAGAAACACCGCTACCAAATACTAAGCACATTTTTGAGTTGTTCTGAATCAAAACTAACAGATAAACACCATTCCATTGAAAAATCTAGGGGCCCCGGGTGTTTTAGGAAATAAAACTTGTTAAGAAGTCAATTAGCATATCGTATGGTTTTTCCGAACAATTTTCCCAATTCTAGAAACACCGCTACCAAATACTAAGCACACTTTTGAGTAGTTCTGGATCAAAACTAAGAGATAAACACCATTCCATAGAAAAATCTAGGGGCCCCGGGTGGTTTAGGAAATTAAATTTGTAAAGAGGTCAATTTGCATATCGTATGGTTTTTCCGAGCAATTTTCCCAATTCCAGAAACACCGCTACCAAATACTAAGCACACTATTGAGTTGTTCTGGATCAAAACTAAGAGATAAACACCATTCCATAGAAAAATCTAGGGGCCCCGGGTGGTTTAGGAAATTAAATTTGTAAAGAGGTCAATTTGCATATCGTATGGTTTTTCCGAGCAATTTTCCCAATTCCAGAAACACCGCTACCAAATACTAAGCACATTTTTGAGTTGTTCTGAATCAAAACTAACAGATAAACACCGTTCCATTGAAAAATCTAGGGGCCCCGGGTGTTTTAGGAAATAAAACTTGTTAAGAAGTCAATTAGCATATCGTATGGTTTTTCCGAACAATTTTCCCAATTCTAGAAACACCGCTACCAAATACTAATCACACTTTTGAGTAGTTCTGGATCAAAACTAAGAGATAAACACCATTCCATAGAAAAATCTAGGGGCCCCGGGTGGTTTAGGAAATTAAATTTGTAAAGAGGTCAATTTGCATATCGTATGGTTTTTCCGAGCAATTTTCCCAATTCCAGAAACACCGCTACCAAATACTAAGCACACTTTTGAGTTGTTCTGAATCAAAACTAACAGATAAACACCATTCCATTGAAAAATCTAGGGGCCCCGGGTGTTTTAGGAAATAAAACTTGTTAAGAAGTCAATTAGCATATCGTATGGTTTTTCCGAACAATTTTCCCAATTCTAGAAACACCGCTACCAAATACTAAGCACACTTTTGAGTAGTTCTGGATCAAAACTAAGAGATAAACACCATTCCATAGAAAAATCTAGGGGCCCCGGGTGGTTTAGGAAATTAAATTTGTAAAGAGGTCAATTTGCATATCGTATGGTTTTTCCGAGCAATTTTCCCAATTCCAGAAACACCGCTACCAAATACTAAGCACACTTTTGAGTTGTTCTGAATCAAAACTAACAGATAAACACCATTCCATTGAAAAATCTAGGGGCCCCGGGTGTTTTAGGAAATAAAACTTGTTAAGAAGTCAATTAGCATATCGTATGGTTTTTCCGAACAATTTTCCCAATTCTAGAAACACCGCTACCAAATACTAAGCACACTTTTGAGTAGTTCTGGATCAAAACTAAGAGATAAACACCATTCCATAGAAAAATCTAGGGGCCCCGGGTGGTTTAGGAAATTAAATTTGTAAAGAGGTCAATTTGCATATCGTATGGTTTTTCCGAGCAATTTTCCCAATTCCAGAAACACCGCTACCAAATACTAAGCACACTTTTGAGTTGTTCTGAATCAAAACTAACAGATAAACACCATTCCATTGAAAAATCTAGGGGCCCCGGGTGTTTTAGGAAATAAAACTTGTTAAGAAGTCAATTAGCATATCGTATGGTTTTTCCGAACAATTTTCCCAATTCTAGAAACACCGCTACCAAATACTAAGCACACTTTTGAGTAGTTCTGGATCAAAACTAAGAGATAAACACCATTCCATAGAAAAATCTAGGGGCCCCGGGTGGTTTAGGAAATTAAATTTGTAAAGAGGTCAATTTGCATATCGTATGGTTTTTCCGAGCAATTTTCCCAATTCCAGAAACACCGCTACCAAATACTAAGCACACTTTTGAGTTGTTCTGAATCAAAACTAACAGATAAACACCATTCCATTGAAAAATCTAGGGGCCCCGGGTGTTTTAGGAAATAAAACTTGTTAAGAAGTCAATTAGCATATCGTATGGTTTTTCCGAACAATTTTCCCAATTCTAGAAACACCGCTACCAAATACTAAGCACACTTTTGAGTAGTTCTGGATCAAAACTAAGAGATAAACACCATTCCATAGAAAAATCTAGGGGCCCCGGGTGGTTTAGGAAATTAAATTTGTAAAGAGGTCAATTTGCATATCGTATGGTTTTTCCGAGCAATTTTCCCAATTCCAGAAACACCGCTACCAAATACTAAGCACATTTTTGAGTTGTTCTGAATCAAAACTAACAGATAAACACCATTCCATTGAAAAATCTAGGGGCCCCGGGTGTTTTAGGAAATAAAACTTGTTAAGAAGTCAATTAGCATATCGTATGGTTTTTCCGAACAATTTTCCCAATTCTAGAAACACCGCTACCAAATACTAAGCACACTTTTGAGTAGTTCTGGATCAAAACTAAGAGATAAACACCATTCCATAGAAAAATCTAGGGGCCCCGGGTGGTTTAGGAAATTAAATTTGTAAAGAGGTCAATTTGCATATCGTATGGTTTTTCCGAGCAATTTTCCCAATTCCAGAAACACCGCTACCAAATACTAAGCACATTTTTGAGTTGTTCTGAATCAAAACTAACAGATAAACACCATTCCATTGAAAAATCTAGGGGCCCCGGGTGTTTTAGGAAATAAAACTTGTTAAGAAGTCAATTAGCATATCGTATGGTTTTTCCGAACAATTTTCCCAATTCTAGAAACACCGCTACCAAATACTAAGCACACTTTTGAGTTGTTCTGGATCAAAACTAAGAGATAAACACCATTCCATAGAAAAATCTAGGGGCCCCGGGTGGTTTAGGAAATTAAATTTGTAAAGAGGTCAATTTGCATATCGTATGGTTTTTCCGAACAATTTTCCCAATTCTAGAAACACCGCTACCAAATACTAAGCACACTTTTAAGTAGTTCTGGATCAAAACTAAGAGATAAACACCGTTCCATGGAAAAATCTAGGGGCCCCGGGTGGTTTAGGAAATTAAATTTGTAAAGAGGTCAATTTGCATATCGTATGGTTTTTCCGAGCAATTTTCCCAATTCCATAAACACCGCTACCAAATACTAAGCACACTTTTGAGTTGTTCTGGATCAAAACTAAGAGATAAACACCATTCCATAGAAAAATCTAGGGGCCCCGGGTGGTTTAGGAAATTAAATTTGTAAAGAGGTCAATTTGCATATCGTATGGTTTTTCCGAGCAATTTTCCCAATTCCAGAAACACCGCTACCAAATACTAAGCACATTTTTGAGTTGTTCTGGATCAAAACTAAGAGATAAACACCATTCCATAGAAAAATCTAGGGGCCCCGGGTGGTTTAGGAAATTAAATTTGTAAAGAGGTCAATTTGCATATCGTATGGTTTTTCCGAGCAATTTTCCCAATTCCAGAAACACCGCTACCAAATACTAAGCACATTTTTGAGTTGTTCTGAATCAAAACTAACAGATAAACACCATTCCATTGAAAAATCTAGGGGCCCCGGGTGTTTTAGGAAATAAAACTTGTTAAGAAGTCAATTAGCATATCGTATGGTTTTTCCGAACAATTTTCCCAATTCTAGAAACACCGCTACCAAATACTAAGCACACTTTTGAGTTGTTCTGGATCAAAACTAAGAGATAAACACCATTCCATCGAAAAATCTAGGGGCCCCGGGTGGTTTAGGAAATTAAATTTGCAAAGAGGTCAATTTGCATATCGTATGGTTGAACACAGAGGTCGTGAGGTCGAGAGGTTGAAACACCCGGGGCCCCTAGATTTTTCCATGGAATGGTGTTTATCTGTTAGTTTTGATTCAGAACAACTCAAAAGTGTGCTTAGTATTTGGTAGCGGTGTTTCTGGAATTGGGAAAATTGCTCGGAAAAACCATACGATATGCAAATTGACCTCTTTACAAATTTAATTTCCTAAACCACCCGGGGCCTCTAGATTTTTCAATGGAATGGTGTTTATCTGTTAGTTTTGATTCAGAACAACTCAAAAGTGTGCTTAGTATTTGGTAGCGGTGTTTCTAGAATTGGGAAAATTGTTCGGAAAAACCATACGATATGCTAATTGACTTCTTAACAAGTTTTATTTCCTAAAACACCCGGGGCCCCTAGATTTTTCAATGGAATGGTGTTTATCTGTTGGTTTTGATTCAGAACAACTCAAAAGTGTGCTTAGTATTTGGTAGCGGTGTTTCTGGAATTGGGAAAATTGCTCGGAAAAACCATACGATATGCAAATTGACCTCTTTACAAATTTAATTTCCTAAACCACCCGGGGCCCCTAGATTTTTCTATGGAATGTTGTTTATCTCTTAGTTTTGATCCAGAACTACTCAAAAGTGTGCTTAGTATTTGGTAGCGGTGTTTCTAGAATTGGGAAAATTGTTCGGAAAAACCATACGATATGCTAATTGACTTCTTAACAAGTTTTATTTCCTAAAACACCCGGGGCCCCTAGATTTTTCAATGGAATGGTGTTTATCTGTTAGTTTTGATTCAGAACAACTCAAAAATGTGCTTAGTATTTGGTAGCGGTGTTTCTGGAATTGGGAAAATTGCTCGGAAAAACCATACGATATGCAAATTGACCTCTTTACAAATTTAATTTCCTAAACCACCCGGGGCCCCTAGATTTTTCTATGGAATGGTGTTTATCTCTTAGTTTTGATCCAGAACAACTCAAAAGTGTGCTTAGTATTTGGTAGCGGTGTTTATGGAATTGGGAAAATTACTCGGAAAAACCATACGATATGCAAATTGACCTCTTTACAAATTTAATTTCCTAAACCACCCGGGGCCCCTAGATTTTTCTATGGAATGGTGTTTATCTGTTAGTTTTGATTCAGAACAACTCAAAAGTGTGCTTAGTATTTGGTAGCGGTGTTTCTGGAATTGGGAAAATTGCTCGGAAAAACCATACGATATGCTAATTGACTTCTTAACAAGTTTTATTTCCTAAAACACCCGGGGCCCCTAGATTTTTCAATGGAATGGTGTTTATCTCTTAGTTTTGATCCAGAACTACTCAAAAGTGTGCTTAGTATTTGGTAGCGGTGTTTCTAGAATTGGGAAAATTGTTCGGAGAAACCATACGATATGCTAATTGACCTCTTAACGAGTTTTATTTCCTAAAACACCCGGGGCCCCTAGATTTTTCAATGGAATGGTGTTTATCTGTTAGTTTTGATTCAGAACAACTCAAAAGTGTGCTTAGTATTTGGTAGCGGTGTTTCTGGAATTGGGAAAATTGCTCGGAAAAACCATACGATATGCAAATTGACCTCTTTACAAATTTAATTTCCTAAACCACCCGGGGCCCCTAGATTTTTCTATGGAATGGTGTTTATCTCTTAGTTTTGATCCAGAACTACTCAAAAGTGTGCTTAGTATTTGGTAGCGGTGTTTCTAGAATTGGGAAAATTGTTCGGAAAAACCATACGATATGCTAATTGACTTCTTAACAAGTTTTATTTCCTAAAACACCCGGGGCCCCTAGATTTTTCAATGGAATGGTGTTTATCTGTTAGTTTTGATTCAGAACAACTCAAAAATGTGCTTAGTATTTGGTAGCGGTGTTTCTGGAATTGGGAAAATTGCTCGGAAAAACCATACGATATGCAAATTGACCTCTTTACAAATTTAATTTCCTAAACCACCCGGGGCCTCTAGATTTTTCAATGGAATGGTGTTTATCTGTTAGTTTTGATTCAGAACAACTCAAAAGTGTGCTTAGTATTTGGTAGCGGTGTTTCTGGAATTGGGAAAATTTCTCGGAAAAACCATACGATATGCAAATTGACCTCTTTACAAATTTAATTTCCTAAACCACCCGGGGCCCCTAGATTTTTCAATGGAATGGTGTTTATCTGTTAGTTTTGATTCAGAACAACTCAAAAGTGTGCTTAGTATTTGGTAGCGGTGTTTCTAGAATTGGGAAAATTGTTCGGAAAAACCATACGATATGCTAATTGACTTCTTAACAAGTTTTATTTCCTAAAACACCCGGGGCCCCTAGATTTTTCAATGGAATGGTGTTTATCTGTTGGTTTTGATTCAGAACAACTCAAAAGTGTGCTTAGTATTTGGTAGCGGTGTTTCTGGAATTGGGAAAATTGCTCGGAAAAACCATACGATATGCAAATTGACCTCTTTACAAATTTAATTTCCTAAACCACCCGGGGCCCCTAGATTTTTCTATGGAATGGTGTTTATCTCTTAGTTTTGATCCAGAACTACTCAAAAGTGTGCTTAGTATTTGGTAGCGGTGTTTATGGAATTGGGAAAATTACTCGGAAAAACCATACGATATGCAAATTGACCTCTTTACAAATTTAATTTCCTAAACCACCTGGGGCCCCTAGATTTTTCTATGGAATGGTGTTTATCTCTTAGTTTTGATCCAGAACTACTCAAAAGTGTGCTTAGTATTTGGTAGCGGTGTTTCTAGAATTGGGAAAATTGTTCGGAAAAACCATACGATATGCTAATTGACTTCTTAACAAGTTTTATTTCCTAAAACACCCGGGGCCCCTAGATTTTTCAATGGAATGGTGTTTATCTGTTAGTTTTGATTCAGAACAACTCAAAAATGTGCTTAGTATTTGGTAGCGGTGTTTCTGGAATTGGGAAAATTGCTCGGAAAAACCATACGATATGCAAATTGACCTCTTTACAAATTTAATTTCCTAAACCACCCGGGGCCCCTAGATTTTTCTATGGAATGGTGTTTATCTCTTAGTTTTGATCCAGAACAACTCAAAAGTGTGCTTAGTATTTGGTAGCGGTGTTTATGGAATTGGGAAAATTACTCGGAAAAACCATACGATATGCAAATTGACCTCTTTACAAATTTAATTTCCTAAACCACCCGGGGCCTCTAGATTTTTCAATGGAATGGTGTTTATCTGTTAGTTTTGATTCAGAACAACTCAAAAGTGTGCTTAGTATTTGGTAGCGGTGTTTCTAGAATTGGGAAAATTGTTCGGAAAAACCATACGATATGCTAATTGACTTCTTAACAAGTTTTATTTCCTAAAACACCCGGGGCCCCTAGATTTTTCAATGGAATGGTGTTTATCTGTTGGTTTTGATTCAGAACAACTCAAAAGTGTGCTTAGTATTTGGTAGCGGTGTTTCTGGAATTGGGAAAATTGCTCGGAAAAACCATACGATATGCAAATTGACCTCTTTACAAATTTAATTTCCTAAACCACCCGGGGCCCCTAGATTTTTCTATGGAATGGTGTTTATCTCTTAGTTTTGATCCAGAACTACTCAAAAGTGTGCTTAGTATTTGGTAGCGGTGTTTATGGAATTGGGAAAATTACTCGGAAAAACCATACGATATGCAAATTGACCTCTTTACAAATTTAATTTCCTAAACCACCCGGGGCCCCTAGATTTTTCTATGGAATGGTGTTTATCTGTTAGTTTTGATTCAGAACAACTCAAAAGTGTGCTTAGTATTTGGTAGCGGTGTTTCTGGAATTGGGAAAATTGCTCGGAAAAACCATACGATATGCAAATTGACCTCTTTACAAATTTAATTTCCTAAACCACCTGGGGCCCCTAGATTTTTCTATGGAATGGTGTTTATCTCTTAGTTTTGATCCAGAACTACTCAAAAGTGTGCTTAGTATTTGGTAGCGGTGTTTCTAGAATTGGGAAAATTGTTCGGAAAAACCATACGATATGCTAATTGACTTCTTAACAAGTTTTATTTCCTAAAACACCCGGGGCCCCTAGATTTTTCAATGGAATGGTGTTTATCTGTTAGTTTTGATTCAGAACAACTCAAAAATGTGCTTAGTATTTGGTAGCGGTGTTTCTGGAATTGGGAAAATTGCTCGGAAAAACCATACGATATGCAAATTGACCTCTTTACAAATTTAATTTCCTAAACCACCCGGGGCCCCTAGATTTTTCTATGGAATGGTGTTTATCTCTTAGTTTTGATCCAGAACAACTCAAAAGTGTGCTTAGTATTTGGTAGCGGTGTTTATGGAATTGGGAAAATTACTCGGAAAAACCATACGATATGCAAATTGACCTCTTTACAAATTTAATTTCCTAAACCACCCGGGGCCTCTAGATTTTTCAATGGAATGGTGTTTATCTGTTAGTTTTGATTCAGAACAACTCAAAAGTGTGCTTAGTATTTGGTAGCGGTGTTTCTAGAATTGGGAAAATTGTTCGGAAAAACCATACGATATGCTAATTGACTTCTTAACAAGTTTTATTTCCTAAAACACCCGGGGCCCCTAGATTTTTCAATGGAACGGTGTTTATCTGTTAGTTTTGATTCAGAACAACTCAAAAGTGTGCTTAGTATTTGGTAGCGGTGTTTCTGGAATTGGGAAAATTGCTCGGAAAAACCATACGATATGCAAATTGACCTCTTTACAAATTTAATTTCCTAAACCACCCGGGGCCCCTAGATTTTTCTATGGAATGGTGTTTATCTCTTAGTTTTGATCCAGAACTACTCAAAAGTGTGCTTAGTATTTGGTAGCGGTGTTTCTAGAATTGGGAAAATTGTTCGGAAAAACCATACGATATGCTAATTGACTTCTTAACAAGTTTTATTTCCTAAAACACCCGGGGCCCCTAGATTTTTCAATGGAACGGTGTTTATCTGTTAGTTTTGATTCAGAACAACTCAAAAGTGTGCTTAGTATTTGGTAGCGGTGTTTCTGGAATTGGGAAAATTGCTCGGAAAAACCATACGATATGCAAATTGACCTCTTTACAAATTTAATTTCCTAAACCACCCGGGGCTTCTAGATTTTTCAATGGAATGGTGTTTATCTGTTAGTTTTGATTCAGAACAACTCAAAAGTGTGCTTAGTATTTGGTAGCGGTGTTTCTGGAATTGGGAAAATTGCTCGGAAAAACCATACGATATGCAAATTGACCTCTTTACAAATTTAATTTCCTAAACCACCCGGGGCCCCTAGATTTTTCTATGGAATGGTGTTTATCTCTTAGTTTTGATCCAGAACAACTCAAAAGTGTGCTTAGTATTTGGTAGCGGTGTTTCTGGAATTGGGAAAATTGCTCGGAAAAACCATACGATATGCAAATTGACCTCTTTACAAATTTAATTTCCTAAACCACCCGGGGCCCCTAGATTTTTCTATGGAATGGTGTTTATCTCTTAGTTTTGATCCAGAACTACTCAAAAGTGTGCTTAGTATTTGGTAGCGGTGTTTATGGAATTGGGAAAATTGCTCGGAAAAACCATACGATATGCTAATTGACTTCTTAACAAATTTAATTTCCTAAACCACCCGGGGCCCCTAGATTTTTCCATGGAATGGTGTTTATCTCTTAGTTTTGATCCAGAACAACTCAAAAGTGTGCTTAGTATTTGGTAGCGGTGTTTATGGAATTGGGAAAATTGCTCGGAAAAACCATACGATATGCAAATTGACCTCTTTACAAATTTAATTTCCTAAACCACCCGGGGCCCCTAGATTTTTCTATGGAATGGTGTTTATCTCTTAGTTTTGATCCAGAACTACTCAAAAGTGTGCTTAGTATTTGGTAGCGGTGTTTCTAGAATTGGGAAAATTGTTCGGAAAAACCATACGATATGCTAATTGACTTCTTAACAAGTTTTATTTCCTAAAACACCCGGGACCCCTAGATTTCTCGATGGAATGGTGTTTATCTGTTAGTTTTGATTCAGAACAACTCAATAGTGCGCTTAGTATTTGGTAGCGGTGTTTCTGGAATTGGGAAAATTGCTCAGAAAAACCGTACGATATGCAAATTGACCTTTTACAAGTACTTAGTCACCGTACTTATTTGCATTTTTTCTTAATTTATAATTTACTCGTTTATACGAAGTTTTACGCATACATTGAAACAAAAATGGCGGATTTTAATATTTAGGAAAGTTTAGGAAATACTTCACTATCATGACCAAACACGTGAAGTTTTTCCTAAATAATCCTAATTCTGTTTTTAGGATAGTTTAGGAAATAGTTCCCACGAATAGAAATCCTACATTGACGGTTAACATTCCGAACCTTGACATCCTATTACAACTCTAATAGATTTATTTAAAAATTAAGATGTCTCTCTCGCTCTATATATGTAGCCGTTGACATAAACGGGAATAGCAAAAAATAAATTTATAATCTTCTTAGGATTATATCTATCTATGCATCTTCCCTTAAATAACGACAAAAGGAAATCTAAATTTATAGTTCATTGTGAATATTTTCATTCGACTTTTTCCACTGTGGTTTTATTGTTTTCCTCGTAAACGATTGTCATCTCGAAAGATTTATGTGGCATGTGTACATACAAATTGTAAATATCTAGTATATATTGTTAAAGATGTAAAGCAAATACTTGTGCACATCGCCATTGTTGTGAAATGAATTGTACGAGCATAATAATACCACACCGCTTTCAAATATTAGATTGCCATTCAAAAATATTTGTTAGAACTTCCGATAAAATCCGTGGAATGCGATTTAAACTCGCTTATCAAATTATACGGTTAGATTTCATAAGAAGTGAGTAATCTAGTTTCATTTACCTGATCTCAAGAATGCATATCACGTTAATATTTGGTTTGAACAGAAGCATAATGTTTTGTAAATATTTCTTAAGGACTCTTTTGTAATGCAAATTCAATAAACTAAATCTGGTTTGGTATGTGCATAGCAGTGGTAAAGAGCTCTCGTTAGGATGCTCACCCCAACAATTATACAAACATAATTTTGTAATACAATTTATATTTTCTACATGAAATAATATTGCATTAAGAAAGTTTTCCTATTTCGACTACAGCAAGATATTCGTATGTGATGTCAGATGAAGGATGATATTTCTACTTGTGATAAGAGAATTTTATGGTTAATATTAAATTTGATTAAAAGGCAAATAGAATTTATTTATAATTAAATCAATTAAAAATATTTTCTATACCCAAAAATGAAAAATACTGTATTCCTTTTTGGTTTTCTACTCAATGTTATGTAATTGAATTGGAAAAGAAGATATTTATATCGTAAGAGTTATGTCCGACGATGGTCAGATATTTTTTATTTACTTGGTAGGACATAATAAAATTTATATTTTCTTCATGCATACCAACGTAGTTAAAATCAAAAATTTAATTAGGAAAGTTTCGTAATTATTTAAAAAAAAAATGAGACTAGGCAAAACATCAGTCTAGGTTATTGCTCGCATCGAATTATTTCGGCCGGCTTTTTCGCCTGGCTCTACGCACCGTATAAATAGTACGATCTCAAGAGCGAGGAGCGCCCAGAAAATAATATGGGTCATCACGTAGTGGCGGACGTGGTGCTTATCTATGGATATTGCCCCATCGAGTTGTTGCGCTCTTATGTCCTGCACCAGTTGTGTGGTATCGGGTGTCGTGAAGGTGAAGTTTAGTGGATGTCCAAGCCTCAAACGGTGTTTACTATCAACAAGCGGCGTGAGTACTGAGATGTTTAACGCAAGAATATAGGACCCGTTTCTCTCGCTGCCTTTAGTGCTGACTGCATGGAGGTGCACAGCATTGCTCCTAAGAATACAACCTGGCTTTAGTTTTATGAAGCCATAATGCTCTAATGCGATGGTTTGTATTCTGGATTTGCAAATTATGTCCACTGTGATCCTTTGCTTGACTCCGAAAATCCATTGATTTGCAGCTTGTAGTTTGATGAAGTAGCTTTCAGCATTCATTACCTCGGTGCTGCAGCTTGGATGGGGGACAGTACCTTGAGAAACATGGATATCTCACATTGATTTTGCTCGCTTTGTTGAGTATACAACGTCGCTATGTCACATATCAACAAACCGTCAGGTAATTCTTTGCACTTGGCTAGTTCCTGAACCGTGATGGGTGCAAAGCGCTCTCGGCACGGATCGACGAGTATGTACTGTGTGGTGGGCTTTATTTTTATTTGTGAATCGTGGCGGAAAATTGGGACAGAGATGGTCTCGTAGAGCTGGTAGTCCTATGATTGCACCAATGGGATTTGGATTATGACGTTGGCTTTAGTTACTCTTGTCCTTATTGTCATTAGACGATACATGCCCTGGCAATGTGCAGGTCTTCGGAAGATGTTTAAGTATAGTCGATATCTCTTGCTCCAGCTGCCACGATCCTCGTTGTGTATCTTCAAGATGTTTGATCACCAGCTCTAATTGCAAGGATAAAAGAATGACCGCTAATGATTTATCTTGGTGGATTCGGTATTCATTGAGGAGTGCTAACTCGACGTCGAACTGTTGTTGTGCCTCCATTAGGTATTTCAATTGTTGGGCGGTGACGTCGTTACTGTGTTTGAACAGTTTCACCATGTTGTCAATAATCGAGGTTTGATTTTTCAGAAGTTTTAAAGTGTATGCTTCGTTTTCCTGTATCTGATCGAACTGATGTTCGTACTGTTCTGCCTCTCTTTGCGACAATAGCCCAAACATGTCCCCCATTAGGTACCTTATTGTATCGCCTACTCCACGTCTCGTCCTACGATGACTGACGTCGCTATGCATTATCAACTCGTTGTCTTGGATAATGTTGTTAAACTGCCATTGTAACTGTTGTAGGATGAGATCACATTTAATTGGTTGTACATCTTTGTAGGCTCTGTAAAGTAAGGTCATGCCCTTCTCCACGTTATTTAATTCTTGCCAATAACTCGACAAGTTGTATCGAACTACCAGATCTCATTTAGGCAGCAGTTCTACTTTGGCAATATTGTCAAAGTACATGCTCGAGTTGTTCCATGTAGTGACGGTGACGGATGGATTTATTTCGACTAATTTTGATTCTTCAGACCACCGGTTGCCGGACACAAAGCTTATTATACTCAGTAAGAGGGAAGTGTGTTGAATTATTTGATTAGTAGTTGAGGCTTGCTTCGCCTTTCGATGGGGGTGTTGCTTTCTCCTTTGAGTCATGGGTACATGATCTTCGGCTTGATGTTCTTGTTCTTGAGTTTCCTCTTCTATCAGTGGCTCTTGGCTGGGCAAAGCAGTTATTTTGCTTATTGATCTCTTGACGTTTCGATTACCCGATATTTTGAGCGTTACTACTCTGGTCTGCCCATCGTTGCCGGGGTGCAATTCCAGAATCCGGCTGAGTTTCCATCTCGTTGGTGGTTGTAGTTCGTCTCGCAATAGGACGTTATCTCCTACTTTCAGGTTTGTCCGGGTTTGTTGCCTCTTGGGCCGGTGTTGCAGACGATGTAAATAATCGGATACCCACTTTTGTCAAAATTGGGTACGCATATTCCGAACGAGTTTCTATTGGGACAGGACATTTCTGTGTTGGTTTAGCTGGTCTTTTTCTGGTAGCACTAATAAGGCAGCTCCAATCAGGAAATGACCTGGCGTTAGTACGGATAATGATTCGAGATCTTCAGATAGAGGGTAGGGCGGCCTTGAATTCAGACGTGCTTCTATTTGATTCAGCAAAGTTGTTATCTCTTCAAAGGTGAGCTTGGTGTCGCTTATGCACTTCTTCAAATGGGTTTTTATAGATTTCACCCATGCTTCCCATAGTCCACCAAAATGTGGTGATGCTGATGGAATGAAATGCCACGTCGGCGGGTGCAGTACCTTCTGCGCTCCCACAAAATTAGTTCTGTTGTCGCTGTACATCTGTGCCACATTACCTTGACGAGAGGTGAATCGTCGGAATGCGCTTATAAATCCCTCTGTTGAAAGATCTGAGGCAACTTCGATGTGGATTGCTTTGGTAGCTAAACGCGCCCTTTGCTAGTTCGAATAAGGATCGGGCCGGCGTAGTCCACTCCAGTGTGTGTGAACGGGCGTGATATAGTAACGCGGGGAATTGGCAAATTCCCCTTTAGTTGTTCTGCGGTTGCAAGTTTGAATCGATGGTAGCGGTTACATTGATGGTTATTATGTTTGACGGCTTGGACGCCTCTGATGATCCAGAATTTTTTCCGAAGGAACGCCAAAGTTAACGCGTTGCCTCCTTGTAATGTTTGTTTATGTCCCAACTCCAATACTAACTTGGTGAATGGCCCTTTGTACGGTAGGATGACGGGATGTTTTCCCTCGTAGGATAGGGACGAGTTTTCCAATCTGCCACCGACCCGAATTTTGTTTCCCTGGTCGAGGAATGGGTTGAGCGAAATAATTCTGCTATGTTTTTTGATTCGTTTACCTTGTTTCAGTAGCGAATGTTCTGCTGCAAATTCCTCCTGTTGAACTGCTACTACTAGCCGCATCTTCGCTTGTTCTGAATGCGTGCTGCAAGAACTCCGGGCCGTTCCACCAGCTCTGAAGTGTCGCTAATTTCTTTGAGGTTACTCCACGGGAAGCAAAATCGGCTGGATTATCTTCTGAACGGATATAATGCCATGACTGGATGCTGGTATTTTGCTGAATCTCTGCCACTCGATGTGAGACAAATTATTTCCAAGATGATGATGGTTTTTGAATCCATGCCAGCGTAATCATGGAATCGGACCATAAGGTTGTTGCACTTATGTTAACCTCCAGGCTTTTTCTTGCTTGTTGAACTAACCGACTCAACAGTACCGCGCCGCGTAACTAGCCGAGGTGTCGTCAATTTCGATTTAACCGGTGCTACCCTGGTTCTCGCAGTCAAAAGACGGATTGTACTTTGCCCATTGATGGGGCTTTTGCTGTACAGTGCGGCCGCGTAAGCATGCTCGGATGCATCACAGAATCCTTGAAGTTCGAACGTACAGTTGTCCTTCGCGTAGTTGAGATAGCGGGGTATTTTAATTTGTCGCGCGGAATTCAGCTCGAGCTTGAGTTGATCCCAGCGTCTAGCTATTTCTGCTGGTAGCTCTTCGTCCCAGCCTAGGTCGAGACTCCATAGCCTTTGATACATTATTTTACAACCGATGATTACTGGTACCAGCCATCCCAAAGGGTCGAAGATTTTCGACATTTTCGACAAGAATTGACTTTTCGTTATATTCTTGTCATTGGGTGGTAACCGTACTTGGAATATGAAGCAGTTGGCCGACGGATCATATCCTATCCCTAAGGTTTTGATTGATTGCTCATCGGAGTTGGTAAGATTGCCGCTCAAGATCTTATCCTTGTGTAATCCCTTTAATATGTTAGGATGATTGCTTGGCCACTTATTCAATTCCATTCCCCCTTGATGAAGAAGCGCGATAAGCTGTGCTTTCACTTGTACTGCTTCTTCCAATGTATCTGCACCGGTCAAAACGTCATCAATATAGAAGTCGTGCTTTAGGATATGGCTTGCCTTGGGGTGCTTGCTATGTTCATCTTCGGCGAGTTGATGTAATGTACGATGTTCCATATGTTACTGTGGTTAATTGATATTCACCTATTGGATGACGATTGCTTTCTCTCCATAAAATTCGTTGATATTTCTAATGCTCCTCTTGAACCAGTATTTGCCGGTACATCTTTTTGATGTCTGCAGAGAACACTATCTGATGTTTTCTCCATCTAAGAAGGACCGCCCATAGATCATTCTGTATGTATCATTCGGATGCCTGTGGATGTTTTCATCGAAGCATCAAACACTACGCGAATTTTAGTAGCGTCTGCTGTTTTCTTAACCACTGCATGATGGGGTAGATACAATTTCCCTCTGTCTTGGTTTCATGTGACCCATCTGGATAAAATCTCGCATGAAGTCTATGTATAGTGATCTCAATTCTGGATCTTTACTGAATTTTGTTTCCAGGTGTAGAAATCGTTGTAGTGCTCGTTGTCGAGAACTTCCGAGTAGATCTAATTGCCTCTCTTTGAAGGGTGGTGTGTTTGAACAGTGTTTCGCGTGAAGATTCCTCTACTGACCAGCTTTTACTGTCTTTCGGAACCTCTTCTAATTCCCAGAATTTCTCCATGTTTCCTTCTGTCTTATTAATCGTATGAGCTGCTACGATCTGCTGTTGGATTGTGCTTTGTGAAGGGACAGAGATTATCCATCCCAAGCTTGTGCTTATAGCGCTTGGTCTGCCTCTAATTATTCGGATCACAATGAAGTCGCTGTAAACGTCCGCCCCTAACAGTAGGCTAATTGGTGCCGGACGATCAAAATTTGGATCCAATAAACGTAATCTACTCCATTTATCGTTAGACCTTCTGGCGATCGGTTGTTCCGGGGTATTTGTGGTGATCAAAATAAGATTGAAGGCAAATCTGGACACTCGCATTTGCCTTATTAGTTGTATTAGCTCGAACTCCTGAGATCCTAAACGTTGTTTGCTGTATTGGTAGGCCTAGCTGTTGAACTGTTTCCTCCGTAATTGGAGTAACCTGGGATCCCTGATCTATTAACGTTCGCACATTGAACGGCTTCTCGCAAATAGAGTTGATTTTTACAACAGCCGTTGCTAACAGTGTGGTTTGATTGCCATCCAACGTGCTGACAGATACCGTTTTTGTAGGACTTGGCGCTGGCTCATGCAATAAGTGGTGATATCGGTTACTGAAGCTGGTGCATCCGGGTTTCTCGCTGCATGGTATTTTTGGACTATATGCGAGACAGTCTGAAACAGTTTAACCTCAGCTGATGCTGAAGGCCGTACTAGATCATAGAAATTTGCCTTAGCTCGTGGTTGCACTCCGTTGCGGCTTAGCTACCCGCAGCTCAGTCAAGTAGAGGTACATTGGTCGTGGGTGATGGGGTGCATGAGCAGTGGCCTAGATTACCGCACGTAAAAAGAAAAAATGATGAGACGGCCTAGACTATGCCGTGAAAACAAGGAAATTCAGTGAATTGGGCATCGGACCCAAACTCATGTGGTTGTTTAAAAAAAGATTTAGGGTAACATAATTACTCTAAGCATGATAAAATAAAAATTGATACCGACGAACTGCTGTATTTAGCGGATTGATGTTGGCTGTGGAAAATTTGAAATAACATCAACTCTGTCTTTCGACGGGAGGATACCATCTTTCGAAATTGTGTAGCTCAAGAAGTCGAGTGACTTTACGCCGAAAATACATTGCGAAGCTTTGATATTAATTCCATATGCGGAGAGAGGTTTAAATACTGACTCAAGATGATCCCTGTATTCCATTTCGGAGCGACTCGCAACGAAGATATAGTCGATATAAGAACAGACCAAGTCCAGTCCTTTTAACACTTAGTTAAGGAATCGCTGGAATGTCTGGGCTGAGTTACGTAGTCCATATGGTATTCAAGTGAACTCAAAATGTCCAAAAGGAGTAATTTTCGCTGTTTTGTGAATATCCTCGAGAGCCATGGGAATTTTATGATATGCTCTAACCAAATCTCTGTGGCGCCGGCGAGTTTCATTGAGAAACTGTGTATGTGGGAGAAAGGATCTGGGACAGTGACGGTGTTTAACTGTCAATAATCTCCACAAGGGCGTCAGTCCTTGTATTTCTTTTGCACCATATGTAATGGTGAGAAAACGGGTGATGATGAGTCGCGATTTAACACAAGGTGCGTGACAACGTAGTGGCACCTTGCGTGACAACATAGTGGATTACGTTATGCTTTACTGGGAGATTGTAATTCGGAGCGTACTGGTTCTACGCTCTCTCAGTGAGCGTATTTCTTCTATAAAGAGCGCCGTAATCGTTGTTGACGCTGACATGTTTTGGAAATGGCGTGTCAACTTGGGCGATGATTGTGTTCACACTGAGGGTAGGAAATGAATCGGATAGTATTCTGTTCTTCAAATCTACCACGAGACCATATATGGACCATAAAGTCAGCACCTATAATAGGCCTGTCTACTGCCGCGACGATGAAGAAATTACAAGTTATTTTCGTGATCTTGGATCAAAAGATGGCGAGTCGAATCAATCACACTGATTGCCGTATAGATACAGCAGAATTTATCGGTTTTCCGAAGACTTGAAATGTTTGAAAGTAGCTTTCCCATGAGCTACCGGTCGGAAACTGCAAGGCTTATTACGTGAGCGTACGCATGAGCCAAAACGATGGTGGTGGTAGCAGAGTCTGGATCGAGATGACGTACTCGACCTTGACCTGTGTTGGTAATAGAAAGTCTGTCTATTGTTTGGCAATCTTCCACGTGCAACAATGTTCATACTGGCCAGTGTTTGTTGTTTAATCGGCCAATTGTTGTTGCGTCTTGTCCAGTAGTTTTTGCAAAGCAAGGGCTGATTCTTGCTTGTGGATGGCTGGTTGACTGCAGCAATTGGGTTTGGTGCTCTGCATTGAGCGTAAATCCAGATTTTGTAGGATTTTCTCGATGTCATTTTTGATATCTCGCTCCATTATCGCTTTCATTCATAGTCATTTAGCAAATGTTTATTTTTCACTAAATCGTTATTTACTAATTTCTCGATTTTAGTTGTACATGCTGTAAGTGTAGCAAAATCCAAGGGGTTATTCTAAAACTCAGCACACATATTCTCTACTCAGCAAGTAGCATTAAATCAAGTTTTAGTAAAAAGTTCTATCCTCTCAAATTTCTCTGGTTTTATTGTGGGTTTCTAGTTCCGGATATCTGGTGGAACCATAGACTCAATTCTAATGTTTTCCTTTAAGACGGATTTTGCCACACCCATTTCGGATTTTGTGTTGGCCGATGTTCTCTTAATATAAAATCTCTCTGATAGGTTAAATTTGAAGTGCCATTGTCCAGGAACTTTAAAAATTTTCGCGCTTGCCTCTTTCCAATTTCTTATTGGGCAATCATTCAATGCCTGTTAGATCAGAGTTCCATGGTTTTTGTACATCTTAAAATAGTAGCTCATATGCAAAATTGTTTCTTTTGATCTGACTCTTTAATCTAATTGAGCAAAAACAGGATCTGGAGGAATATAAGAGTGACCAGGCACGGGGTAAATCAGTTCAATTTATCGTACATATTGAGGAACTTGATTGTGAAGCCAATAGGAAATCATCACTGCTGAAGTTATCTCGTTACATCCTTTCGGTCGAGAATTTTCAGTCCACAGATAAAATAATACATTATCCTGCTTTAGTGGGGACCGAAAAGATGCTTGAATTCAAAGAACGCTTTAGCTCACAATTTATGCACTCGCGACTGAACCAAAAGGTTGTTTTATTTAGATTGGATTTTCTTTAATTTTATCTGCTCCTTCAGCATTATGCAAGAAGAACACTGGTAGCTTGATGGCATTTTAAACCCAATATTAAAATTGTTATTGAAGACATTTCGAAAATAGCTGAGCTTGACATGTAATTCAGTAGATGAGGATTTTATGTAGTCTCTGTACAATCGAGTGACAGACAACTCGCCAAGTAAGTACTGCCGCACAGATGACTTCGACCGGCAATAATGAATGTCTACTAATTCGATCTCCTCCTCGGTTCTCTTTTGGAGTATTTCCGGAATAAAAATGCCGCGCGGAGACCCCTCTAACTCGTTTATTAGATACTTGTAAAACATTGAAAAATGTTGCTTTGCAGATCCTAATTAGCTTGCCGTTACTTTTTCATACGTAATGCTCCGCCCGAAACGTCTTTGATGGACCTCCCTTTCCCCAGTCAGTTCGTTTCGCTCGCCAGAATAAATGCGCGTCCTGTGATGCTTTACTATTTGAATGTCCAGGAACTATTTTAAAAATGACATGGCACTACAATGAAACCATATACGAATCATTCCTACGGGTTTAACTTATCAAACGAAGCATGTTTCGTACGAATGTGAAGAAAATGCTAATCTTTTGCTAGTTTCATTAATTGTGATTGTGTTAGTGATATTACCTGAGTAAGGCGGAACATTATCGAAGATTAGAGTTTTCTTGGATGTATTTATTAAATCCTATTAAAATTAACTGAATAATCATAATTAACCGCTTTATTTCGACTAGTTACTTAAAATTTTGATTTGATTCAAAGATACATGTCCAGAGGTAGCTGCTCAATTGGTTGCACTAACTGATGCGAAGTAGAACCAAAGTGAAGTTGCTCGACAACTAAATTTGAGCCGATTCTCCGTTCGTCGAGTGTAGCAGAGGTACGAGATTGATATTGAGAATAGGAAATTGATCCCGGGCCACCGGCTAGGCTGCCTTCAGTTCGCTCGAGAGCACTTTGATTTTACAGAAGAACAATGGAGAACAGTCCCGTTCTCTGGCGAGTGCAGGATGTGTTTACATGGCAACGATGGACGAACAAGAGTGTACAGAAGAAGATCAGAAGAGCAATTTTCACAATGTTGTATTGAAGAACGTGTCTCGTATGGTGGTGGATCGTGCATGTTCTGAGGAGGCATGCCACTGGAGGCGAAGATAGATCTTGTGTTCATCTCTGGAGCGAATACTGGCCGCCGATCAAGTAAAGTGGCTTCTCAACGGTACATTGAGGTAATACTGGAGGACTACGTCGTACCTTTTGCCGGGTTTATTGGTGAAAACTTTCTGTTCCTGCAGGATAATCCGAGACTGCATATGGCTGGTCTAGTTTATCAGTACCTTCAAAAAGTGGATGTTCCCATGATGGAGGGGCCAGCTCGAAGCCCAGACCTCAATCCCATTGAACATTTATAGGACGAGTTGAAAAAATGAGTTCGAGACAAAGTTATTGCTCCAACGAGACTCCAGGAGCTACAACAGGCGATGCAGACGGACGGGAGGCGATACTTTAAGATTTGGTTAAAACTTTGGTGAAATCATAGAAACAATGAATGGAAGCTGTTATTCGGGCTGGGGAAGAGAATGCATTTATTAATAAAAATATTGTTTTTGCTGATTTCCTTATTTTAATTCGATTTTTACCAATAATTTTCATGCTGACAAATTCACAAAAAACGTGTACTTCAGATGTTGACCTAAAAATTAACAATAACACAAATTCACAAACATTGGATTTTTGATATTTTTGAACTCCCAGTTTACCTGAGTATGAATTAAAATTTCTCCGGCTTCCCGCCTATAGGCGGGTACTTGCTGTACTGCCGAATTTGCGCTCTGAATATTCAACTTAGATGTGGGTTGAATATGGTTCAAGTAGATGTGTGTATTAAACCTTATTTTGGTAATTAATGATCTTCCCGTAGGTCAGAGCTTGATCACTAATCTTTAATCTAGAGACTTTGACTGGTTGTAAAAATCTAACCTATGTATTTCAATTATTAGGTTTATATACAAAATTACATGGTTGTTTACACTAACAAATTATAAAATTAAATGCGCTTGCTCTGCACTTATGTTAATCCACACAAAATTGTGTTTACAATTGTCGTGGTTTTGGTGTTATAGAAATAAGATCTATTATTTCCTTATTCATAAAATATGTTAACGGCTACGATGTTTTAACCTATCATTGGTGCATATTTACTATGTCTAAACATACTCCCGGCTTTGGCAGCATGGCAAAATGCTGAGTGTAACGACGGTCAATGTAATGGCGTTGGTTGTTCAACTGGATTTGTAGATTTCTTCTGGCACCTTATCATGTATATGGCTACTAAGATAATTATAGTCACGATACTGACTTCTAGTTGGTCGATTGACTGCTGTATTTCATCCCACTCCTGGCTGTCATCTCTCATTGATTGAAGATGTTCATGGCTGGGAAAACTGAGATGTTCATGGCTGGTAAAATTAAGATATTTTATGTGCTAACTGACGTGTGGAATCCAGCCCGAATAATCCCTTGATGTTTGATAAAGCATCGCGATTGTAGTCTTAAAATTCCAGTCCCCTTGATTTGAATCGTTGTCACATTTGTTCCGCAAATGATATCCATGGTTTCTACTTCTTCCATGAAGTAAATCCAGGAATTTGGCTCGTGTAATTTTTGCCATTTTAAAGGAGTTTTTGTCCTTTGTATTTTGCATAACGAAAGGTTCGATGAACGTTCTAGTATGCTTAGTTCGCGCACTCGAAAACCTTTGTTTTGGCGGTATAAATGGTATGTTGATTTGCACACCAATATTGTGACATTTGTTGAACTCTGCTTCCGTCATTGGGTAGAATTTGTCCTTATGATCATTAATTGCTAAAAATTCTGTTGATGGTTTGATGTAAACATACTCGTCTTCAATTTTAGTTGGTAGTGGAAACACCTCATACACTTGATACCTTTGCTCATTGACAACTGGAATCCTCAATTCGAGTAGTAAATTTGATGTTGTTACGCGCGACTTCGCAGTCATAAACTTAAACAAGTTAGCAATTTCATTATCCATCTTACTTCCGGGAGTGGCTAATGACCTTGGACTGTTTTGATGTATCAGGTTCAGCTGTCGGTCAAGTTGTTCCCTGGTTAGAATGAGTGGATTTATCTTCCCTTGATGCGTATCAACAACAATATTTAGTAGTTCCCTTTGAATGTTTTGATAACTAATTAGGTCCAAGGCAGTACTTAACGCGAGCGTGATGAATAATTGCATCGCCTTTAGGTTGTCTACCTCCGTAGATAGTAAATTTGTTGCCTTTGTTAAGTTATGTAGTCCGGATGAGAAGGTTGCCATTTGTGTTTTTATGCTCGAAATTTCTTTTTTGTACACGTTTAACGTCGATTCAGCTATAGATGTTTGTTCCTTTAGTAAGGTTAATAACTGCCTTTCATTTTCTTCTACACCTTGTATTTTAGCCTCGTATTTGTTAGCCCATTCTTCATCTAAGACGCCAAACAGATCGTGAGCTAAAGTGCTAACAAAACTGACCAGTGCCCGTCTTCTTCTTGAACCGGAAAGCTTTCGATTAGTTTTCAAGATATTATTTGCATCATCGATGTGCCGCAATTGGCCCAGCAAATATATCACCGTATGTTGACAGAGGTGAGCATAATTGAGTTAGATGTCGTACATTGTTTGCTAATTGCTGTTGCTCGGCCCAATAATTTTCTAGCTTAAAGTGAACAATGATCTTCTATTCTTCCTGGGCTAGCGTTGTAACTGCGATGTTTTCGAAGTATGTACCTGGTGTATTTTCGAATGGAATTATTTCAACCGGGCTGGTCGAGTATTAGTTCATTAATATTTTTGGGCTGTTGTTATAAGCGGTTGACACTATTTGACGATTTTGAGACATTGGACGTGCCGTCACCAACGCTATGCACATTAGGCAGATTGTCAACATGCTCAGAGGTCCCTTAATGAATCTTGGTGATCTTCTAGGATTGCTATTTGACGTTTCTGGCGGTGTAATTTGTTGGTGTTTAGTGTCTGAATGTTTGTCATCCTTGATATTGTCGTTTATAGGCAAGATGCATATTTTTTGGATTGGTCCTTTTAGGAGGTGATTCCCCTTGCAACGAACTGTGACCACCCGTACCTTGCCATCTGTGCCTGGGTGTAATTCCTCAGTTCTGCCTAGAGCCCATTGAGTGGGTGGTAGATTCGGCTCTTTGATTAAAACTTGCTTAATTATATTGCTCATTTTTATGTTTTCCTTTTCTTCGTGCCATTTTAATCTGCGTTGTAATGATGTCAAATATTCACAAGACCATATTTTCCAGAAATCTTGTACCAGCTTTCGAGTCAGCTTCCAACGACTGCTTAATGTGCAGATTGCTTCATTAATACCTTGATCAGGTGTAGCGATTAATGATTCTCCGATAAGAAAATGTCCCGGGGTTAGGATAACCGTATCTTCGAAGTTCGTAGATGTGGAGCACAATGGTCTAGAATTAAGACATGCTTCTATTTGGCTTAACACAGTCGACATTTCTTCGTAGCTCAATACAGTTTCACCTAAAACTCTTTTTAGGTGGTATTTAGCTGATTTTACTGCGGCCTCCCACAATCCACCGAAGTGGAGACTTGCCGGGGCATTAAAATGCCATTTTATGCCTTCGTTTGGTGTGATGTTACTTATTTCTGGGATACAAGTTTTATTAAACTCCCTTAGATCAGCCATTAATTGTTTGTCTGCACCTTTAAAAGTTGTACCGCAATCACTGTAGATGTGGCTACACAGTCCTCGCCGGGAAGTAAATCGTTTCAGTGCAGCTAAGAAGGCATTCGTTGTTAAATCACTAACAACTTCTAGGTGCACTGCCTTTGTTGTCATACAGATAAATACTGCGATGTAAGCCTTGAACGTTTTTCTACTGTAGATTGTAATTTGATTGGACCAGCATAATCAATCCCGGTGTGTGTAAATGGTCGAGATGGTCTAACTCGTGATGCTGGCAACTGTCCCATTAACTGTGTTGCTTCCTTTGCCTTATACCGGTAACAACGAACACATTTGTTAATAATTTTTTGAATTATTTGTTTGGCATTTATAATCCAATATTTGTTTCTGCTATTCATTAATCTTGCTAATAAAACTGCCCCGCATAGCTCTAGTCGTGGCGTATTTATTTTCTTTAACGGCGCTACTCTAGTTTTGATGCTAGTAACGTAACTTTAACATCTCCGGATTCCAAAGTCACCCTGCTATATATGACAGCAGCATATGCCGCATCTGAAGCATCACAGAATCCATGTAATTCTATGACATTCTGACTAGAATTAATCCACCTAGGGATTCTAATATTGCTTACATGCTGTAACTGCTGTTGAAATTTCATCCATTGGGTTTCCAGATGATTAGGCATGTTCTCGTCCCAACCAATGTTTTCTTCCCATACCTTTGCATTAATATTTTTGCGGTTTTAGTTACGGGGGCGATCCATCCTGATGGATCTAAAATCCTTGCGATGTTTGATAGGACATTTCGCTTGGTGTTAGCCTTTTGTGTCGTTAGGATAATTGGCACTTTAAAGCTAAATTCGTCCCTTTGAGGGTCCCAATATATACCCAAAGTTTTTATATTCTGTTCTTCTGTGATTTCAACTGTCATGAATTCTCGATTTTGCTCCGGAACTATTTGTAATACCTCATTCGAATTGCTACACCATTTTCGAAGGTTGAAACCGCCACATTGCAATAATTCAGTTAAGTCGTTCTGCAATACTAATATTTCGTCCAACGACTGAGCTCCAGTCAAGACATCATCTACGTAGAAATCCCTTCTTAAGATTGCTGCTTTAGGATATATAGTTTCTTCGTCATGTGCCAGCTGATGTAATGTGTTTATTGCTAGGTATGGTGCCGAAGCAGTGCCATAAGTTACTGTTGTTAATTTGTATTCCTATAGCGGCTTATTTGGATCATCTCGCCAGACTATTTTTTGCAGATCTTGATGTTCTTCGGCGACCTTTATTTGGCGATACATTTTTTCGATGTCGGCGGTGAAGACATATTTGTACCTTCGCCATCTCAGCACGATTGAAAACAGCTCTTGCTGAAGAGTTGGCCCTACTAATTGTGCATCATTAAGGCTGCTGCCTGAAGCTGTTTTCATTGAAGCATCGAAAACCACTCGAAGCTTAGTTGTAGTACTTATTTCCTTTATAACTGCATGATGTGGTAGATAATTGTTTATTTTTGTTGAATCATTTGCTGGAACCATGTGTCCTAGACTCAAGTATTCGGTTATAAAATTCTGATAATCTAATTTTAGAGTAGGATTATTTTGTAGTTTTTTCTCTACTTGAAGGAATCTTGCGATTACTTGTTTTTTAGAGTCACCGAGCTCTATGTTTTCTCTTAATGGAAGCTTTACTTCATACGAGCCATTGGATAAACGTTTATAGCCCTCTTGGTAAAGTCTTTCACAATTTGCATGTTCACTCGTTAAATGTTTAGGAGATTGAATTTCTTCGATTTCCCAGAACCGTTGCAGATCATCATCAATAGTTGAAATCATGGTTTGTATTTGATGTTCATTGGGAACTGGTTTTATAGCTCCAAACATGATCCAACCCAATTTGGTACGTTGAGCTGTTGGCCCTATTTCCCCCTTTATCATTTCTGGCATAAGAATATCCGAGATGTAGTCCATTCCTAGTAGTATGTCTATAGCGCCAGGTATATTAAAATTGGGATCGGCCCAAATCAGGTCATTGATGTGCTTCCATTTTTCCGTATGTAATTCGTTGTTTGGTAATCTTCTTGTTAACTTTGATAAAACGTAGGCATTGATTTCTAGTTCGAAATCCGACTCAAACCGTGGTTTGATGGTAAAAGTAGTTTTACTAGTTCATGTAATTTTTCCTTCTCCGATTCCCGATATTACCAAATTTGTCCTTTGTTTATGAAGTTTTAATCTCTGTGCACTGGTTTCACTGATGTATGATGCTTGAGATCCGCTATCGATAAAAATTCTGGCATGTTCCTCTCTCCCATTAACGAGTTTAATTTTTACAATTGCTGTTGCCAGTAATCCGAAACCTGCTTCTTCTTGCTGTTGCTGTGCCACACTTGTTACAGATGTGTGCTGATGTGATAGTGTATTATGGGTGCCCTTAAATATATTACATTGTGGATTTGTTTCACATCTTACGTGGGCCAAATGTAGTAAGCATTTTTTACTTAAGTCTGCCTTTGTTACAAATTCGTTTCGCCATTTCGGAGCAAGGTTCTTAAAATTGATGCAATTGGTTATCAGATGTTCACCCTTGCAGTATCTACAGAAGTTTTTAACCGAGTTGTTGTAAGTGTATGTTGTGTTTCTCGTGGCATATTTAGGTTTGTAGGTATTAAATGAAACGCCCTCTTGTTTAGGTTTGTTTCCAATCATCTCCAACGACTGGAACCGCGTTTCTAAAAAACTGAAGAAATACTGCATTGTTGGTATTTCTTTTGGATCTTCTAACTTCTGCTCGAAGAGTTTATGAGTTTCGGCATCTAATTTTGGTAGTAATAATTCCAATACTAATGGGTCCCAGCCTTTGACGTCGACGCCTAAATTGGCGATTGATTGTAGAATTTCCTTGGCTGTGTCTACTGTTTTCCTTAGAGGTGCAGCTGACTCGGTGTCAGAGGTCTCGGTCCCGACAAGTCGGGATGATCAACAATTTTTTGATGTGCGTTGAAACTAGTAATCTTTTGTTGTTGTATCGTTGTTGGATAGTATTCCACGCGGTCATGTAGTTTTCATCAGTTACTTGAAATGAGTTCAATAAACCGGCCGCCTGCTCTGTTACGTGGCTTTTTAGGTAGTGCATTTTCGTTACATTTGGTAAATCCTGTTAGAATGTACAATCTGTGTGAATATGATAATTTCCATTAAACACTGGAATATCTATTTGTGGCAGCTTGATTTTTAATGTTAATTGAACAGGTGCTACCTTTTCTTGTTCCAAGTCTTCCAATTTATCCTCCAGCTTTGCTATTATGTTGTCGTAGTTCACTTCCCAATCATTGTAGCTTTCAATGTATTGGGCGTTATCTGGGCTTGCGTAGACGGCTTCTGGATGTGCTGCCGATAAACTTGTCCATTTGGATTTCAAATTGTTTAACTTTTGCCTTAGGTACGATTTCGTGATAACCTCACTGTCCCAGTTTTTTTGGATGACCTGAATCGTCTTCTCAGCTTTTGGTTGTTGATCTTCATGCTTACCAGTTTTTGACGATGTATCATCAGCTGTTTGCTCCCAGTTTTCAATGATGTCGTTTAAATAATTCATCAATTCGCTGTAGCTATCCTTGGCGATTTTCCTAGTAGTATTCCAATATTCATGATCCTTTGTTGAATTTAAATGTTCAACCATCGCCTGGTCGTTCTTCTTGAAGTCGTTGTACAGCTGGCTTAAGGTGTTTTGTCGCTTTTCAAAATACGCTAGTGTAGATTTGCGCTCGTTACTATCTTTCTTGATGTTTTCTTTTAATTTACACATTTGTGTATAAATGTCACCTTGTTTTACCACTAACTCTTCCAACTGCATTGTAACCGCTTTTCTTTTAACTTAGAATTTAAATTATTACACACTTATTTCCGGTAATAACTAACTTCTAAAGTTTAGAACTGTGATCGCTGGTTTGTTTTAGTTCTCTCGAAGGACCAATGTTTGCTTCCGGCCTATAGATGTACTGCCGAATTTGCGCTCTGAATATTCAACTTAGATGTGGGTTGAATCTGGTTCAAGTAGATGTGTGTATTAAACCTTATCTTGGTATGTGTTTACAATTGTCGTGGTTTTGGTGTTATAGAAATAAGATCTATTATTTCCTTATTCATAAAATATGTTAACGGCTACGATGTTTTAACCTATCATTGGTGCATGTTTACTATGTTTAAACAATTTGTGTTAGTGAATATTGATTAATGAAATGGTAAATATATTTTAATTTCGTTCGGTTTCCTTAAAGATAACTGCAAAATAGCTAAAATAATGTTAAGAAATTAAAAGTTACGTTAGGTTCCGCTTTGTACAGGTATCATTTTGATATGCACCAACACATATAAACGTTTATCATAGGCTTAGTAAAAACTTCACACTGCTGCATAAACATGCAAACTGCTCATTGGCTCCTTATTATTTTTGAGTGAATCTCATTTATTCTCACAATAACAAGACATCACGGAACACCGCTATAGATAGGCTCATGACATGATAGTTCACCATATTACAAAATCATATATTCACATTTTTAATTTCGTTTAAAATGGTTTACACTCGATCTGCATAACCAACAAAAATTTTGTGAACATTTTTCGTTGCAAATTATTCAACGCATCGTACCCGCTTCCCCAACCAAGAACAAAATACAAAAATTGGGGAAAACACTTTCTATGTGTAAAACACCATAATGTATGTAGAGTTTGCTCAGTTTTCTCCGCTTTGGTTCATGTCTGCGCTAAATATAAACTTTTACTTCGCTTTTTGTCTATTTATTGTTTTTGTATTTGTACCGTTTTGTGAAAAATATTTTCATTTTAACAATAAAATGTTTTCGTTTTCTTCGCAATCAGAAAATGTAGTTGTTTCTATACATTTTTATTTTATTTTTGTGAAATCAACAGCACCAATAATAACAGCAACAACAACATCAGAACCAAAATAATAATCTAAGACAAATTCTTCAGTCGAAAATGAACTCGCGAATGGGATACATAGTCGGTTGTAGACCGGAATAAAATTTATGTCTCGACGGTCGATTTAATAATTTGGTGTACGAAGTAAAAAATGTTTTAATTAAAATCAAAAAAAAAATATTTTTTTTTGTGTTTTTTTTAATTCGAATATAATTATTAGAGTTTTAGAGAAAATAAATTAAAATTAAAATATTTGAATGAGTGATTTAGGCTTAGGAGTGCGGTCGTAATTATTAAAGTGTTGTGTTTAGAGAGTGTTGTTGTTGCAGAAATTAATTAAATTGCGTGTAATGGGTTAATGTGCTAAAAGTTCGTTAGTACACCGAATAACGGTAATGTGCAAGTGTTTTATATAATACGTCGAGTGATAGTGGGAAGTGTTTTTAGTTTTTGTTTGTTTATTTGTGAGTAATATTTTATTAGTTTGAGTAATAAACGAGTGGTTTTTGATTGATATACAAATTTAAAAATAAATTTGTATTACATAGTGAGTGTAGTGTATGGTGTGATCATGTCGTGTATTGTATACTAACAAAAATATATACAGTTATTTTTAAGTTCACCGACGAGAAGAAGAAAAGGCACACATAATATGTGTATGCGTTATTAAACATCAAATTGTTGTGTGAGTTGTCTTTTATACCGTTTTCTAATTTTAAAAGTTCTTATTAGGAGTTGATTTATTTATGTTTTATAGTTTTAAGCTTCCCATATAGATATACGAGTATAGTACAGAGGATTAAATAGTTTTGTTAGTTTTCATATAATTTTAAATCATCTTGTTATATATATATATATATATATATATATATATATATATATATATATATATATATATATATATATATATATATATATATATATATATATATATATATATATATATATATATATATATATAGGGTGGTCCATAAATCTGAAATATTAAAATTAGGTTTTCCACAAGGTTGCTTTTATTCCAAACATGCTAACTAACGACTTTGCAAAATTTCAGCTAACTAGGACAATATTTAGAGGTCGCTATAACTGATCATTTTTAGGGTAAATGTTTAAATGATACACAATTCAAATTTCTACAAAACTTATTTATTAACGAAATACAAAAAAATTCAAAATTATTGAATTAAATTAAAAGACTCATAATTTGAAAGTGTTACTCGCTCAGATTCATCTTCATGACGTTGGCCTTCAAAGCGGTGGGAAATTTCTTTCTATGTAGATCGACTAACCGAAGCAAATATTGTTTTTGCTGTTCATTTTTGGTAATGCTATTGTTAAATTTTTGAATTAATGCAATACCTCGCTCTGCACAGTCGTTTACCACTTTTAACTGGCGTACCTTTTCCCCCATTTCAATAAAAATTGCATCGTCCTTCCATTCCGTGGGGTCCTTTGTAAGAAATGACGCAGCCTTTTCTCGTCCTTCATTGACTAACAAGTCAAAGAAAATGGTTGTGCGTTGGGTAACAAAGGACTCAATTGGGCTCTGATGATTGAAAGTTTTACCGTCGAGTTTTTTTTAACGCTTTAGCTTTTGGTGGTAACATGAGATTTTTAACCATTTCTCTTTTAGACTCTACTGTTACTCGAGAATCGAAAAAAGCTAGTCCAATGAGATATTCTGAAAAATACCAGAGATGACGACGAAATGCTTCCGATGCCGCTGTACGAATATTTTTATTAGGATAGCTGTCAATAAGTTGAAGTAGATTGGCGTCATTTAAAGGGGCTTTTTCGGCTATGGGGGCTTCATTCCAATAACGGCGATATATTAGACTAACAAATACACTTATATCAGTGACTCCTTTTTTCTCTGCTGCAGTAAGGACGAACTGGTTTTGAAACAAGTATATTTTTAGACAATAAATTGCTTTTGCCATCCAACGAGCTTGATGTAAGGCGCCGGGTGCACGAAACTTAACCTCAGTTTTTTCTGAACATCCTAGAAAAGTTTGGCACAGGGTCAATAGTTCGAGGTAATCGTCCCTAGGCTGTTGACTTTTTATAGCTTCGGCATAGTAATTTTGCATTTCTATCAAATTATTGGTACTAAATAACGATCCATCTCCCAATATAAAGTTTTTTTTATCTATTTTAAACCACTGTTTCTGAAAGCGTTTAAATAATTGTACATCTGGCCCTCCGCATGATCCAAAAACTTCTTTAAAAACATTAGAAAGCATTACTTTAAAAATGTGATGACGGCAAGCAATCCATATGAGCTCCTTATCAAGGGCTTTTTCAATTAAAGTGCAAGCACCTAAATTTAACCCGGTGTTAGACGCTGTGGTATCGAAGCATAGCGCGCAAATGTGACCCTTGAGACACCAATCGTCAAGAAGTTGCAAGCATGCGTTGGCTTGTTGTTCACCCGTACCTCTTTTGATCTCAGGAACTCCTATTAGTTTTTCTAACCCACCTCCGCTGACGATAATCGCAACTCTATCCACCTTTTGTACTCCACCAATAATATCGCTTAATAATTTGCCATCCCAGTGTAAAATAAGTGGAAATTGTGAAATAAATGAAGCTTGATCCGATTCTACTACATTTTTACGAATTTGGTTTCTCTTTCGACGTATTGTGCTTCGTGATAATGAGATATCTGCTATTGGTGTACCCAATGTCTGAGCTACAGATCCAAAAACAAACACTGCATTTCGATCAGTAAGGTTCACTCGGTCAATAGATGCAATAAAATCCTTGGTAAAAACAGATTTTTGCAAAGAAGGTTTCGCCTTTGCCATGCAGGTCGAGTTCGAAGGAGCCTGATACTCATCCCATGATGATTTGTTGGAGCTGTTTTCACCGAAATCGTCAGAATCCATAATCTCAGAAAGAGTATCAACAACTTCTTGGTTTGCTTTTTGTTTTTGGATATTTAGTAGTCGCCTGGTTTCAGCTTCCGCGTCTCTCTTTCGTTTTCGGTTTTCTTTATTTTTTAAATAATTGTCTACTCCTGCCATGCTGCAGCTCATGTTGTCTTCTCTTTGCATGATAAGAAATGTTTTGTCCTCTTTATTTTTCATTATAGCTAATGCGTCGTTAACTGCTATGTCAAATATTTCAACCAAATCTGCTTTGAATATGTTTTCTTTCATTCGAGAACTTTCGAGATTGGTTTTCCGATTCTTTTTTACAAGAAAATATTCACCAACAAGTTTGTTTAATTTCCTTTCGACTGAGTCAATCCTTTGGGAAGGAATTCTGGCTTTTTCCCAAATTTCCATAACTCCAACTACCGCATTCCGAATACTTTGCTTAACAGTCATTTTTTGTTCTAAATGGTGATAATGGAATCTTTTAAGAACATCCCCCTTTGATGGAAGCCTTGCATGGGATAGACTTTCTGTTGACTTCCCAATTAGCCAAACTCCAGCTGAGGTTCTTGTATATTTCGACGTGTTAGTGGACGCCATTTTCAATCCTTTAAACTTCAATTTTAATTTAACTATTCACAGTAAATGATTATTTTAATTACAAATTACACTGCACACTCAAATTAAAAAAAATTATATTTTACTTGTTCTGCAAACAACTTTACTCATTGAAACAAAAGACACAAATGATAAATTTCTCGTTGAAATATATATCCTATAAGATATTAAGGGGATTTCCCTTTTTATATAGACTTTTATTCAGCGTTATACAGCATCTTTGCTTGTCAGAGATACATGTGGAAAAATTATACAAAAACAAATCAACTGATCTGGTTAAATACACTTAATTGTATAAAGTTTCATATCATAGCGACCTCTATATATAGTTCAAATGGGCTAATTTTTGACATATTCACTCCGTTTGGTCTACAGAACAAAATAATGCTTGTGGAGAGCAACAAAAAATATGGAAAAATAATCCCATAGGAATGTGGACCACCCTAATATATATATATATATATATATATATATATATATATATATATATATATATATATATATATATATATATATATATATATATATATATATATATATATATATACATATATATATATATATATATATATATATATATATATATATATATATATATATATATATATATATATATATATATATATATGTAGGAAATAATAAATGCCGACTTCCACTATTTTTGGACATAAACAAAACCAACAAATAATTTATAAGAAATCAATAACTGCTAAATGACTGCTCAGATCGAATACCTTTGTGTAACCCTCCAACATACTTATATTTTTCATTTCATCAAATCAACAGACAAATAATTACCGTTCGGTACGTTTAATTATTTGTTTGATAGTAGTGACTTACAGGGTACTCCTACCAAAACCCACTCGGCCAGCCTGCTACTCATTCGTCTCGGATGAACTCTGTCGTGTGGTATCGTCTAGACTAGGAATATCATCAGAATCGTTCGCACTGTCATCTTCAGAAATACCTTCGTAATACGCCTTCATATACTGTGCACAAGTCGATGTATTAATAGGCCGTTCAGATTGGCCAACCTTTTGTACATCGTAGCGGTCCCGCTCTTTAACCCGTACGATTTGATATGGACCTAAGAATTTCTTTAAAAGTTTCAATGCACCACCAAATTGCGTCCTTTTTATAAGTACCAGGTCACCAACTTTAAACTTTCGTGCTACTTTCCTTCTCTTATTAAATTGTCTCCTATTTTCCTCCTGTATTCCTAATATTTTGCGTCTTGCTTGTTCTCTTAAGATCTGCCGAGCTTCATTATATAATAAACTCATCTCCTGCTCGATTACTTCTTTGAGTCTAATGTCTTCAGGACAACGCATTTTAGTACCAATTAATAACTCAAATGGTGACATCGCGATGCTACGTTGATAGGTGTTGTTAAGAAATCGCTGCAGCTTGTCTGTAAATTTATACCAGTCGTCTGGTTTCTCAATTGCCAATTTAGTTAAAGCTGGAATAATGATTCGGTTTAACCGTTCAACCTGACCATTCCCTGTTGGCATTCCCGTCGTAATGGTTAAATGTTCTATACCTTCGCATGCACAATATTCTTGGAATCCCGAAGAAGTGAACGCTGTTCCCTTGTCGCTTATTATATGGATCGGGTTTCCAAATACGGCCTTTTGAATATCAAGCTTCCTTAGTACCTCTTTTGTTGTTGTTGACTTGCAAGGGTACAGCCACACAAATTTCGAGAATCCGTCAATTACACACAGTATATACTTATACTGTTTTTTCGTTGCTGTTAATTGGCCTAAATGGTCGATATGGTAAGTTACCAGAGGTGTATCACCTTTTGGGATTGGATTCAGCAGACCTTCTTGTATACCCGCCTTACGTTCAGCTACAAGGCACGGAATACAATTTTTGATAGTCATCTTTACTTTGTCTGCCAACTTTGGAATATAATACTGCCTTTCTATCAGCTCTTGAGTTTTCCTAACAGCAAAGTGACCCTGCTCATGATATGTACGTATAACTTCTGATTGCATTGCTTCTGGCGCAACCAACGCTAAAGCACCTTTAAGTAATTTAAAAAGAACGCCATTATTAGAAACGTATTCGTCATACTGACCTGACTCTAGTAGCTTAAAAATCGGTTTTAAGGTTTCGTCGTCTCTTTGGGCTGCTTTAGCCTTGTTGGATACATCTTCCTCAATAGTTAACACAACTGGGCTGCGACTCAGCGCATCGACGTGGCGCATGCGATGTGAAGGACGATGTTCAAGTTTATAATTGAACTCTTGAAGTTGCAGCGCCCATCCTGCAATTCTAGTTGTTAATTCTTTTCTCTCCATTGCTGCCTTAAAGGCTGCGCAGTCAGTTACAATTTTAAAGTTTAACCCTAGCAAATACACTCTGAATTTTTTTAACGCTGCTACTATCGCTAACACTTCCAATTCATAGCTATTGTACCTTTCCTCAGCGGGTGAAGTTTTTTTGCTATAGTAGAAAACTGGGTTAAAACTTGCACTCTCATCGTCTTTTTGTAATAAGATTGCGCCAAGACCAATCTTACAGGCATCGGTATGGAGTTCTGTCTCAGCCGCCGGGGAGTAAATCCTGAGAACTGGTTCATTGGTCAAAATGCACTTTAATCGTTCGAATGCTTCTCTTTGGGCAACTCCAAAAACAAATTTAGAATCTTTTCGAAGCAGATCTGACAATGGTTTTGCGATTATCGCATAATTTACGACGAATTTTCGGAAATACCCCGTTAATCCTAAGAAACTCTGAATTTTGACTGCATTTTTGGGCTCGGGAAATTTAGTGATTGCTGTTTTTTTTCTTGTTGATGGCTTTACTTTCCCATCAGATATTTCATATCCGAGATATTCTATTGACTTGGCTAAAAACTGACACTTCTTCCACCTTATTTGCAGGCCATTCTCTTCAGCTACCCCCAATAATTCTGTCAGCTTCACCAAACCTTCCTGCTCATCTCTTGCCCGTATCACTAAGTCATCCATATACACGCAGAGTTTCTTCTTCATAACCAAATCTTTAAAAATATTGTTTATGTAACGTTGAAAAACACTTGGCGAGTTACATAACCCAAATGGTGCCCTTAGGAATTCATAATGACCAAACGGTGTTATGAAAGCCGTATATTTGATACTATCTTGTGCCACAGGAACATGGAAAAACCCATTTCTCAGATCTAAAGTTGAGAAAACCTTTGCTCCTTGTAGTAAGTCTATTTGGTCTTCAATAAGCGGCAATGGGTACCGGTCCTTTACTATAGCTTCGTTGAGCTTCCTAAAATCAACACATAGTCGTTTCGATCCATCCTTTTTATTTGAAAGTACTATAGGGCTTGCGTACTCCGATTTGCTGGGTCTTATAATACCCTCCTCAATCCATTCATCTACCTGTTTCGTAACGATTCCGGTTTCTAATGGTGACATTCGTCTTGGTCGTTGATATATTGGTCGATTATGCTTTAGAACGATTTTCATTTCTATATCTGAATCTTGTTTCCTAATTTTCGGATTGTAATTAATTATCATACCCTTTATTGATGCCGCAAGCTTCTTATCTGCGATGTTTGACATTTCCGGTAATCCATTGTCATAATCGGCAACGATCGAATAATTCTCCGGAATAAATTTCTTTATCGTTATGTTATCGGGTGAAATGGTTGTTATCGTTTGTGTTATCAGTTCTTTCCCAGAATTACATCCACTGGCAAGACCTTCTCTTCGACAATGTGGAAAATGGTATTGAATTGTTCACCGTCAATAGTAAGCTCTGTAAAAAACCTTCCAATCGTAAATAATTTATTCAAACCTGCCCCTTTAAACGTTGTAGTTTGTTGAATAAAGTCTGGTGCACCAATGCTCAGGTATTTATTCATAGCCATCAGATTAATATCGCTTCCGCTATCCACCCTCGCGTACAAGTTGACACCTCGAATTTCAATTTTTTTTACATCTCTGGCTAGCATACTAGTTTCGTCTTTAATTGCCGCACATAGTTTGCTTTCGGTTCGTTTTACTGTGCAGTTTGGCGCTATATGCCCAAACTCATGGCATTTGAAGCATTTTGGACCCTTTTCTTTGTTGAGACATTTGCTGCTAATATGACCTCTTGCACCACAAACATAACATTTTGGTGAAAACTTCCGCTTTGCTTGCCTAATATTATCTGGTTCTGCTGTTAGAACTGCCTTGGTTTCATTTTGCTTTTCATCTGTTCGTATAAATCTAGTTTTCCTTTGAAATCCTCCATACCTGTAGCTCCATACAGTGTTGCCTTATTTGGTTCGTGGTCGGAAATACCATCAATACAGTATTGAATAATTGCTGGATCCTCGACATCGGCAAGCTTACCCAAAGCTCGCATAGCAATTAAGTAGCTTCGAAATGATTCATCGGATTTTTTCAGTCTTTCGGCCATTTTGCGATGGATAATTGCACTGTTAGTAGACTTCTTGAATTCTCTTCGTAAGAATTCCGTTAATTTATCCCAAGTATCCGTCGCATCCATAGCATTCAAGCTTTCCTTCGCCGTACCAGTCAACAGCCTTTTCGAGTATACTGTTTTCTGTAGGTCGGTCCAACCTAAACACCGGGCCGTATCATCAACAGATTCTATCCACTTCTCAATTGGAAAAGAATCATCGCCGTTGAACTCTGCATTACCAATATTTGTATTACCCTGCATTAATTCATTCGCTTTTTTCAAAAGCTCTATTTCTCTATTCTTGAGTTCAATCTCCTTTTCAAGCAGCTCCGCTTTTTATCGTTCATATTGACGATTGGATTTGGATGGTGAACCTTGCTTCTTTCCTTCATCGCCTTCATCAGAAGATTCCAAAAATGTACCGTGTCCACTTTTCATTTTATACAAGCTCTCGATCATTGCCTGGTAAAATGAATCTCGATCGTTCGCAGTATTTGAATTTTTATTTCCGCCTCGTTTTTTTGGCATTTTGTTAACACTGATTTATTTAATTAAACTGTAACTTGTTAACCGCTAAATTTTATATTCTACTCGTAAACGATTTCTACAAATGTACTGCAGTTATTTAGTAAACACAACGATACTAAGGTAGCACTATCTACCACAAAACGCAATGTCCCTTATTACGCACACCCTTAGTTTCAGTTTAAACTGCTGTTCTAACGGTTGTAAACTGCTAAACAGAACAACACAAATCAATGTTTATTAACCCGTTACAAAAACTAGACCGAATACTGTTTTCTAATGTTCAACAAAAATTAACAATTTTGCAATCACACGTGTTTTAATTTTTTTTTTCTCGCACAAATTTTCACTATATCAATTGTTTATTTCCAACAAAATTCACGACAGTTTTATTATGGAAAACAACACTTTTGCGTATCTCAATAATTTCCGACGTATAAGCTTATACGACGAACACCACAAGATTTTTTTCGTAACACCTTCATATATATATATATATATATATATATATATATATATATATATATATATATATATATATATATATATATATATATATATATATATATATATATATATATATATATATATATATATATATATATATATATATATATATATATATATATATATTTATATATATATATATATATATATATATATATATATATAAGATGAAGTGATTTATCGTACCAAAACTAATTGGTTTATAGTTTGTGGAGTTAGAGAGATTATCTGCTTGTCATCAATTGACTGATGTTCTGAAGATATTTACAATTTAATTTTTAATAAGCTATCATTAAAATTAATTGTGGCTTAAGGTGTACACAAATATTAATTTACTGGAACGGGAATGCAGACATATTTTTACCGTTAGATAAACAGGTTGTTGTAAAGTGACGCATCGAACACGAATTTTTGCAAGTAAAGTAATTCTATCAATCTCTGTCGGTAACGGTAACATTTTTCTAGTTAACCGTAACCGTTTTGAATTGTAAAACCGCATATAGATAGTCTGATTTTATTAGCATAATGGGTAATTAGAAATTTCCATAAGATGTCGCATTTCCGCAATACTCTCTTCCATCAGATTACCAGTTTCAAAAATTTGTTTTTATTAAAAATGGAATTGCTAAAATTGTGCCTCTAATTTCGTTGTATTTTAAAATAGGAACACCTTGGCCAATAGTGTTTTGAACTTCCGATGAAATTTTTATATTTGTTGATGCTTTAAATAACTGTTTTTTCCAACATTTTCATTAATTTGTATTCGGTATCAATTTCAGAAAAGGTAACTGAGGTTTGAATATGGTTCAAGGGTCTTAAGAATTGTTCGTGAGCGTCTTGTATACAATTTTTTCGGCTGCTTTCTCAATTTTTGGTTGATTTCTTTGGACTGCGTGTTGTCGTTTTGAATGGTTGTGGTTGTGTTTTGTGTTGCTGGTTGATACTAATTTTGCCTTTTTTCTATTACCGACTGAGCAGAATTACTATTGTTGGGGTATATGTTCACGTAGTCTTCAGTCTCGTTAGTTAATGGCAGACGGCATACTTTCGTAAGATTCCTCTTCGATGTGTTGTTCTTATATTTGAGTGTAACTACCCTGACTAGTCCATCTTGTCCCGGATGTAGTTCGATGATCCAGGCTAGTGGCCAATGCGTAAGGATTACTAGTTCTCCCACCTGGAGGTTAGGTTGTTCTTGTATCCATTTTCGCCTGCATTGTAATCGTGAGAGATAGCCCGTGCGCCATTTTTTCCAAAAGCTTTGACTGAGCAAATTCCACCTTATATCGGTCTTGATACCTTCAATGTCAGGCTGGAGTGTTGCTATAAAAGCTCTCCCTCTTCAAAATGTGCCGGACTTAAAACACCGTCTTGATCTGAACCGTTTGAGAGAGGGTCTAATGGCCTGGAGTTCAAACATGCTTCTATTTGAGCTAGAAGTGTTGCAGCTCCTCGAAAGTTAACATGTGAGTTCCTACTATTTTCCGGAGATGTTGTTTCATTGATTTGACTCGGGCCTCCCACAAACCTCCAAAATGAGGGCTTCTCAGGGGCAAGAAGTGCCACTCAGTTCCCATCTGTGCCACTTTGTTTTTAATTTCACCTTCCTGTTGTTTTGCCAGCCTTTGTAATTGTTTATCTGCTCCAACAAAGTTAGTCCCTAGTCCCGCAATCTCTGAATATTTTTAGACAAATTCCTCGCGGCTAAGAAAGCATCTGTTGACAAGTAGCTTACAAGTTATACATTGATTGCCTTTATGGTTAGACATATAAAAATGACAATATAGCCCTTGTTGTTTTACTACAGCGGCCTTTCCACAATTTTATATTAATTTGGTCGGCATAGTCTACTCCGCTATTTGTGAACAGTGGGGCTGGTGTTACTCGCTCTTTTGGTAACATACCCATTGGTTGTGTTGATGCAAATTTCTTTGCTCTGGTGCAGATTATACAATTTTGTATATTGTTACGAATTGTATCATTGGCATTTATTAACCAATACTGCACTCTCAAATATGATAACGTTGCTCGATTGCCTCCATGTAGAGTTTTTAAATGAGTTTCTTTGATGAGCAACCTTGACAGCTTGTGGCCTTTGGACATTATTATTGGATGAAGGGATTCAATGGGTTGTATTGGCTGTCCTTTTCCACTGTTCTTGTAAATGTGGCTTGCGTTCCATGCTGCCTACTTCTTTTAGTGCTTGATCATCAATATTTGTTGTTGGGTAGGTTGAACATTTCAGCCACTGTAGCCCTTCCCACCAAGCCCTGTAGTTTAATAATTGCACAGGGTTTAATCCTCGTGATGCGCGGTCTGCTGGATTTTCATTCGAAACCACGTGATACCATTGATTACGGTTAGTACTGGATTGTATACCTGTTATTCTGTTGGCGACAAAAGTTTTATGATGTTGTGGCTTTCCTTTTATCCAACCTAGAACTGCTGTTGAGTCACTCCAGAAAAATGTTGATAAGTTTCTGTTGATGTCTAAAGCCTGTACCACATTTTTAACAAGTTTTGAGAGAAGCAAAGCAGCATTCAGTTCTAGTCTTGGCAGTGATATGGGTTGGTGTAGTGGTGCAACCTTTGCTTTGGCAGTAATTATTGATACTTCATTGTTTATCTTGCTGTATACCAGATTGTTCATCCAACGATGAATTCTAATCTTCTCTAACTGTTGTAACTCTAGCTTGTAGTTTAGCCATTTATTTTCAAAATGTAAATGAAGTTTGTCAACCCATCCTACACCAGAAGCCCATATGTCTTGAAGTAGGATTTTTGACTGGAACTTGGACGCTTCTGATAGGATTGTTCTTTTAGAAACGGTTGTATTTGTATCTGGCGTGGATACTTTAAATTGGAACGTATCTTTTGTGGAGTTCCAGAGTGGCCCAAGTGTTTTGACTGTGTCATTAAATTATATCTTGTGTAGTCCCGTTTCTTTTAGGTTTTCCGGAATGTCTTCTAAAACTGCCTTTTCATTCCTAGTCCATTTCCTGAGGTTAAATCCTCCACTGGAAAGGAGGTGCAATAATTCCTTTTGTGCGATTATTGCTTCTGCTATTGTACTGGCCTCCGATAAGAGATCATCTACATATAAATCTGTTTGCACAATATTTGAACCAATTGGATATGTTGAAGCTTAATTTATGGCTAATGGTTGTAATGTTTTCGTAGCCAAATAAGTTGAAGATGCCGTACGCCGTATGCATTGAAAATCTTAATCTTCCCTGGCTACGACGCTTCTTCCATCTCATCAATATTGTGGTTAAATTGTTTTGTAAAGTTGGACCGACGTACATCATTTCGTTTAAGGACGTGCTTGTTGTTGTTTTGCATGAAGCATCGAAAACTAATCTCAACTGGGTTGTTGTGCTGTATTCTTTTATTGCGGAATGATGCCTCATGTAGTAAACACAAGAATTATCAGATATTGAATCATTTTTGATCAGTTCCATGTGGTTAAGCTGGAGATACTCGTTCATAAACTTATGACATTGACTCTTCAAGTCATCAACTTTCTTGAATCGTTTTTCCATTTTAAGCAATCTAGCAGCTGCTTTGGTTTTGGAGTCTCCCATTGCCACTTCTCTCAGTTTGTCGTTGTTGAAGGGTATTTTAAACTCGTATCGTCCATTCTCTGACCTCTTGTGGATCTGCTCGTAGTGTTTTACACATTCTTCCTCTTCAGCAGTTAGGCGTCTTTCCGGGTGTACTTCTTTCGCTTCCCAAAAACGTTTTAATTGCTTATCTATGTCTGCTAGTGTGACTAGGCTTTTTATTCGAGATATCGATACACTGGTGTTCGTTAGGCGACCTGATATTATCCATCCTAATTCAGATTGTTGGGCTGTACACTTATAAAGCGGATCTTTCTTTATTCCTTCCAACAGTATTTCGCGGTAGATGTCAGCGCCTATAAAAAAATCAATAGGCCCGAGAGTGTCGAAGGTAGGATCGGCTAGGATTACTTTCTTTTGTAGTTGGCTGTTTAGACCCAATATGTTTTTATCCGGAAGTGGTTTCGTAATAGTTGTTAAGACTAGAGCATTAGCTTGTATCTTAAAGTTCGATGGAAATCTGGGACTAATGTTTATCATTATCTGTTGGTGGGTTCGTCCCTAGAACCCTTGTCCTTGGTTAGCCGAGTTGATGTGCTGCTTCTTCCGTGACAAAGATGGCCTGTGACCCTGGATCTATTAGTGTCCCCAACATGCTGAAACCACCGTATATATTTTGTACTTTTACCATAGCTGTTGCTAAGAGCACAATCCTTGTCGAACGCTGATATGTTCAGTTTCGTATAACTGTTCTGCTGGTGCGGTTTTTTTTACGTGCAGCAAAGTATGGTGGTTTTACTTGCAGATAAAACAATGGGTTTTAATGCTGCAATTTGTTGTCGTATGGTTTTTGCTTAGACAATTTCTACACAAATTGTGCAACATAACCATTTGATCTCGTTCGGAAGTGCAGTCCGATGGTTTTGTTGACAGCATACGCAAATAAAAGTTGGTTGTGCTGCAGCTACGAAAGCATGTTTTAATTGTTGTACTTGATACCTGGGTTGTTGTGTTGGTATTGACTTATTGCTACCGATAGATTCTAAGGATTGAAAACGCCTTTCCAGAAATTTCAAAAACTGGCTTGTCTCTTGGAATTCTCTTGGACTTTCAAGAGAATATTCATATATACGTCGTGATTCGTTGTTCAATTTTTTTAATAAAGTAAAAGATGATGAATGGACTCCATGTGTCAATTCTAATGCTTGTATTCCTTATGCTTGTATTCCGCAGCGGCAGATTCCGTGTTGATAGTTGGTTGACTTAATAAGATATTTAACAGATTAGATACAAGTAATCTTTTGTTGTTGCAGCGATTCTCCAGGATTTTTCAGGCTGCATCGACGAAGTATTTTAAATTAGCTTCCTGTTCTTCGGAAGCTTCCATGCATCATCCTTTCCGCATTCTTTAATTAAAGCCGAAACGCTGGTCTGGATCTGTTGTTGCTTGCCATTATGTCTTCAGCTGTGCGGATTTCTTTATTTAAGTCTTGTTGTTTTAATTGTTACACGAATTTTTGAGTTTGCTGATGTTCAGTGCTTCTTGATGATTCAGACGATTGATTAGATGAAGCTCCATTTCCTTGGTCGTTGTTATTTGACTCTTCAGGTTGGGCAAAATTGAATTTGGAGAATGCATCTTGAGTTGGTGTTGACGGTAAGGATGATGAGTTTAGTCGTTGACGCATATTGTCTATATTTATAGTATTGGCGTGTTAATTCAAGTTCAGGTTGGAATTCTCTTATTTTGTTATCGCCGATGTAGTAATCTTTGTACGTCATTTTTAGAGTTGCTATTTTCAACTCAAGATATGTTTTCGTTTTCCGAACTGCACCATCTTTTTTATAGTTCAAGGTGATGTGCTCTATCTCTACTGCCTTATTCTTTTGCTGCTGCAATAATTGATCCATGACTGTCTTTTTATGACATAGGGTGCTGGACTGTTGTTGTATGGTGTTGACTCTGGTTTGTTTGCCGGTTGTTGAATTTCGATATCTGTTGTTGTGGGATCGAAGTTTCAATATATCTTAGCCTATAGCAATATGTTTGTAGAACTTATTGGCTGCTTATTGTTGTGGTAGCTCGAGATTCCAATGTAAAATTCCTTTACAAAGTGAATTTTATTGTTGAATTTTCCAATGTTCAATCCCTTTGGTTGATTTTATAGGCCTCCGGTTGTTGTAGTGGCTCGAAGGACCAATGTTTATTTAAGGAATAGTGCGCTTACCATAGGTGGGAGCTTGACCACTATTTCTAGATAAATGTGAAAGTGAAAACAAACTAACTTGGTGGTATATAATTTTGATCTACTTTATTCTAAAAATTTACACTCTGACAGAAAGCCATATTCCAGAACCCCATTTTCATTCATGATACCCAATTTCATCAGAATCAGTGAATATATCAGGACTTTTTCTAAACAATTTTTTAGAAACCCATATCAAATCAGCGTAAAAAAGTTCACCATAATTTGTTCAGAACCTAGTTCCGTCTTCCGTCAAATTCCATTTCCATTCATAATGTCCAATTTCATCATGATCGTTTAAAAAATGGCTTACTCCAATCCTAGTGGCCCATAAATCAGAACTTTTTTTTTAAAAATGCTTTAGAATCCCATTTCCATTAAGCGTAAAATAATCCATCATAATCGGCTCAGAAATAATTTAGATCCTCCTCAGTGAGCCGTTCCAGAACTTCTTTTGAAAATCAGTTTAGAGTCCAATTTCAATCTACGAGTATCATAACAAATTGAATTATGATCCCGCAATCAGCGGCAGCGGATATGCGTCTTTAGTTGTTATCTCTTTGACCTTCCGGGTGATCAAATCTCTGAGCTGCTGGGGATTCGGGGTAGTATCTCTTTTTCACGGGTTTTGCACCACCAACTTCCAGCTCATAGGTCACTTAATTAGTAAGACCTAATCTATTTTTCTCGGAACGAGGACATGCAGCAATGATTTGCTTTAAACGAAATTCGTTTTCGGGGGAAAGTTGGTGACGATTATTGGAAGCGGCAGTTGGTATCGTGAAATCAATGGAATTTACTTAGGCCAGGCTAAACCAAACGAGCTCCAGAACTCGATTCTCAGATGAAGTGGTTGAGAGAGAGCAGTAGAATTATAAGCTTAATTATGTTCTCCGTTTGCGCGCCTACCTCAAGGACACACCAATATGCAGTCGGCCAATTAGAGTGTTTATATATCGATGGAATGATTCTGCATAATTTTGTGTCCGTGGTAATACGGCTTTGTTTTGTTCACTTACACTCCAGAAGTTCTGCCGTTTTTTCCTTGAACCAGTCAGGAATCTCTGCGGGTTCAAGGAAACTTAACGCAGCAATTTGCCTGACTTTTAACGCAAATTCTATGTTTATCGCATATCGATTTTGCCAGCCAATCTTCTGACATTTTTGAAAACAGTGCGAATGTTGTTGATAGTGGCCTTTTCGAAATCCGTTTTCACCAATTTAGGGTCCAAATTAATCCTTTGTTCCAAAGCGATAGCATATAGATTAGAATGGTTGTACAGTTTTATGGAGTCCAATACTGCTGTGTATAGTATAAAGCTGGAAGAACAGCGTAGGAACTTTAAAAGTACCGTCCACAATCCAAAACTCAGCATCCCTCAGTTTAAATTTTGGGTGGTTCCTTTCCTTCATTTATATCCCAGAACACGAATTTAGCTCCGTCAATTTGCTGCTACCTCAATGAAATTTCAAAATCTAGTGAAGTTGGTTCCTTATCCAGCATTTGCTTCTTTTTTTGCTGTTTTATTATTTGCGTTAGGGCTGACTTTGATGGACGATAACCAGCTACAACTTCCGGATCGTTGCTAGCACTGTTTGCAAAATTTGGTAAGGTAAATTATTTGGTGACCCCGCAGTTTCCTTAATACTGCTTAAGGCTTTTGAAACTGGCAACCTTTCAGCATTCGGAGCGTGATTATGATTATCGAAAAATTTTGTAACATAATAATTTCCGCCATCCCTCTTTTCTGCTCTTAAATTGCAAACGCAGTTACTGTTCCTCGTCGTACACCACCATTTATTTGTTGCGCTGTGGAAACTATAGATAAACCCATTTAACGACAACTGGTGTTTTTGTGATGTCATAATGTGGCACAGCTGTCACTCAATTTTTTTTTGTTATTTTCAACAACTTCTGTCAATTCTATTAAGGATTTTTAATAACCGATTTTACTAATAAAAGTTTGTCTTTAACTTAAAATCGATAAGAGCGTGAGTATAGGACCGGGTTATATCAGGCGAATCGCTGCGCTCCCTTCGCTTCGCATTGTACATTCTAGAAAAGAGGAAATTTAATTTCAGTTTATATGAATTTAAAAATCGATAGGAGCGGGAGTATAGCCTCGTTTCGAAATATCGCGTTTTGAAATATCGCGTGTCGAGCGGATCCCGATTATCACCTATGTTCTGTATGATTTTCTGAAAGCTTAAGATTAGGACTTTCAGACTTCTAAACCATTTATAAAGCTGATGGGATTCATGTGGTCAAATAACACGTGGTCAAATGAATATTTTAAAGACCTGCGCAATAGTAAGAATTTAGGATTTTCTTAAGAAATTGAATATCGTAGAGTAGCGCAGGTTATTATATTTTTATCGCGCAGATGATAAAAATATTAAATCTCAAATTATTCAATTTCTTTGCGCAGGTTATTAAAGTCTTTGCTTAACTATGCCAATCCGAAAAGCGTTTGTTTTATAAATTGAATTGGAAAATTATTGAAATATTTCAATATTTCGCCTAAATGTCTAATTTTTTTAATTTTTACCAATACAAATGCACTTTCGTTTGTTTTTGTTGTCTTAGGACTAGTTTAGGTTTAACTTCCAATGCGTCTATATCTCTCTTATCTTCAACAAAATTTAGTATATTTTTCCATCATTTTGCGATAGCACTTTGCTCAAGTTTCTCGCAAGCCGCAGTTAAACAAAGTTTAACATCTTTACCATTTACCAATTTTTTAGCGACTTTACGAATAAATCATGAGCTAACTAGTACGATAATAAAGTTTGGTTGTCCTTATTACATTTTGGTCCACTGGTTGAATGAGCGATGTTACATTTGCTGGCAAAAACATTGTTATTATGCATCCATCATTTGATTTTAACTAATTTTCTGGTGAATGAGATGGAGCATTCCAACTATAAAAGAGCTTTTACTGGCAGAATTTGGCTTTTCGAAAATATTCGTACCTAAATTGATAAAATGTTAATTTAAATTTTTTGGTTTAAAATAATTTTTTTACCTGTGGTAAACATCTACGCACCTTTTGAATGCTTATAGTCAACAGGACAGTTTAAATTTTTAAATGATCCTTTTAGCTTTTCCAATTACATACACCAACGTAATGCGTTGATTCTCGTTTTTCCTTCCAGAAACGTTCTTTCCTAATGACGAAACTAATGTCTTTTCTGGTAAAAGTTTCCAGTACAAGCCTCTGTCATCTGCATTATACATTTGGTTTACAGACAGACCAAGTTCAATTATTTTCACTTGCAATTTTCTTTTAAATGATTCCACAAGTTCAGGTTGAGAGGGCAGCAGTAATTTTAAGGAAGTGCACACCAAAACGAGTTTTGAAATGTTGTAGCCACCCATCACTTGCATGGGAAGTTCTTTCATTTTCTTTTATTTGACCATGTAAAAGTTTAGCCTGTTCTGTAAACAAATCGCCACTTCAGGAACATTTTTATCGCGCGGTTCTTCTCTTACCATGCTCCATAAAGGTGTTGTTCACCACATTTAAAATTTCAGCACTTTTTTGTTAATTGCACAAATAGTAGACTTAGCAACATTACATTTTCTGGATAAATTTGTAACACTTGCTCCTTTACGAAAATCTTCAATAATTTCAGATTTTTCCTTTAATGTTAAAACTGTTAAATTTTTATGCATTTTTTAATTAAAAATTACTAATCACGGAGCAAATAAAACTTTTATAAAGCACACTAGGTTATCGCACAAAGTATTTTCTCTTACTGCTTCAAAGTGCGATCCAAATTATAGAAAAAAGAATAAATTGGGAATCCTCGAATCGTATTTTCAACTTAACTCGCTTTAAATTATGAAAAAAAAAAAACAAATTGGGAATCCGGGATTCATGCGATAGGACATGCAGGTTTGCCAGAGTGTACAAAATGTAATCCACGTTATCGAGTAGTGCATGTAATTAAAAAATTGTTCACGTTACCCGGAGTTCACGGTATACGGCGTTGATGTTATGGCAAGTCTACTGTATTCTTAATGAATTTGAAATTGGCTCGAGCGAAACATCTGCTTGTCCGCATAATTTTCCAATATCGTGATATTGCCGAATTCAAAGAAGCCCCTTTCAATTTTTCTTCACATTGGCTAGGCCGTCGACTAAACCGATTTTAGGGTTTTCTTATCATGGATACCTGTGTCCTGACATTAGCAGGTTTTTAGCAGAGATCGTAAATATTTTACACTGATTAGAATCACAAAATGTGCAACATGTGCCTGTTGATATTCTTCATCTAAAGGTTATAAGCTGAATACAAAAGTTCCGAGAGAAATGAAACTCGATTTGCTTCACAACATCAGCGCCAGTGAAAGTAGATTTTACGTGTAATCGTTCAATGTCTCATCTTCACAAAATAAGGTTTATGTGGCTTCCCAATGGTGGCAGTGTCCTGTATTACTAATATCTCCATGTTTGGGTTATCCTAAATTAAGTGACATTTACTATATTATTTGACATTTACGGAAAACGCAGTGCTACAAGTTCAATGCTAAAAATTTGGTAATAGATGTCACGTAATTACTTCGCTAGAAAAAATTATTTGCACTTACAGCTAGATGTCAGTAAACGTTTATTTAAAGATTGTTCAAAACAAAAATAGATGGCATTGTAGATGCTTAAATGAATTTCTTCTTGTGACTGTAGATAACTAAATCGTTAAAAATAATTATGACTGACCATCTAAATGAACTGTTTGATTGATATTTATGATACATGTTAAGCTTATAAACAAACATTTGAATCAATTATGCAATATTTTTCAATTAATTTCCAGCGTTTTCACGTGTTTTACATGTTTTTTGTAAATTACACCAATTTTTTGGTAAATTACTCTATTTACAAAAAAATATGTGAAAAACGTGTTTTAAATTATAAATGCCCAACAGTGGGGAAGAATGGCCTTTCTTTCAGCATTCTTCAGTCATTAGAGGTTAGAGTCCATATCTCGCTTCCACAAGCCAGCATAGGTCTTATAAGTGCTTCATAAAGTGCGAACTTGTACGACTGCTATAGATCTTTAGATCGCAATTATCTGGATTAGGCACAAAAAACTCGTTGTCCGGTAGCAATTCAGGCTTTTATTTCTACCTGAAGTACATTTGACGATGTTACTACTGACCCGTGTTAGTTAATGTTGTCTACGCTATCAAAATTATATTCTAGTTAACGATTCCGAGATTTGCTGCATGTTAATAAGAATTTAGTTTCCTGTTGTTCACTTCCAAACCAAATCTTTTGCGTAGCGATCGAGCGGTATGAATCGTCGAAGATATCATCTGCATATACTTGAATTGGTCTGATATCGCGCGCCAAATAGAACAACAATTTACCAGAATAATCCTTATGGTGAAGCTTTCTATGTTATTTATGTTATTTCCGGCGATAGGAATGAGTCTGGCAAGTACAACATAAGTTAACACTTTGCAGGCTAGTGTAATTTGGTCACTTTTTATGCAACGAGCGTATGATTGCGGCCTTTTGGTTCTCTGGCAGCTCTTCCTGTTCCCCAATAGCGACGATGATAGATAGATTTTATGCAAGAACAGTGCCTTCGTGTTTATTTAATTGTGTAGGGATTCCGTCGAGACCAGGTGCCTTATCATTTTCGACAAAGACTTCTTCGCACGTGTTGGAGTAATTGCCCAGATTTTAGAAGGAAAACATTTCCTGGTTGAATCTGATGATTCATATGCGTTCTCTCATATGTTTGCGCATTTATTGTCGGAGTTTTAGTGCTTTAGTGCTTTAGTGTTTCTAGTCTTACGACGATGCGGTACTGATCATTGAATCAATTATTGCGACATCTCGGTGACCTTCTCCATCATTACTGTGCCAGCCAAGATAGTACTTGACAGCTGATTGGTAACTCTGCAGTTATGGTTAACCATTTGACATTTCATCGAACGGCCGTTTGTGCTTGTCTTTTGAATGCAGATCACCATGGCCAGATAGTATTTTCCAGACTGTGTTCCCGAAAGAAGTGTGAGCTTATTTTGTCATTTCTTTCTATTTTTGAAGTCGGACAGGCACCAGAAAACAATTTGTATACGTGCGATATCACCCTTCCAGCGATTGTTATAGATTTTATTTTCTGCCGTGATTTTAGGCTCATAATTGTGGGACGATTCATTTCGATGTGTCCTCACCAATGAAATGTATGCTGCCCACCAGTCGTTTTTTAGCCCGGAAATTTTTGTTTAACACAAGGATAACACAAACAAATCAAAATCATATTCGGGAGGACTTTTATGTGATGAGTTAAATATTGCACCCTGTCATGTTCATTTAATTTTAATTTGGAAAACGACAAACCGTTATTAGTTTTAAGGGCAAGACATCGGAAAGTTAAGTTTATCATTAATTGTTTATAAGAGTTACTAGTTCAACTGCTTCGAATTTTTTCTTCAGCTTTAAGTTTTTGGCTCACGTACGTATCACATAATTTATATTGACTTCCAAAATTATTTTTCATCTGCGAGTTTTGCAAAAGAATTGCTTGTCATAATAAATTAATTGGCCTCGTTGAACGCTTATGTTAAATTTGAAATATATTTTTAGATTCTTCAATACAACTTGTAATTTGTGTATAATGGAAGACGTTGCCTAGCTTAAACGCTTACATGTATACAGGTCAAAAGAACATACATCTTGTGAGATTTGTTAAGCACGCTTTCTTATATTTCATTACAAAATATTATTGTATGTATTTAGGAATGCACTTGAGTTAAATGTTAAAATCAATATAACCACCGTGAACATACAGAATCATACTAAGATTAATGATGCTGTTTCCGCTAAAATAAAATCCGAAAACTAAAATAAAAAATATAACTTGGCTTGATGGGGTATATTGATGACTAATGTTATCAGTCGAAAATCCTATTAATCATGCAAAATGTGGAATCATTAATTTGGGCAAAAACTATAAATAGTCTAGCAAAATTCGTTGTTATTTACGATTGTATGATAATAACCGACAAATTCATACCCCGACTCCACGGGTAATAATCAATACGCGTGTCAATGTTTTTAGCTGGATATCATTTAAACGCAGTTGATTGACAAACGTCTTGAGCTTCATTTCTCGAACCATTGTTTCTTGTGTCCTTTTGCAACCACATACTAAGAGTACTTGTGAACCAATAGGGAATAAACTATTTTGAGTTACGCCACAGTGTTAGTATTTCGCTTGTTAACGTATTCGTTTAGGTAGGAGTTTTCGTTATAACCTATTTAAGATTTGAAGCAACAAACTAAATAACAGTTTCATACAAAAAGTAAAAACAAGGCCAACTGTAATCGATTTCGAAGACATTATCTTAATGTAATCTTAATGACCATTCCCAACGTTTTATACCAAAAATTGATTATTCAATGTTAATATTAAAATTATCCCAATCCTTAAATATCACATGCTTGATTACAAAAGTATTGATCGCGTCTAAAGGTGAAGCGATTTTGGTTGTTTGGATTGGCGTATTGCAACGACAGTCACCAAAATTTTCTAGCCGTTTCACTGTATTTGTTGGAAGAAGTTGCTTTTCGTTTAAGGAACGCAGGACTCACAATCAACGTTGCTAAGAGCAAATTTCTTCTAAAAGAAGCCAAATATCGTGGTTTTGTTATCGGTGAAGGTTGTCTCTAAACTGGTCCAGAAAAGGTTCGATCAATAGAAGAGTTCGCTATCCGAAAAACATCCAAGCTTTTGACGAAAAGTTCAAAAGTGAAATTAGCAGGCTTAGTAAATCCCGACTATTCTAAACATTTGTATATCCAACGTGACGCCAGCATTGTCAGCGTAGGTAGTGTAATGTTCCAAAGAAATTATTCAGTTACCGAGTTGGAATGTTATGCCGCAGTGTTGAGCGTTAAGAAATTCAGGCCATATATAGAAGACCACCCATTCGCTATTTGCCATGACCATATGCCAGCCTGCAATGGTTAATGCCCCAGAAGGACCTGTCGGGCAGGTTAGCACGCTGGAGCCTCAAGCTTCAATATTTTGATTTTACGAGTGGTAAAAATTTGGTGCCCAACACCTTGTCACGAACATTTTGTGAAAACATGAAAATCACTGACAGCCCAACCTCCAACCCACCTTTAGGAATAACTCAACAGGAGCATAATATTATTATAGATCCTCATATGAATCCTGCAAGTAGATCGATTTGAGATTTTGAATTCAGAATTAGAATTGAGTCCTCTACACGTTGATCTTGCCAATCCTGCTTTCTTGGATGTGGAATATACAAAACGACTGCAAGCTGTTAAAGCATTACCACAATCTGATCATAACCTTCGAGTTCAAGATGCCAAACTTTTTATTACTCCCGCCTAAGGATTACGTTATGAAGATACGGATCTGCCTACTTGGAAACTTGTTAAACCTGAGGGTTTAACCGAGCCTTATCCAACAGGCACATCTTCCACCATCTTCCGCCCATATGGGCATATCGAAAACGTTAGAACATCTACAAAGGCAGTTTTATTGGACACGTTCGGCACAAGGCGTCAACATGGGAAATCACTCGGTATCCAGGCGTCCTTTCCCTATGGGAAACTTCGGCCTCATCATTGTGCCAGTACGCCGAAAATGAGGTATTTAATATGTCTTCTATTCCTGATGTATGGAGATGTATGGAGTTATTCAGGTTCGAACTCCTATTTACTCATCACAGGTTACCTTACCTGTCTGAACGAGTAAGTCGATTTGGAGCAAAGATAATCCACACGCCGTTCTAGAATTACCAATGCATCCTGATAAATGTACTGTTTGGTGCGGTCTATGGGCTGGTGGGATCATCGGTCCATATTTCTTTAAAAATGAGGAAGGACGACGCGTTACCGTGAATGGAAATCGATACAGAACCATGTTAAATGAGTTTTTGTTGTCAAATCTTGAAGATATGGATATGAATGAAATGTGGTTTCAACAAGATGGTGCCACTTGCCATACAGCACGTGAAACAATCGACTTATTGAAAGAAACTTTCAACGACAACATTATTTCGAGAAATGGTCCGGTGAATTGGCCTCCGCGTTCGTGCGATTTGACGCCACTCGATTACTTTTTGTGGGGATACGTGAAGTCATTGGTTTATGTGGATAAACCTCAATCGATTGACGCTTTGGAAACCAATATTCAACGTGTCATTGCTGACATACGCCCTCAAATGCTTGAAAAAGTGCTGGAAAATTGGACCTCCAGAATGACATTTGTGAAAAATAGTCGTGGTAGCCATATGCCAGAAATTGTGTTTAAATGTTAAATGCCAAAAAATTATCTACCAAATAAAAAAAAATTTTGGTCATTTCATAATTTTATATGTGTTTTATTCAAAAAAAAAAATCGGCAACCTCTTAAAAAAACACCCTTTATAAGGTATGTCCTGCGATTGTGAGATTAATCAGTTGCATTCCTTTCATGTGGTGTATTCATGCACTTATTCATGGCCTTACGCAAGCTTCGACAACCACCACACCAAACCATGAGCATAGCCTAAATAATTTCAAATTAATTTAAAATTTTGTTACAGATCTTTTCTACTATGTAAAAGAGACTCTTTAGCATTTCAACCTCAATGTAATATGTCAACGTATTACAATTTCGTTCAATAACTTATTCAAATTTAAGTTTTACGTCATGGCCATTATTAAATCACTTTGCCTCTTGCAAAAAAAACCTGGAAAACGTTGTTGTCAAATCCGTAAATCCAATCATTCACAAATAATCTCTAATCTCAAAAAACATCACACAGCATTACTGCAAAGTAGGAAACTTCAAAATAAAATTTAATTCCAACATACATAATTTTAATTTAAGAAGGCGACGAAAAAACAATTTGACTTCTAATATTCTAAACAGATTTCGGTAAGCTTTGCTTGAAATTGTTGTTTTTCTGTTCCATGAAAAAAATTAGGTACGCAAAAATGAACCGAGAAAACACATTGGTTGGCCATTACTGACTTATTTATGTTTCATCTTATAACTTTTTTAAAACAAGATATCGAGATAAAACAAAGTGCTGATTGCTTTCGCGGTTGACAGCTTTAAATTTGTTTAACTATTTTTTCTTCCTTATAATCTGATAGTTACATATGTGGGGCAAAATAGGTTGAAAATCATCAAATTTCTTTAAAATTTCGCCAAATGTGCTTTGGGGCTGAACTATTTTTTTATTTAAAAAAATGCAAATACAAATCATTAAAATCCACTCCAAAAACAATTAAAAATTAATTAAAATAACAAACTAATTAACCAATATCACAGAATATGATCACACTGATGTTGCTCAGGCATGACACAGAGCACACTTTCTCCTGCTATTGATTTTGGTCATTAAGCGGCGGCCTGTCTTCAAAACTGGATTAGTTTTAGTCTGCCTTGGCCGAGGGCCTGGTGCCAGTGGCGGAGATTCATATATGTTACATGTAGCTCGGACAGAAGGATCTAATTATCCATGCATTGGTTATTGCTACATTGGTTATTGCGCTTAAATTTTTTGAATTGTTTAGCATCGCTTTAGAACGGTTTCGCCGAAGTTATGATTTCCCAAGTGGTTGATTAAGCGTTGTGACGTAAAATAAATGTTCAAATATAATGAAAAATCTAAATCAGAATAATTATTTTTCAAAATTTCTTGAAATTGGATTCGGCTTTTTCAAAAGCACTATCGGTAACTGTTGCTTGGATTGACTTTCCTCGATAAATATCAAAAATGACGCAATTCCCAGATATTGTTGCTAAAACCCAAGCCTTAAACCCGAATCTTAGTGGTTTAGCTTGGATAAACATTTTACAGCCATGTCTACCAATATATGAGATCATAGGCGTCTAATCTTTCCCATTTTACCATTTTGAGGTAAGTTGCTGTTGTCGCACGCATGTTAATTATACATAATTTCATCAAATCGGGTTCTTCTCATTGTATTAGAAATCATGAAGTTCTTCGTATCCAACTTACTGAACCAATACATCCTTCGTCTCGATACTGGTGAGTGAACCCTAATATATACTTACATATAGAAATTGGAATCCATTCCAAACAATCAAATTTCGGTTGCACGTGCACTCGCTTTCACAGATAATTTTTGACTAAATTAAATTTATCGTGTGTTCCTCTTTGTGTTTACTTTTTAGTAATTTTATTTTGAGAGAAATTTAGTCGATTTATAGGCATTTTTATTGAGGAACCATTTTTGGTACTTTGGGCCTAAATGGGTTAAGCCACACTAAAATTGGATGGACAGATAGACAAAATCAGTACTTTATACTCTCCTAAATCGTTTCATTTTATTTCACTGTACTAAAACGGACCCCAATGCAACTTTATTACCCTGCCAGACTAATTTGTAGTTACCCATGGACTATCATCAGTGGCCCTGGTGGCCCCTAGTGACCCTCCTGTAATTTTTCTATTTAAATTATTGTTTTCTGCCATTGTAGGATAAAAAGTTAGTGGTAAATTTTTTGAAAACTGGGAATAATTTTCCCTGCCAATTTCGCTATGGAAAAATGATTCCCAATTTAGAAATATTTTCATCAAACTTTTTAAATCTAGCCTTTGAAATGTATTAATCCTTTTAATTCAAGCACATGTGACAATGACGTCATTTTATAAGTCCATTTCCCTCCCAATCATTCCCCCCTTGTCATTACCCCTCCGCCATTAAGAAGCTTTATAATTTTTTCAATTAGGATTAGGCAAGCTTTTTGGTTATGACTAAATTGGTTAATTTTTTATTATTTTTACTTTGAAAGAGGAAATCCTCGTGAACACTTCCGGCTGAAGTAGTGCCGAACTCTTACCACCTAAAAAACTCTCCTTCTCCTAGTGCAGCCGGAATCACACTTTATGTATCACTTTGGATGTCATCTATCCCGGTATGATGCTGCTCGAAACCTCCTTCCTCTTGCGGTTTAGCCACTGCTATGTTGTATTGGAACATCGTTCAACAGCCAAAATTTTTGGTATTATGTTCTGCACCGCCAGCTGGCCGGTGTGACCGTGTCTCTTCCATTTGTTCGGTGTAAGTAAAAACGCCAGTTAAAGCAGCCGTGACCCGTCAGAAATTGTGTTAAGAAAACATTGATGTCGCTATGTTTTCTCTCTAGTTGTTTTTTAATTTCAAAGATCGCAGCGTCCATTATTCGTTTTCAGCTTCTTTCCACTTCCTGCCATTGGTTCAATATGTTGTTTGGGCTTTAAAACTCATATTCCGCGCTCTGTACTGTTGATCAGAGTTAATGCGAAAGCGATTAGCCGAAATAGTCATTTTTTGGGTTCTTGCACAGGCTGGTACCCCGTATAACACAATCGCGAATACCACTGATAACCGTAACCTTCTTCTACTCGGACTAGGTCCGCCGATATTTGTCTTCACCCTGCATAGAGCCGTAGTAGTTTTTGGTGTGGAGAAGGCCCACAGTATTTCTGGCATTAGTCTGGAAGTAAATCCAACAAACTCCAAGATATTCGATCTATTTCACAGGCTTCCCCCTTACTCTTTCAACGGAGACTTCTAGATAATCTGCTGATCTATGACATACTTTTGGATAATTTGGCGACGATAAGAGCTCACTGGCAGTCCCTTCAGCCTTCGTTGAATTAGGCTTAATGCGAGCACAGTCAGATCCGTCTACTATACCTAGTTCGCTTCGCCACTAAATCGATTAAATTCAACTTCTTTCACTCAAACTTCCTGCCTTGTTAATGTCGCCCAGCAGTCTATGCAGCAGCAAATGCTCAAGTAGTTTCCCGCAAGTGTCCCGCAGACAAGGTAGTCCATACGATGAAGATATGGCATCTGGCTTACCAGCCTTTTTTAATAAGACTAACCGGAAGAAAGACTCCAGATGGGGAAAGGGACACTCTTCTTCTCAAAGCCCTGGTAAACATTTCCATAATCCGTTCTAAATGAACTTCTTCTGCAATCATAACAACTTCAGCAGAAATACCATCGGCGCCACGCTTTTGAATTTACTAATTTTTTAAGCTATTTCGAGCCCGCCGTCCGTGAAAATAGGGATATCTTACACCTCGTACACTAATTTCCTAGTCAGTTCGTGCTTCGGAAAACGAAAAATCATCCAAATTGTTTTGCAACAATTTTGTAGGCATCCCTAAGGTATTATTGTCAATTTTTGAACAGAAGTCCTTCTAACTGGTGGTCTTAATGGCCCCAAATGCTTTCTTTAGGCTTGTATTTGCCCAGTGTTGAGGAAAACAATGGTCCGCTTAACCATAAGGCGTCTAGTTTCTCTTTGTAGGCGCTTTCTGTCACAGGTGTAAAAGTAAAGAGCTCTTCTTCTTCTGTACTTCTGCGTCACTGCAGCACATCCTAACATGCATTCTTCACTTCTTTTGTAAGGTTCACCAGTCGGACATCCGATTTCTGAAGAACTGAGGGTTTCATTCTCGCTAACCTTCCAGTTTCTTAGTTTACCTACGACCCATTCTGAGCCACAGGCTACGTTCAACACAGACC